>JAFMOC010000013.1:862500-1327500 GCA_019802505.1 Corydoras sp. C115
GCGGAAACCCCACAGGGGGAACATGGAAACTCCACCCAGATTGAGATTCGAACCGGGAATCCCTAGTGCTGAGAGGAGAACGTGCTAACCACTAAGCCACCGTGCCGCCCGAACAATGGACTCAACATCATTAAATGATCGATTAAATCTGTAAAGTCTAAGTTGTAAGGAACCTATAATATTGTTTACTGCCATACCGTAACCCGTATAACGTTTCTAAACGTTGTCACTATTGAACTGTATAATAATAATAATAATAATAATAATAATAATAATAGCAACAATAATAATAACAATAACAACAACAATAAAGATTCTGAAGGCTGTCATTCTGATCGGAGGACCTCAGAAAGGTGAGCCAAGCAAAATTCGACCGGCTTCGGCTTGAATTGTCCAAAGAAACAAAGATCCTGCTGAGATTATTAGAAAGTTTGCGATTACGTGGCGCTGGAAACCTGAATGACAAGTAAAGACAAGAACAATGGACTCCATCCATCCATCATCTCCCGCTTTATCCTCTATTAGGGTCGCGGGGGGTTCCCCATGCTCATCCAGGGGGGAACGTCTCGGGCGCTGGGCAGATACACCCAGGTCAGGGGGGCCAGGGGGGCAATTTATCGCTGGGCACTCACTCACACAGACACACTCTAAACGGGGCAATTTGGAGAATTCAATTGACTTGATCCATGTTTTTGGACTGTGGGAGGAAACCGGAGAACCTGGAGGAAACCCCACGCGGAAACCCCACAGGGGGAACATGGAAACTCCACCCAGATTGGGATTCGAACCGGGAATCCCTAGTGCTGAGAGGAGAACGTGCTAACCACTAAGCCACCGTGCCGCCCGAACATTGGACTCAACATCATTAAATGATCGATTAAATCTGTAAAGTCTAAGTTGTAAGGAACCTATAATATTGTTTACTGCCATACCGTAACCTGTATAACGTTTCTAAACGTTCTCACTATTGAACTGTCCATTGAAACACTTATTCAATTCTATACTAGGGTGGTGGAGGGTTATCCATTTTCATCCAGGGGAGAACGTTTTGAGGGGCTTACAGTGCATATAGTGGGTATATAATGTGTGAGTGAGTGTGTGCCCAGTGATAGAATGGTGCCCTGTCCTGGGTGTGTCTGCCCAATGCCTGAGACTTTCTCCCTTGGATGGACATGGGAAGCCCCTGACCCTAGTAGAGGATTAAGAGAAAGCTAATGAATGAATGAATTGAACTAACCTGAAATTAAAGTGCGATGTGGTTTATGGCTCGCTGGAGAGCAGCAAAATAAAGCCCTTGAGCTGCTTCTCGGTGGTTGTACAGAGAATATAAACTTCTACAGGTGCTGAAGTGTAAGTATGTCAAGTGCCATGGTAATCATAGCAATGAGTGGATTTGTATTCGACTTACGTATACATATATATTGACAACATATTAAAACATATATATTACACCTTACCTTACTTACTTTATGGCTTCTTATTTCAAAGTGCCCCCTCCTTATTTTATAAGCTATTAAAGCATACACTTTGGTGCTGTAAAAGATTTGGGGAATTTTGTCCTATCGATCCAGACTGATCTAGAATATAGTATTACTGCTTTAGAAAAGTTTGGTTGAAACTGTGTGAAGTACTGAATTATTCACTGAGTAAAAGTTCTCTATGTAACCTTTATATTATTTTCAGTATAACTTTAATTTGTTGTTTATACCCTGGTCTTCAGGAACACGGTTCCGGCCGCTTTCCTTTGAGGTCCCCAAACCACTGTTTCCCATCGCAGGTGTGCCCATGCTTCAACATCACATAGAAGCTTGTGCCAAGGTATGAAACTAAATAGTACTGTTATGACTGCTGTTATGTTACAGTGTTATAATACTACTAATGATAGATAGCATTTATAGCAGGAATGACTTTTAAATGACTGCGATGTGACCTTTGTGGATTTGGGTTCTTTTCTGCAACAGGTTCCCAATATGAAGGAAATCATCTTGATTGGGTTTTATCAGCCTAACGAAGAACTGAGCCGCTTTATAGCTGCAGCCCAGCAAGAGTTCAAAGTCTCAATAAGGTAATACTTCAGAGTATCCACAGATTGAAATAGGGCATATTCTTGGGTTGTACCATGTTGTTATATAGATCTGAAACTAATATATGTTAACATGTTAAATAATAATTGCTTTACATATGCCGATTGTTGGATTTACATGTCTTTGGCTGTTTAGATAATTATTACATTTTTAAAAAGGCAACATGCTGTGGCAGTGTTTATCAATCCCACTTCACAGTGAGATGGCTTTACTCCGGGGACTCCGGCTCAGTCCTACGTTCTATGTCATACGTTCTAGACCTATGTTCTAAAGAAATGCTGCTGATAAATTGCAGATACTAACCTGCCCCAAGACTGTATCACTTATCCTGTCGGAAACAAACTATTTATGTCGTCCAGATGTTTAACTCCTAATAAATAAACGTTATTCAAATATGATATCTTCATTTTTGACACATTTTTAACAAAATACCAATAATACTAATACATATTATGGTTTAATATAAACCTTCACAGTGTATTTCATCAAAATCTATATATTAAATGCTGGATCGTTTTTTTTTTTTTTTTATTTACTTGCTTTCAAAACACCCCGAATCCGCCATGCATTCTAAATTGCCTTCTTGCTCACCACAGTTGTACAAAGTGAGTACATTTGTGCCAGTCTGATCACATTTTCTTGACCTTTTTCATCAATGAAGTGTTTTCATTCACATTGTAATTGCACCCTTGTGAGTAAATTCTGTCCTGAGAGGACAGCAATTATAGTAATAACCTACCAGCCCATCTGTCACTGTCAAAATGACTGAGATTCAATTTTGCCTTCATTCTAATGGTTGATTTAAGGATCAGGTTGCCTGATCAAATACACGATATAGATATAGACACACATTATACTTACAGGAGGTTTTATGAAATTTGTGAAAAAACGCTTTCACCCTTCAGGGAAGGCTTTGAGGGTGGTAGTAGCAGGACCTGGCTTTAAGTCTTTACTTAAGTCTGTCTCAGAGGTGTTTGAGGTGAAAGTCCTGGCTGTGTGTGAGCCACCCAAAGTTCCATTTATGGGCCTTATATTAAGTTCTCAGCAATGGATTGGCGCCCTGTCCTGGGTGTATCTGCCCAGCGCCCGAAACGTTCTCCCCTGGATGGGCATGGGGAACCCCACCGCGACCCTAATAGAGGATGAAGCGGGAGATAATGAATGAATGAATATTAAGTTCTGGTCTGGGACACAGTCATGCCAAAACATGCGTTTCCTCTTTATAGATGTTTAATTATTTTGTGTATAGGTACCTGCAGGAATTTGCTGCTTTAGGCACAGGGGGTGGTGTTTACCATTTTCGGGACCAGATCCTGTCTGGAGGGCCATCTGCCTTCTTCCTTATGAATTCTGATGTTTGCTCCGAGTTCCCTCTCCAGGACATGCTCCATTTTCATCACCAGCATGGAGACTCCCACTGTGGAATCATTCTGGGAACTACGGTAAATGGATCATAAATACAAAAACAAAAATTAGGACTAACTACTTAAATGAAATGATTACTTCCTTAAATAAGCATGTGAAATATGCATTCATTTTTTTATTCTGACTGCTGTGTAAGTGGCATAACCACTTACATGTTTTATAATGATTTCATTCCTGAAACTGGAATTCTCTGATTACTGCTGAAATCATCTTTAAATATAGCATTTAATGAATTTTCTTATAAATCATTAATACTTGTTAAACATTTTGTTAGTACTACTTGACTAATAACAACTTATGTTTTGCTAAAATACACTTTTAATATAATTCTGTGTTTACATAAAAAAAAAAAAGAAAAGAAAAAACTAACGGCAGACCTTTCCTGTGCTTTTTTTTTTATCAGGCTAACAGAAAACAGTCTCTAAACTATGGCTGCATTGTGGAAAACCAGGAAACCAATGAGGTAATGTAAATATCTAACTACATCATAATTATAATTCAAGACAATTCTAGTAGAACATCTTTTGTTCCTGTTTTGTTATGTATATATAAAGTAATCACACACACACACGCACATGATAAACGTACATTTTCTGGCCTCAGGTGCTTCATTTTGTGGAGAAACCTAGCACTTTTGTCAGTGACATTATCAGTTGTGGAATATATTTATTCACGCCTGAGATTTTTGGCCACATTGGGACCGTGTTTCAGAGAAATCAGGGGGAAAGACTGCAGTGAGTATCAACTTACAGCATCTGTGCACTGAAATGTGCCTGTAGTTTTCTTTATTGTAAAGCTTGTGCATTTTGAATATAAAGCAGTTTGATCTGTTTCCACAGAGAGGAACCTTTAAATGGAAGGCAGCTGCCAGAACTGATCCGATTAGAGCAGGACATCTTTACAATGCTGGCAGGACAGAAACAACTCTATGTCTATAAAACACAGCACTTCTGGAGCCAGATTAAATCTGCAGGGTATGTACAGAAATACCCATACAATCATCCTCTGTATGTTCATCTTTCCATTTTTAACATTTAGTCGACTTTATCATAAATGACCAACAGAAGTGCCTGCTTTTTTACCTGCCTAAGCATTTTCTCAAGTTTGCACGAATAAAGTCAGTGTAGGTAATAATTTAAAAACAAAAAAGTTATGAAAGGACACATTTTTAAATAAATGATTGGTGCTGTTATTTGCATTTAAATATTACAGTTAGAGGCGGGTCATTCACGTTCATATTAGGATAACAAGTCTGCATTTAAAGATGACTATTTGAGATATGTTTTACAAAGTTGTACTGAAGCAAGCCACCAGAGGGAGGTAAAGACATATTTTCTTTCTGTGATTGATGGACTGAATATTACTTTGGAACAGTACACAATTATTAATAAACCTGTTTAATAAGCTGTTAGTGTTTATTATATAATGTAAACTAATGATGGGAAAATGTGACCTCAGGGAATCTGAATGAGGAATGATTGTTAGTGCTCTACTACTAACATAACACCCAGACATGAAACAGAACAATGGTTCTACTACAATAAATGAATAAACTATATATAACTTTATAAATATTTCATTTCTTGTGTCTGTGCTATAGACACTGTTGCACATGAAAAGTCTGAATTGAATTTGAAATGCATATATACATAACGTGACCACCCATCACTGTGATTTAAACAGCTCAGCCATATATGCAAGTCGTTTGTACCTGAACCGTTATCACCAGACTCATCCAGAACGACTCGCCACAAACCAAGAGGGAGGCCCAAAGATAATAAGTACTTTACTTTAGATTTTTTTACTTTGAAACACCATTGCTTTATTTTGTGTAATGAAACTTTATTATAATAAATGATGATAATACTATTACTTATTATTAGTACACAGTGAAAAGGGGTTAACATTCTGAACTAAATTAGTGAATTCTCTACATGTTTTTAAAAGCATTTTATATAATTTAATTCACATTTATTATTTTAAAAAAAGTGACAAATATAATGCACATGTATTTCTCTGCAACAACAACGAGGACCCTGTGATCCTGCCAGAGTTTTGGTCTTGGGCTTCACTTATCATTTTATTAAGACTTTTATACTTTTAAACTGTTTGCTTTTATAAAGGACACATAAATCAATTAACTACTTATTTGAAAATTAATACAATTAATTCTTATTTGGAGAAGGGTGTCCAAACTTTAAGTTTTTTTTTTTTTATTTAAATTTTAAAAGCTAAAAAATGACTTAAATGAAATGTATTAAATTAAATTGTATTCTATATTATACAAAAATGCTTATGATGTATTTATTTACAAGTAAAGCAATAATTTAAAAAAATGATTACCTGCAAATCTCTAAACCTTAAGCATTTGAATATTTTTAGCATGTCCATTTTCCATTCACAGGAAATGTATACATCCACCCGACTGCTAACATTGACTCCACAGCTGTTGTAAGTGTTCTGCATTTATAGATGATGGTAAATGATTCTGAAATAAACAAGAAGCAAATTAGTCTTTATATTCTTTAATTATTATTTTCTTTTTCAGCTTGGACCTAATGTATCCATAGGGAAAGGTGTAATAATTGGAGCTGGAGTTCGACTGAGAGAATCGATTGTGTTGCATGGAGCCACACTGCAGGTATATTAGTATAGTTTCCTTTAGGTTCATTGGAATTTAATTAGTTTGTATTGGTTTATTTACTGCCCTCATGCGGATTTGTCATTCTGTTTCATTAAAAAGCACCATGTCATTCTAGCTTCTAACACAGATATGATTATCAGCTGTTTCTAAACTAATATTCCTGATATGATATGAGGAGACTGTATATGTGATTTGCCCTTGTCTGATGTTTTAAGGATCACTGCTGTGTGCTGAATAGCATTGTCGGCTGGGACTGTACAATCGGGAAATGGGCGAGAGTGGAGGGAACACCAAGTGACCCGAACCCCAATGACCCCTATGCCAAAATGGATAGTGAGACTTTGTTTAGAGATGGAGGTTTGACTCCTTCAATTACAATCCTGGGTATGTCACACATCATCTATCAGGAACTTAGAACAGGTTAATGTTGTGTAAAAAAAAAAAGTCCAAATGTGATTAAAATTCATATATATATACAATTTAAATATAGAGTCAAAATGAACATACCTCATTGAATGGAATAATAGATTGTCTCCTGAGCTAATGAACAGTTACAAGGTCTAAATATGTATATCCTACATATATCCTACATTGTTTATATGTTGTAAAAAGAGCATTATTTACCATTTTATAAAAAAAAAAAAAAGATTTAACAAAAAAAAAAAAAAAAAAAACCCAACAATTTGTCAATGTCAAATCATACCAGAGGGATCTGTGCAGTCCCGTGGAGTGTTCACCTGCCCCAGACCCTTCAAACCACATTTTTATTACTCTTCACACACTGGGACGTAATAAGGACCGGAAATAGGATTTTTAGATATTTAGATATTCATGGTACCACTGTGAGCTCTCTCTACTACACCAACTACATGTTTGGCATAAGCACTGGTCTCCCCCTCACCCCTTTCTGGGACTCAAGCTCCTTTTCACTCCTCGTTGCTTACAGAAGCAAGAGACAATTAATCACACACACACCATTCACTGACTCCGCTCAATCACACCCTCACACCACACCTAGGTTTGTACACAGTGACACTATAGCTAAAGCAAAAATAGACATTTCTGAAACTGCTGCCCCAAAGTTAGACAGATATTTATGTATGTGTACTGGGGCATCAACATTCCTCTTAATGGAATTTCAAAATCTTTATTATGTTATATGTGTTATAACACAATTTTTGTGAGACATTAAACACCTTCCTAATGTTTTACAGTTTTTAGATGCCTAGCTGGAAATAAGACGCATTTTGTCTTATTGTTTAAATTGTTTTCCATCCCCGAACGTATTCCAAACCAACAATCTGAGATGCGTTGCGTCCAATTCAGGTTATTTCATGCAATTATTAGACTGTGTAAAACCTGATAATGATCTGATTCTATGAAGACAGACTGTAGGTAAACCCTAGTATAGTTTCAATTCTTTCAGTCAGAACTCTTTTCAGTAGATTGAGCTGTTGCTGTAACAGTCAGGAGAAATGTTCTTGTCCATAAGGTGCTGATAAAGTGCTCAGTCAAGCATTGCAATACTAATCTTTTTATGGATTGCATGTATTTGAACTCAATTTTGTTTTCTTTTTTAGGATGCAATGTAAACATTCCATCGGAGGTCATCATTCGTAACTCGATTGTCCTTCCTCACAAAGATCTAAACAGGAGCTTCAAGAACCAGATTATCCTCTAGAGAGCAGCATCTCATCTGTTGTCTAGGCATGAGCAAAACCAAGGTGGGGGATATAAAGGAACAACATAAAGGAGTGGCTTTATTCGGATTCTGTTTGGACAGACGACATACATTAAAAAAAAAGTTAATTTTCACTACTTAGTATTGAAATACAGTATATTGTATCTCACATGCAGTCACCTTTTTTTGTGAAAACTATGTACATTTTACAATGAACTTTTTGGCAAGAAACAAGCAGATTTTTGTGTACAAACAGTGTACAAAAAAAATGCATTGCTTTGATAACACTAGGCTTCAGTTGCACAATATGTTTGTTGTATTCAGCAATCAATTTATTACAATGGTTTCAGAGTAATTGAATAATGCATTTTTAAATACAGATATTCCAATGTCTAGATATTTAGATAATAAAACTCAAATCTTCCTGGATGTACTGCTGCTTGAATTTGAATTTGCAAATGATGATTTGTTAGAAAACAAAAAGGTGTTACATAAAGCATAAAGGAATCAAGTATAAATATACTTTATATATTAGAAATGAATAAGGTGTAAACATACTAAATGTTACTGTATGTAAGAATTACATAAGAAATTAGTCTGAACATAATTTTGATTATTGATATCTGATTATTTTGATGAAATCATATTTTTAGCATTTATTTGCTCAATGTCTGTGATGTAAATTGTTTGGGAAAGACATTTGATTGGAACATTAATCTTTTTTTAATGTTTGCAAATGGACTTAATGCTCTAACTGAAATCAATAATGGAGATTAATGGTATGTCTGGAACTACTGTACATTGCTGAAAGTTATGTTATGTGTACATTCCAAAAACATGTGTAATTTTACACTTTGAATCATTTATTGTTAATTTAGTTAAAATAAACAGCTTTGTTAATTGCTTTAGTAATAACAGAGAATTAAGTGATTGAAAGCATATTTTGAAGATGTCAAGAATCCTTGTGGCTCCTTTTCTGTAGTCTACATGAGAGGGTTACTATCAAGCTGCCGTTTAAAATTTTTTAGTAAGGTAGCCAAATTAAATGCTGTAAATCCTGAGATCTGTATGCTTTCACAGATTAGCCGTGCTCCTTTGGTATTTATACAGGCAAAAAGAAAGTTAACTGAAAGTAATATTATGTAAAAGCCTGAACAATCATGTTTGTGGTGGTGATAGTTGTTAAGTACACTGGTTTAAGACAAAACTATATTGCAGTCAATTGTAAAAGGTAAGTGCCTCAGATTACATGTGATGGATTAAAGGTTTGATATAAAATATAATGGATGTATGTTTTTATACTAAACTGTTCTGCTATTCAGATAATAGACCAATTGTATTTTAATAAATAAAGAAATAGACTCTGAGTGACCTTTTTGAAACACTTAAATTCATCAAAATTATACAACAGGCTAAAAATTCAGCCCATAAATGACTAAAATGTTTCACATTAGTTAAAAATCACTGGCATGAAAATTTCGATAGTGAATTGCAGCAAAAATAATTTAAACTTCTCAAAAGGTCAACAATGGTGGTGCATCGGTGGGCACACCTGCCTTTAAACACAGGTAATGTGGGAACGCTGCTTTCCTGGCAGTTGGTAAATATCGAATCAGAAAGTAGCCATTGATGTGTCCTGACATTAAAGTTCACAAAACAAACAAGAAATTTTATTGACCAAATTAAAAGAAAGCATTGAATAAAACTATTTAAACCAATTTATAATTTAAAAGTTGTAATTATAGTTCACAATAAGCATAATCAGACTAAATTGACTGAGAACTAACTCATTCCTCCACGTTACAGATTTAATTAAGTAATGACTTTAATTAACACTATCTTAAGCAGCTGGCACACGTCTTTATCGGTTTTTAGACCATGGTTCAGCCTCACATCAATAAATTCCTAGTTCTCACCAGATGGAGATTGAAACTGCTGGAAAAATTGCATTCGCTAAACTATCTAGCTTGTTAATGTTAACATATATATATATATATATATATATATTATATATATATATATATATATATATATATATATATATATATATATATATATATATATCTATATCAGAGTGTAGCTTGGGGATGGCAGAACAGAGTGTAGCTTGGGGATGGCAGAACCATATGGGTGAACATTTTTGCAAAGGCAGCCACTGAACCGAGCAATGCCTCTGGTAAAGGATTGTTGAATAATGAATAAAGCAGTGCTAGTTAAATGTTTTAAATTTTTTTTTTTGCTTTCCTTAAAACATAGGACATCTATGTAAACCTAAAGAGTAATTAATACCATTATACTAATCTTAAAAAGTCTACTATAATATATTTATTTACTCCAACATTTAATTATTCACAATAAATGCAGATGAGTGCAAATTTTAAACTTGTCTGGGACAGTCAGTGCTGTCATTTCACTACTTCACCCAGCTCAGAACAGTGATGAATTGCTAAAAGCCCTCATGAGTGAGTACTCTGTAAACTGTCTATTTGAATTGGTTTTCTCGTCAGGGATGCTAGAGTCGTATGTTTCACTGTACTAAATTATGACTGTTATTTAATCATGTCATATCATTCCTAAGTATTTGTTGTGCTGTCTTGAGATTTCACCAGCTATGACAACCTCCTCACCTGCAGCCCTGCAGAGATGCTACAGTGATGACCTCAAAGCACCTTTATCATCTCCTAGAACCAGAGGGATCGTTTATAAGACTTTAATGACTAAACTTAATTAATTA
Source organism: Corydoras sp. C115 (assembly GCA_019802505.1). NCBI lineage: Eukaryota > Metazoa > Chordata > Actinopteri > Siluriformes > Callichthyidae > Corydoras > Corydoras sp. C115. Next base: position 873,069 of record JAFMOC010000013.1, read on the forward strand.
AAATAGTTGATGAGTCTGTGACATACTTGGTCTCTCTTGAACTGAACACTGTGCATCATTATTGTTCAACACCTGTTAACCCAGCATGGCTGCCCATGGAGAATGGCTTCCCTACTTCCCTGCTTTAAGGATTCTTGCTATAAAAACAAAGCCAGGAAGATTCTTTTCATGCTTATGCCACAGCTTGCAGTTTTTGGGTCAGTTTTGAGTTTAAAAACATATTCAAGCTTCTAATAAACACAGAAATTTGTCCACCACATTTAACTTACCCATGCAAGCACACACACATAGTTTGTGAACATAATGCTTGGTATGTGAGCATATATGCTTGGACTGGTGGGCAGCCCTGTATACAGCACTCGTGGGGTTAGGTGTTTTTCCCATGGGTATTTCAGCCATAGTACCTGGAGTGATTTCTATCATTTCAACCAACACATTTTTTAAAACTTGAATTAAATGGTAACATTAAAAACATTAAAAGTAAAAACATGCAAACTTGCCAACTAAAATCTTGTCCAAAGCCTTGCTTTAAGGTTCTACCACTGAACACTGCATTTGCCACCCTATAAGAATATCAATCAACTAAATTATTTTGTCAGAACTGATCACTACATTGAACTTGGGATCTAATACTGGCTTGAATAAAATCCAGATCTCAGCAAAACACACAGGTGTAGCTACATTACACTTCTGAATGGATTTGTGTAAATGGCAGAATGGTGAAGAAACTGGAGTGTTTAGTGAAGAAGAGAAGATTAAGTGGATTTCTTCTACCCTGATGTGTCAAAGCGACAGGCGCATCGAGAGCTCTGTACACTTTACACCACAGGCTAAATATCATGCAGTGCTGCTTCCAAAAGTCACCTCATTAGCAAAATTCCTGCTGCAACTAACTTTACTTATGCATGCACTTTCAACAGCCAGTATTAGATTAGAAACTTATTTTTCATGTTGGAAACGTTCTTGATAGTTGCTAGGAGAGTTCCGGAAGGGGATGTGCTTCACCTGATAACATGGATTTTTAGCAAATAACCTGGCCAACGCACATTGATTTGTAAAAGCAATTAAGATGTTTGCACTTTTTTTTCCCCATCAGACTACCAGTTCTTCTCTAAATGCACAGCTGAAACATGGATATTTTATTCAAATCTAAATTAAAGCTTCATGGTAAAAGGATCTGCTAGAATTCAGTTAAAACTGAAAAGATGAAACCTTTGAACTGCTACAGTGAGTCATTACATAAATAACATATTTCTTACATATTTAACATTCAAAGGGTCTAAATGATTTTCAACTTAACATATTTTCATAAACACACACACACACACACACATATATATATATATATATATATATTGTGTGTTCCCTATACAAATCCACACCGTTGCTTCAATGACCACGAAATTTGACTGTGCATGACAAGTTGATTTAGGGCATGTCAGTGTCTCTTATTTTTATCGTGATGATGTGATTCATCGCTGTGTTTTGGAGCTCACATGCAATAAACCAGTCAGTGTGTCATTTGCTGCTCTCTTTAAGAGCTTGGTGTAGTCTGAATTCAGCAGATTGATATTTTAACAGCACACAGTTAAAAAAAGTTTCTTTTTCCAAAATCCAACCACCAAGAAGCAACCTATTACATGATGATTAATGTTTACACTGTTTGCAGGAAACATCATCACAAACCTGGGCAAATTATTGAAAATAGGAGTCTGACCCCAACCATCAATTTGGTTCACTTGCAAGTCGCTTTGGATAAAAGCGTCTGCTAAATGAACCAATGCATCTTTCCAAAATTTAAAAACCATTAACAGCTCAGTACACCACTAAGAAGAAACAGAGACATTTAAAAAATTAACAATAATGAATAACATGATGAAAGGTGTGACAGTTGCTAAGTGGTTAAGTTAATGGACTATTAACAACTAAGCTGAGGGTTTAAGTCATAGCTTAGACTGATGGGTCATTGAGCCTTGAGCAAGCTTCACCACATAAAGACATTCACTAAATAATATATGTGCACTTTGGTATGCTTATTTATTGATTAATTACATTTTTTCATTCATTCATTATCTCCCGCTTTATCCTCTATTAGGGTCGCAGTGGGGTTCCCCATGCCCATCCAGGGGAGAACGTCTCGGGCGCTGGGCAGATACACCCAGGACAGGGCGCCAATCAATCACTGGGTACACACTCACTCACACAGACACACTCTATATGGGGCAATTTAGAGAACTCAATTAACTTGATCCATGTTTTTTGTACTGTGGGAGGAAACCGGAGAACCCGGAGGATGCCCACCCAGACACAGGGAGGACATGGAAACTCCAGCCAGATGGAGATTCGAACCGGGAATCCCTAGCGCTGAGAGGCGAACGTGCTAACCACTAAGCCACCGTGCCGCCCTAATTACATTTTGTCAAATGAAAAAAATCCATAATCCAGTGTTTCTAGCACTGTTTACTAGTTCTACTTCTGTGAATTTACATTAACATTTACATTGAATAGCTGTTGGAAATATTTATAGAGAATATAAATAGGAAAACTTTTAGACATGAGGTCACTTAAAAAGTAAGCGGCCTCCGGTTAATCCTGATCAGTTAGTGATTAATACTTTGGACTCCAGATGTGACACGGACTTGAACTCTGGCAACTTCATTTTCGTTGCCTTTAATAAAATCCAATTATGTAAAGCTTAAAGCACACCAACCTACAGCACTCTGCAACCACAGCCCAGAGACAGGAGTGTGTGTGTGTGTGTGTGTGTGAGAGAGAGAGTAAGAGTGACACAGGGCATGTTGGATATAGATCACCATCTGGCAGTCGGAAATAAGAATCTGATTTGTTGGGGATGCTAGAAGAAATGCTCGGTGTTTGAAGACAAGGTGTTTGTTATTGAATTACAAGTTATATAAGTCAGGACTTTGTAGATATTAAAATGCCCTTAGTGTCTGTGATGGTCTTGTGATGTAGCCTGGGTGTATCCCTTCATTTTGTTCAGTGAATGAAAGGATAGCCTTTCTCTTCTCTTTGATGTTAATTATGAAAAGCCTTAGAAAGAAAGAAAACTTTGTCATTATCTCTTTTAGTAAAGAAAAGATATATATCTTATTCCTTCTGTTTCAACTTAAAATGAGACTTATAAAAGACCGGACATCTGAAACTTACATCATAAGTCTTATAACAACAAATTATAAGTATAATTAAATCGGTGATGGTTCTGAGAACAGAGAACCAACAGGGGACTACAAAAACAAGAAAACAAATGGACTACAGTCTGTAATTGTAAAACTACAAAGTCCATCCTTACGGTAGGTGGAGAGAAAAAAATGGAGCAAGAAGAAAGTGAAAATGTAAATGTAATTCCATTAGTTTAAATTTCCACCAAATTTTCTGAACAATGATTTATTTTTATGACCATTAAAAGCAATGCAATTTTGTGTGTGGCCCATGTTTTGGCTCTGATTGCAATTTATTAAATGTAAATAATAACACATTTACTTTCAAAGAGCAGCTTAGATGAGAGTGATGAGTCTGATTCAGCACTTCACAGAGGTTTGTGATTCTTTAATCCACAGATAGTTAATGCAGGATACAACCTTCTTATATTAGACCAGGCAGCCTAACAACATCAAAGAGGAGGAGATTGGATATTACATTTTTTCGGGTTTCTCTGCTAATCCTGAGGAGTGCCTCCTAAACAGGAAATAATACATCCTTACCGGGCATATAATATGTCATTCTGCGAGATGAAAACCTCCCACTCGCTCTCTGTAAACAGGGTTGCTTTTTGCTGTGTAGATTGAAGCCAAAGAGGGTTTAATGGCCTCTTTGTATGAGACTTCTTGGTGAGTTTTCCCCTCCTCAGCCACCACTTATAATTTCAGTGTGAAAACAGTAAAGTCAGTGCCTTTTACTTCTGATATAAAGTATACAGTTGTATAGAAGAGAGCAAAATAAATGAATAGATAATGGCTTAGCCAAGAGACCATTTGCATTGTTTCACGGGGGAGAAGAAATGAAAAGAAGCCAATGAAAACACAAAGTCAACCCACACATTTCACATCGGATTAATTAAATTTTACTTGATTTTAATAGCTTATGAGCTGTCCCTGAGTCTGTGGGTTGCATTTTTCTTAATAATGCCATGAAAAGTTTAAATATGCATACTCTTGGGTATTTCCTATATTTGTTAAATACCAAGCCTTGTATATTTGTTGTTTATAAAATGCTTCTCGAGGTAAACAAGTGATAAGCCAAAGCCCTTTTCTATTGCTCTAGTTTTGGCTGTTCAAATTATTGCATTTCAGTCAAGTTGGTATGAATGTTCCAAACTTTCTCAATCCTTCTTAATCCAAATAAAAATTTGTTTGATTGAAACATCAACAAGTGTTTAATTGAAACATCCATCCTTACATTATATTCTGCTTTATTCTCTACTAGGGTCATGGGGGGGGGGGTTCCCCATGCCCATCCGGGGGAGAACATTTCGGGCGCTGGGCAGATACACCCAGGACAGGACGCCAACCCATCGCTGGGCATAATTAAAACATACTGATCAGTACTTAGAAGGCTCCCTAGTGTTTACACTGCTGGTGAAAATAAGCTGTGAAATAGCACGAATCATTTAAAGGTATAATATTGTGGGATTGTAAACCTAGCAACATAGAATTTTCAAGCAGTCTAGATTACATTTATGTATTCTAGAAAATATTTTCTCAAACTAATTGACAGAAACTGTACACCAGATACATACATAAAACTGTATGGGTTTGTTGGATATTCTGATAAACAGCATGAACACCGCTGAGGTACACGTGTATAGATGAGTTTTTAGAAAGTGCAAAATTTGGAAAAAAATGTCCATCCAGTGAAGAACGTTTCGGACGCTGGGCAGATACAGCAACAGAACAATGTGCCAATCTATTGCTGGGCAAACACTCACTCTTTCCCTCTCTCTCTACACACACACACACACACACACACTGTGTATTTAGATAGGAGCAATTTAGAGCAGCCACTTCACCTTGAAACTATGAGAAACCTTCAAGCCAAGAACCTAGAGGAAACCCACGTGGACATGGGGAGAACATGGAAACTTCCAGCAGTGAGAGGCGAATATGCTAACCCCTAAGCCACTGTGCCGCATTATATGCTACTATAATCTTATTTTACAAGTAAAGTGCAAGATTCTGACCAATTTAAAAGAATGTCAAAATACTGTGGAATACATTTCTAGCAAGTCTGCTAAACCACATATGCAGAGCATCACGGAACAAAAAGGAGAGAAATTAGTCATTCATTTGCCTCAAGGCCAGTTTACAAAGCATCATGGTGTTTTCGATGTCATACTAAATATCATTTCATTCAGTGTTTCTCTCGTTTCCCTAAATTCCACAAATGAGTCACAGGTAGTTACAGAGCTATATGGTTTACTACAATTCTGGAGGGGAGCAAGTGATCTGTTAAGCCCTATTTGGCATTTGGGAGAGATTTACAATAGTTTCTTTTAAAAGTCATAATATACAGAAAAGAGTAGCTTTAATCACGCAAAGCTCATGAGCACAAAGATGCCACCTGTCTGTTTAACATTCGGTTCCCATACATCTGCTCTCTGGATGCACTTTGTCAGCAGTAACATTCTAATTGCAAATGCACATCCGCATACTCAAGTTCTGAGGAATCAGCACTCCTCACTCGCCTTTTACTCTGATGTGGACTGCACGATCTAAAGTTAACTGGTTTACCCTAAAAGTCTAAACCTTTTAAGAGAAATGATTCTTATTTGGATTTGACATGCTATTTTTTGATGAGTTGGCTTTTTTTTTCTTTAGACCCTTAAATGCAGTCTTCCTCATGCTCACATCAATCTTGTAGTCTAGGGGTTTGTGAAAAAAATAAAGAAACAAATCTTTTGATCTGTAAAATTTGCTGAGTGCATTTAAGTTGTCTTGCTTGTGACCTTGTTTCGGGGTGATTGCTTTACTTCCTGTGGGTAGTGTATCTAATAAACTGCCATTGCATGTGGTCACAGGCAGTCCTGGTTATGACTGTAGTGTATTGGTGCATGGTGTCTTGTCTTGGGGTTTATAGCATACGCGACCATATCTGGCCACCCTGCTTTGAGAAAGATGTTAGCCATAAATCATGCAAGGCCACAATGTAAGACATCAATGATCCTTGTTCTAATGGCCAAGGGGTATATTTGGGGGGTTTCCAAATATTAATCTTTGTATTTAAGGATGCATGCATTGCATTGCAGCAGTGTAGTAGTAAGGACAGTATGCACTCTAGGAATGGTTTTGGTTGTTTGGATTGAGGTATCATTTGTGTTGTGGTGGTAGGAATGGCATGGCCATGCTGTCCAGTGACCGTGCACCACAGGGGACCAAATTATATTAATAATTTAATAAATTAAAAAAAGGTGCAATTAAAGCGAGGTACATCTGTACGTGCACACCCATATAATTATCTGGATATTTATAATTATTTTCTTTCATTAAACATAAGGATTTATCCAATTGGATGAACTTTGCACTCCAAGTATAAACTTAGCTTAAAGCACAGCATGCCCCGATTCTGCTGGTACTTGTCAGACTGTGAAGACATTTTATCTGCCAAAGCCAAGTTAGAAATTTAATTAAAAGTCTCCTACCTTTGTCCTGTATCGGGGTGTATATATGCATGTGTGTATGTGTTGGCAGAGGTGGAGGTGAGGAAGGAGAGGGTTTAGCGTTCTAGTCATCTGACCATGTTTTTGTGATAAAACCTGGCTCTGATGTTGCATTAAAATCCATCAACACAGGCTGAAGGTTACGGTAGGTTAATGAAAATATTCAAAGATAAATCTGTGATGGAGGAACACGGTGAAATATCACATTTATGAACACAAATTACACAGAGAACACGTCCAGAATACTAAGAGAATTCATAAGTCAAAGTGTTCACTCTGGTTTTGACATCTATGTCTTCTTATAGTCAGGCCTCACCACATTAAGGATGCACAGTGATATCGGCCAGACCTCAGCATTGGGCACCAGGAACTTTATTCATTCATAAATTATCTAAACCTGATTAGAGATTGCAAAAAAGTGCCAGAGTCAATCCCAATGTTAATGGGGCAAAAAGTAAAAAAAAAAAAAAAAAAGGTAAATTTTCAAGTTAAATTGAATCATTAAATCCATAACAAAATCTCTAAAAACTGCCCCTATGTAGTCCGTGTGAATGAATGTGTGCCTAGCGATAGATTGGTGCCCTGCCCTGGGTGTATTTGCTCAGTGCCTTGAAACATTCTCCCCTGAATGGGTCATGGGGAACACCCCATGCAAAACTTTTTTAGAGTTTAGTAAGTGACTGAATGATGAAACCAACTTTAGTGTGTAGCACTTGCATGTGCTTTATTTTTCACAAAGAGGTGAAAACTCCACAGAGTGTTTATTCTCCATTTTGCCTCCTCTCACAAACACCTGCATGTCCTCCCTTGCCACATCTTTAAATCTCCTCTTTGGCCTTCCTCTCCCTTCTCTGCCTGGTGGTTCCTTTCTCAACATCCTTCTGCCGGTAAAAATCTTATCCCTCAACTGCACATGTCCAAACCACCTCAAGCTAGCCTCCCTAAATAATCTTATGGCTAAAGTCAAGGCTGAGTAAACAACATCAGCATGGCTTTTACATTTTGCAGATTGATAAAGTTCAAAACAGTCTTAGACTGGGCAGGTATAAGCTACTGCTACAAACCTTTCTGTAATACATCTTGAACATTTGACTAGGCGAACCCAAACTTTTGCACAACACTGTATGACACATGATTCCATGCCTCAACAAAACACTAGTTGTCTGTCTTTATGCCTTTCTCACAAAAGAAGTGGTTTTGCTATAGCATTATTAAAAAAAAATTACCAGTATGCTATATTCAAACGATTTTTCAAAGGCAGCAGCAGATTAATCAGAATAAAAGACTAGTGTGTGGAAGCAAAATAAATGAAGTGTGAGATACCTGGGTGAGTGAAATTTTTTCCGTACACTCCACAAGAAATATGCACAAACTTGTATAGAACATTGTTTGTCGGTCAGTGATTTCCACTGGTGCACGTTCAATAAAATTTGACCTTCTTTTGAGAGAAACATGATGTTTGTTCATGCTGTGAAATAAGAAAGTGCAGGTAAAAATAACAATGGGTTTTTGTCCTAAACATAAGCAGCACCCTGCCTGCTCCTCAGAACGAATAACCAGTTCTCCACTTTTCCTTCCGATTTCATCAGCTGCTTCCATTACCTGCCGATAATCATCAATTTCAGTTGAAATAAAAAGAATCAAAGCACAAGTGACAGAAAAGGAGTAAGACAGATTGGATGCGCTAAGCTTGTTAGGGGGATGACAGGTGGAGAAAAGGAACAAGATATCATTATCATGACAATGAAATCATTATTTCTCGGCCATTTCTTATTACAAGAGACAGTAAACATTTTTTTCTCAGGCATTTGAAGGGGGCCTTGCAAGAAATTTAAATATGATAAGGTGATTAAAGTGGATCCACAAAATTTGCAAACCTGCCAAGCTTTTTGTTAAAGACAAGAATAACTCACAGTCCGGTCAATCAATGACAGTTTCTCTGTTCCAGATGTGTCATATCAAGCCTGATCCCATCCTCTGTTGTGATTATGCCCCCCTTACAAGCTGGTATATGACGGTGGTGTTGTACACCGCTGCATGCATATAAATGAATTATGCATATAAATTATATAGAAATCATGCAATAAAAGCACCCCTTGTGGGGTCTATAAGAAAGGATTCCATAAACGAACCACTCTTCTGCAATACAAAACAGAGGACTTATTTGTATATATACACAAATTGCCCTGAAACTTTACAAGAGAACTACAGAGGAGTATTGAATAAATAAAATCCCTTTAAGCTCAGAATAAACTACCCACACACAAGGCCTAGCCAAATGTACATAAGCACTTTGATCTTTTAATTCTATTTGCATTTAGTTGTTTAAGCGTGATAGCACTACTGGTTCCCCTCTGTTAGAAAAAATTAATATCTCTGTTTAAAGAGAATAATCACGAGTCATTATTATTCCAAAGAAATAACCTAAACATTAGTTATAAATTGTCACAATACATTAGACAAACTCAACAACTCTAAATCTGTGATTTATATATTGAACTTTACCTTGATGTCCAGAATATACCAAGAAATAAAAGTAAAAAGTGAAGTTCAGTTTTTCCATTACAACAAATCAGATTTTTATTATTTAAGCTTTGATATATTCAAATGTAACTGAAGTTATATTGATTCTTCAAACAATTTGTATTATACCTTATATACTTATATATACCTAGTTACATTTAGCAAACACTTTTATACAAAGCGAATTACAAACGAGAGAACAATCATCTCTACCAGCCAGATAGCACCATGATCCAAATGTTGTGTTACCCAAAGAAAGAACAACTTGTCCACTCCTATCTATATAAAGGTTCTGAGTTTGAACCTTTATGTATTTGTGGTGTTGAGTGATGTAGTTCCTCAGTAATTTGACATGCTGCTGCCACTGTTTGAACATTTGGATTTTTCATTTCATTCAGCAACATGTGATCAAGCCACTATGTATAAAAAGCCACTTTTAAAAAATTTTTTATTATTACAAAAGTAGCATAATTAGTAAATTTACTCATTCAATTACTGCCCTAGAAATGATATGACTGTCATGAGGTTTAAGCAGCACAAAACAGAGGCATTACTCTCTTTTGCCTCCTCATGCTGAGATTCTTGTTGATGGCCTTGGGGTATATTCAAAAAACCCTTTAATAATCACAGTGAATTGTTCCCATTTAGTCTTATTGTAAGTAAGTGCCCAGTAAATTGCAGCCTTTTGTCAGAATAAAAAAACGAAGAGCTATCAAAAACATACAATTGGAAAACATGACTCACTGCAGACAGGCAGTAATAAGAAAACTTTCTTTTGTTCTGGAACCTCAACCCCACACTGCCATGAGAAAGGTTATAGGTATTGGAAAGTTTTTTTTTTTTTTCGAAGAATCTCTCCTTCCATTTTACTATTATGTTTCGTAATGTGTTTCCTTAAGAATGTAATTCTGAGTTGTTAATGGAATTTTATATGTTATGCTAGACAGCTCTATGGCTGTCACGTAAACTGACTGAAGCCATAAGTGGTTTGAAGAAAGCAATGGAGAAAAAAATGAATTTGCACCCAAATGATCTGATGCCTTTAGCAGTGGCTGTATTCATAGAGTTAATAATAATCTGCCAAACGCTGGCTGAAATAGCTATTTCTGTCTAGTGTCCAGTGGCTAGAGTAAGCTCCTCCTGAGAATGCTACTGCATTGCAAACAAGGCAGAACATGTTTTTTAATAGAATGTGGAAAAATATTAGGTGGCTTAATACTGCTGTGAAATCCAAGCTTATGGTTTTATGAGGTGACCTGAACAGCAGCTTGGTTTTATATTCTTATTTATTTAATTTATCTTATTTATTATTTGAATCTAAATTACCAGATGGACTAAATATGCTTCTATAAACTTTTTAAAAACTTTAAGCTTACTGCCATATGTTTTGTATCAAAACAAAAATAAAATTGTGCTGAAAGTAAGACCAGTCACTTATATGCTTTTATTTATTTATTTATTTTTATATACAAAAAGCTTTTATTAAATGCATCATATCTTATCATAATGATTAATATGTATGAATTTGGATTTCAGATATCAGAAATAGGGCAGCACGGTGACTTTGTGGTTAGCACGTCCGCCTCTCAGCGCTGTGAACATGGAAAAGTGGAGTTTCCATGTTCTTCCTGTGTATGTGTGGGTTTCTCCGGTTTCCTCCCACAATCCAAAATTTGATTCAAGGTAAATTGGCTGCTCTAACTAAATTGCTCCTGTGTAGTGTGTGTGTGTGTCTGTGTGTGTGTGTGCCCAGTGATGGATTGGCACCTCTTAGATCGCTATATGTATCTGCTCAGTGCCTAAATAGTTCTCCCCTGGATGGGCATGAAGAATCCCCCTGTGAACCTAGTCCCTAGTGTACAAGTAAGGGGACAATAATGAGATCAGATACTAGTAAGAAAGAACTATGTAAATGTGGTGCTCGAGCATGAGTGGGCAGAGGCAAATAATAGTCCTTTATGTTTGGAGTCTGCATGTCCTCCTTGTGCCTGTATACATTATCTTCAGGGTCCCCACATTAGAGGTCATTATCAACGTATATCCTAGGTAGGTGCCACTTGACCAGCCTCTCAAGTCTGCCTCCCATCTACAGGCTCCACCCATCATGCACTTGTACCACAATAAATTAAAAGGTTGTGTCAGAAAGGGCATCCTATGTAGTCGAACATGTAGATCTCCAATGTGGCAACTCCTAACGGAAAAATATATAAAGAAGATATTTAAATATCTACTAAAATAAAACCCATTAAACAATTTATTCATACATCGTGCTAAAAATCAGAGCAAACATAGCTACCTCAACACCCAATTCTAATGACTAAATGACCTTTTGGCATTGCTCATTTATGTGATACCTCTTCTCCTGATGAGTGTGTTTTCAATCCTTGCAGCTTATTCATGCTATTTTAAAGTGCAACACATAATTAAGCTTTGCCCTTTAAGTAGCATACATTACTTTAACTCTTTTCTTTTCTACCGTTTATAGCATTATCTGTTTATTTGTCATTGAGAAGGCAGCTAAAATGATTTACATAAACCATACCAGATATGAACGATCCCCACTGATGATGGTAGTTAAATCATATACTTAGGCATGTGGTTAAGGAACCAGCCTTGTGACCCAAGGTCCCCGGTTTGAATCCTAGTCTCACAAAGCACTATGGCTGATGTGCCCTTAAGCATGGCACCCAACACAAATTGTTCCCCTGGCATCGTGTACAAGGCTGCCCACCTCCCCAGCACTTGGGCTCTCTTCACTCAGTGTGTGTATGTGTGTTTCACTGCACAGATGGATTAAACGTGGAGGACAAATTCCTCTATGTGTAAGGACAGTGGGAAAATAGATCACTTAGTTAACACACAATTAATGTTATATTAATCATTTTATACAGTATGTTTAAATTTGTGTATAAGGGTTTAATATAGTATATAATGTGACAAAATAAACTTACTATTTAACCATTGCCATTTATGTATTGTTGTTGGATAGGAAAGTGAAGAATCTCAATGAGGGTACAAGAGGAGAACAAAGATCGAAATGCCACTTCATAATGGTAGAACAATAACAGAAAAGTGCTTGCTTATTTTTGAAAAACACTTTGTGAGTGGCGTGAAGTGATCCCGACAGTACTTCTGGGTTCTCACTCTACACCACTAGTGGCCATCCACTTATCCTGTCCTGGAAAAGAATAATAATAATAATGGAACCTGTGTAGTGAAGTCAATGGCCATGTGCTGCCATTCTCCCAGATCTCTATATAACATTCTAATGCTTTTCATAGAACTTTAAAGACTAATGCATTGTCCTATCACGAAGGACAGCGTGCTAATTGCATTCTTAGAAATGCAATTTTAATGTGTTATGTGCATAAATTGGTAGATTATTTAATATTTGATGCAACACAGGCCCAAGTCTTAGTGAGTGCTGAGGGATGTCACTAATGGATGAGTCCTGTTGGCTTTAAGCAAACGACCAGATAGAGCTTAACGTGTTATAATCTAATGCTATCACACAGTCCTCATTGTTGAAGATACCCCATCATAGGCTTTCAGACAGTACAGCAGTCACCCTTCTTGAGCCTGTCTGTGAACGTCTTAAATGCACATCATTATTCTGTCAGAAGACAGACCAACAGAATGTAAGATCCACCGCGAGTGCGACCATTCAAGCCATTATGAGTGCCAGTGAGTGGGCAAGGTGCACTTAATGCCTTATCTTGAATCTCTGAATGCTTTTGCTCTTATGCAATAGTGAGTAGAAGGTTTTTTGTTCCTACCTTTTTACCACGACTCCTTCTAAGTGATATTAAAAGCTGAGTTTCATTTGTACTCAACAATTACCTTCGTACTTAAACGTACAAGCTAGTTCTACTAATGGCAGCATTTAGGTGGAATGATGGTTAAAAGGGTTTCACTGTTAAATTTTTAGTATGTTTAAGGTTACTACTCAAAGAGACACTAACCCATCATCACTGGCTGAGTATCACAGCAGGATGCCCAAGTGCCACAGCATGGCTCATTAGAATGAATTACACTTTGGTTTCAGCTAATTAAAGCCCCCTTGACTCATCAGGATAGCACAAAAATAGCTATAGGTTATCTCAAAGAAGTGCCGAACTTAGAAGGCGAATCAAGCTTCTGACCCGAATCCAAACGGCACCCCAGGGACTGGACCAGGGGGTGTAATGCGCTCACTAATTATAGTGGCACATTAGGGTGATTTTGGATTGGTACTGATGGAAAAGCTTACCCTAAGAAGGGGGTCCTCTTAGACCGAGGGTTTAACTAATGTGCTTGTGAACTCATTTGAAAAACATTCGCAGATAAGCCAGCAGCTGGGGCACATGACACTCCGATTAATCAGGACAACCAAAACCAAGTTCAAATAAGGGAGTGTTTTGTTATCGTGTTCTTTTCTTTTTTGGTGCACGTCTATGTATGAGTGAAACTAACACAGACTGATGGACAGAGATATAAACAAATAGGTTTACCTTACAAATATCTTTGGTTTTTATAAAAAGATTTTCAAGTGGTGGTTTAGTGATGATTATATGGATTTCTGTGACACATAAGTAATAATCCCCCAATCCCGACTGTCGGCAAGGAAACAGAACAGTGCTGATGTACAACATTCTAGATTATCATGAGAAAAACAGATATATTCCACTAGGATACAACCAGTGCATTAGCCTTAGATAATGTGATGGAAATGTCAGAACGCAGGTGGAGTACCATTAAAACCATTAAACCCTGTGCCTCATCCACACAAATTGCAATTTTATCCTTAAAATCACTCATAAAGTGAACATTTTAATTGGTTAAAACATCCAATACCATTTTACTTTGAATAAATTTATGTCATTTTGACAAATACAATTTTTGGGTTGAGAATACAGATGTGGAGAAAAGGTGAGAGAAATTGTTGAACATGAGCATTTTTTTAAATAAAACCAACTAAAATAGATGTTAGACAAAAGTGGTTTTGTTATGGAGGAACATTTTCCTTTAAAGTAGCTTTAACTAAAAATACTCAAACTACCTCAAAATTCTATCTCAGACTTTTACGAAAAGGATGGTAATACGTGTTATGACCGCTTACAAGAACAGAAAATAGTTGCTTCACCTAAGAGATGTTAACAGCTCCACCAAAAAGGAATAATTTCTATCTAAGATCTTGTCTCATTATCTTGATTGCTATATCCTGTAGTAGGGTTTCTTCCAGGAGAGAACGTTACAGGCGCTGGGCACATACACCCAGGACAAAGTGCCATTCCATCATCAGGCACACATTCACTTAATTATTATATTTGTGTGTGTGTGCTATCAATTCAGTTACTTCAGACCTTTGAATACTTTATCAATCAGCTTACAATGATTTTGATCCATAGAGTATCATTCAAATTTTAATGACTAAGGTTGCCAAGTCTTCTCAACCATTGTTTACGAACAATATACTATAGACTAATAGACTATTAGTAACTTCAGTATGTCTTTGCAGTGTGGGAGGAAATCAGAGTACCAGAAAAAGCCACTTAGGACATAGATATTGCAGTACTACTTAAACCTTTGAACACTGTTTTCACTCACTGTACACTGTATAAGAACTCTTATTGCTACATTTTATAGATATTAAATAAGAAAACAGTTGCAGCACAGTTTGTGTTTGTATACCTCATTTATTTGTGCTTACATAATGCTACCTACAGGATGCTCTCATTGGATATTTTAAATTATTTATGTAAATTAAACTATTCTCCAGCAGTCTTTCAGAGGTGTTTATAATGCATACAGGTGAAACACACACCACTAACCACCACATTAATTTTACTACATTGCTGATAACTTTCCTGCCCTTAAATATGCCGTGTGATGGTAGAGCATCTGTATAGCAAGTGAAACCTAATAAAGTGGCTGGTGAGTGTGTCCATATCATTTGTACAGAGAGTGCTTTTTATAAAGGATTACTAAATAACAACCTTATGAGCAAAACAGCAGCAACGTGGAGGACTCTGTTCCTATGTAATTTCAAATTTCTGAACAGTCCACCCATAAAACAGATTTAAGAAGCTGTGTAATCCAGGTATGAATACCAATGATGTCTTGGGCAAATTCTGGCTAAATTTATTCTCTTACATTGCTAAAATGGGAAAACCCAAAATATAATGTCATTTGTTTGTGGGTTGTTGTACATAAGTGTTGATGTGAATACAAAATCATAAATTATTATATTTATTTTATAAATTGGTATAAATGTATGAAGTATGGTTATTGTCATTTTGACTATATACATTTAAATGCATCTTATTTCCAGCTTTATGACTGCAATTGACAACCTCTTTCTGTTTTATTTAACGATACACAAAAGCCAAAGCACAAAAAAAAAAAGCTTGTTGAGTTTTTATTTAGACTCTCAGAGCTCATTAAAATGAATGTCTCCCCCATTATTAGCAACAGACCTCACAAATGCTTTTATGACTAAAAACTTACCTATAATTTATTTTTATTTTAAACTCATTCATCTGTAAGCTCATCTGATAGATCTGCACAGATAACCAGCTCCAGCATTTGACTTTGAACAGTCCATAAATGTTTAGGGCCCTAATTTAGCGCTCTTTAGCAAACAGTGAACTGCACACCACACAGCTTGATTTACGGCATGTCAGGGTGTCTTTGCTATCGTAAGGACAGGAAAAGGCGCAAAAGTCATAAATTAATTAATCATGGATGCCTTTTAATGTTATTTTATATATTTTTTATATTTTTTATTTTTTATATTCTGTTTTTGTTAACGTAAAAGTTTGCATAGCTCCCAATTTGCACACGCTATGGGTTTGTGCACTGCTGTGTTTTGATAATTCACTGCCAGTACAGCAATGAACGTCTGACTGTTGATGTCTGCCTAGGTGGCTTTCAGTCATCGGAGCACCTTTGTTTTTCATTGCCAAGATAGGAATATGCCAGAAAAGTACCTGAACACACCTCATTTTAAGACGATTATGCCCATCGACATAGATATATTCACAAGCACCATTACTATTTAAACAATGCAAGCAGAAGGTGTGAATATAGACTGTTGATGAAATGTAAAAGAACATTGCGCCACAAATTTAAAATAAATGTGTCCACATACATTACCAACATGGGATATTGTATAGGTAATGTACTATGTAAATAGATTTACATATTAATTTACTTAATGAGATGAAAGAGAAAAAAAACTAATTTACTTTTAGTGTCTGCTTTCCATTGGGAGACCTTAAATAATGTCTTTAGAAAGGTATACATCAGCTATTTAACAAAAGTGTGCTCAATTGCAATATTTAAAAACATCTGACTTACATGAAACTGCATCAATCTCATTTCTTGGTGGTTCAGAGAGGGCAGTTGGGAGATATAAAAGTGCTAGCAGTATTAATTTGGTGAAGGTATGCATTGCTTTGACCCAATTACCACAGGACTCTGAGTCACACCGCTACCATCAGTGTTGCCATGGACACAGGGCGGGAATTCATAGGAAATGTATCCTAAGCGTGACAAAGTCCTTCATTTATACATTATGTGTACTGAAGCAATGGTAACAGAGATGCCCCATGATAACGTGTTTATTCATCCTGTGTCTCCAAGTATTTGTTATTTCTCTAAAAAAGGTCTCTGCTTCACAAAGTTGTTTGCAGGAAACATTTTGGATTATCACAAAAATGTTTCTCTCACTCTCCTGATGGAGAAGTCTGCATTAGATTGACTGATTATCATGTGACCATAAAACGATTAAAACGATTAAAACTAACTGCATTTAAAACTGTAGTAAGTACAAAATTGG
This sequence comes from Corydoras sp. C115, assembly GCA_019802505.1. Classification (NCBI taxonomy): domain Eukaryota; kingdom Metazoa; phylum Chordata; class Actinopteri; order Siluriformes; family Callichthyidae; genus Corydoras; species Corydoras sp. C115. The sequence goes on from JAFMOC010000013.1 coordinate 890,084, forward strand.
ATCAAGTAAGCAATGCTTAATCAGTAAACCAGTAAAAGCCTACATTGCACGCAACCTTGAATGCACTGCATCTTTCAACTTACCAATGTTTTTGATGTAATAGCTAAAGTTAATAAAGTTTAGCTTGATTGCTCAAGCAGCTGCTATACACTTAAAGAAAACTCAGTCATAGGTTTGGGGTTAAGGAACCAGCCTTGCGACCTGAAGGTCCCTTGTTCAATTCCCGATCCCTCCAAGTACTATGGTAAGGCACCTAACCCCAATTGCTTCCCTGGCATCGGGGAATACAGCATACAGCGCTGCCCACTGCTCTGGGCACATGTGCTCACTTCACTAAGTATGTGTATGTGTGTTTGTTTCACTGAATGGATGGCTTAAATGTGAAGGAAAAATTTGTCTGTGTGTAAATACAGGAGGCAAAACTTACTTAAAAAAAAATTTGAGAAACCGAGCACCTACTAAGGGAAGGAATAAGTTAAAGTGTGAATTGTACGTATATGATGAACACCAACTTACACTCAACACTGTGTATATTGTATTGTAGCTTAACATTTTGTTTATACATCTGAAGGTTTCAGCATGAAGGACCCTAAATGACTTAATTCTGCTGTAATGATGTATAATTTATAGGTTTTTAGTTGCGTTAATTTTAGGATCTAAGCGAGAAGTCAATATTTGTGGTTGCATAGCACTCAGCATTAAATATTTGATGTTTTCTGGGCTTTAAATGGCAAAACCATTTCCAAGACCAAAGCAACACATTATAAATGGAAAACATAGTAACTTTTAATTAACTTAATCTTTCGCTGATCAGCACATTGTTTATCAGTGATGAAATGAGGGCACCATGAATTCTCGTTAAAATCTTATGTTGATCAGAGTTTCACAGCAGGATCTTCCATCCCACCATGTAATTAGCTGCTAGCATTTAGCCTCTATCACCCAGAAATCGCAATCACCAATTAAACAGCCTTTTGTGCAGCTCCCTCCTTCTGTGCTTTGATTGTGTATTTTGACAACATTATGTAAAGGTTACTTCGTAAATTGAGGACAAATACAGAAACAGGCAGTGTATACATTTACTGCAAGCTGTTCCTCCAAGTCTGGCTTGGGAACTGCACTTAGCTCTTGCTGCAGGTGGTAAATACAAGATATTAGATTATACGCGTAAATCCTATTTCCCCCCCACACATCATTACTTATTTTAACGTTCAGTAAAGCGTAGGTGGCAAAACGGGATGAGGCAATAGCCTAAAGGGACAATCAGGGGTTGGGTGTAAGCGACAGTGTTCAAACACGCAAACCTAATTTCTAGGAGTCCGTGTTAGTCGTTTGAACACCTGGAGGCCATCCTAAAAAGCCCTGCAATTCCCTCTAACTCAATCAGGCTTTTATTGTGATGTAAGCTGCGGGCCGAGTCATAGGCAAGAACTTGCCTCAGTACATCGGATTATTTGGTGAAAAAAAGGGTAGAATCATGCTCAGAGCATGCACTCCTCTTAAGAGCCAAATGAAATGGTTTAGTCTGTAATAAAATAAACAATTTAAAAAGCTATGCATGAGATAGTTTGAATATAAAACATCATGGTTGTTAATGTTTTTTGTCATTTGATAGATGCTCTTATTTGAAGAAACTGATGGTGAAGTGTGGGCGACACGGTGGCTTAGTGGTTAGCACGTTCGCCTCTCAGTGCTAGGGATTCCCGGTTTGAATCCCAATCTGGGTGGTGTTTCCATGTTCTCCCTGTGTCTGCTTGGGTTTCCTCCGGGTTCTCCGGTTTCCTCCCACAGTCCAAAAACATGGATCTCCAATTGAATTGAAATCTCCAAATTACCCCATATAGAGTGTGTCTGTGTGAATGAGTGGGTGCCCAACGATAGATTGGCTGGGTGTCTGCCCAACCCCCAAATCTGCCGCGACCCTAGAGGATGAAGCGGAAGATAATGGATGGATAGTGAAGTGTCTGATAGCGAAGAATCCCAAATGTAGCCCATATGGACAGATAAATCCAAATGTTAAAACAGCAGGATCTAGGAGTTAAAATATAGTCCTAATATTTCATTACATTTTTAGTAGAAGAATATAAGTTAACAATTTTAAATAAGCTACATTGTAAATCTTTTTTGATTTATGTACTAATTAAATTTTAAATTGACCATAGGCTGCAAGGTGGTGCATAAAGTTGGGTGAGGTGGTGTGGCACACACAGGTTCTTTCGTTTGTGGTATACATGTACCTGTGTGGGTTTTCTTTCTGGGGTCTTTAGTTTCTTTCCATGGAAAAAACAAGAACATGCTGGTAAATTAAAGACAACAACTTGTTCTAACTTTAAGGGATTCACAAATCAGTATACTTGTAATGCCAGTTCAGTCTGGATAAATAGAAGGATTGTGTCAGAGAGGATATATTTAATGTGCCAAGTTAAATGTGCTGAGCTTCTCGGTGCTTCTTGCGACAACCCCTAATTGGAACAAGCCAAACGAAGCTTCTATTTATTTTACAATGACATTTATAGAACAAATAAAGTTGTATTAATCTGCAGACTGTACAATTACCAATGTTAAATCATTACTTTAAGGCAAATACAAGCAAACATATGAAAGAAACTGAATTGTTTCTGGATATGAATGTAATTGCGTGTGTGTATGATTGACTGAAATGAATTGTCAAAGATAGCTAAAATAGATGTGAACCGCACAAGCTGCAGTTTGATTTTGGGTCGTGTCATTATGTCTTTGCTATCGTAATGAAGACAAAATTACTTGCGGTGCAAAATGCATGTACTAATTCTCCTAATTATATATGGGTGGGTTTTAGGCCCAGGAGCTATGTGTGTCTGACTTTGGAAGATTGCTATTTTAACAGCACAGTGCGCAATAGGACAATTTTCAAGATGGCAATATGCCAGAAATTTACATAGACACACCTCATTTCATGACAACCACGCCCATCGGTGTAGATATATTCACAAGCACCACTGCCATAACACAGGGCCCTTAATGTATAAACAGCCTTGTTTATTAATTGGACACTTGATTATATATTTTTACTTGATTATATACTATAGACTTTTCTTGCCACTGTCTCGTCGGCTTGCTCTATTGGGATTCAGGTTTAGAACACTGTAAAGCTGCTTTGATGCAATGTAATATTGTAAAAATACGAATACAATTATCTTGCTACTGGAAAGCTCTTAGAAAACATTGGGACAAAAAGATAGAATGCCAACATGTTATTTCAGAAGAAAAATAAATCATTTTTTGAATTACTAAATCAATTTGTAGAAGATTGCCAATATCCCTAGGTGATGTTTATGAGGATAATTAAGACGGATTATGAGAAGCACTTTAACGACCTCTTAATTGACTTTAGGCGTGTGCCATCAAATGATCATTCCAGGTAAAGATCAATTAGCCTGTGGCTGAGGTAACACAAGCAGGCAAATTAGTGGATTCCAGGGTTTTATTAATATGGAGAGCTTTAGCTTGGGATTTGTTTGCCTAACATTTGATAGCAAATGCCAGAATAGATTCATGACAGGGCAGGAGTGAAATGTCATATTATCATATGTTTGTCTTTGTAGGGGCCTTAAATAGCTTTTTTCTGGACACAATTCAATAAGCAGCCTTTCACTGTGGCAGAACACAAGTCATAATAATAATAATAATGCAGTGTGAGCTGAGTAGTAGGTCTATGTCTGTGTGCAGGCAGGTGTGTGAAATCACTAGCCCTTCTCAGCACCTCGGGGTGTCCATCAGTCACTGCTCCGATAACATGGCGCCGTTTGGATGTCGCGCTGACAGGAAATCGATAGCGGCCCTGTTCGCAGGAACTGTTTAGCAGTCAGACCGGGGTTCGGCACAAAGTGTAGGTCTCCATTAGTCAATGAGGCAACACAGAGACACCATCTCCCAACAGGAGGATGAAGCAGTGTGAGAAGCGGGAGCAACTGCAAATACCCTTCTACAGGGATCAAGAGTCATTAGGATAGAATACAGATGTGTGATGGACATGGAATGATGTGGCTAAATAGTCTGATATTAAAAACAAAACAATGTTAATGAATAAACTAAATAGTCATGATTATCTCTGGTAAAATAATACTTTGACTACTTTGAGTCAAGTCCACTTATCCTCCATCAGTGTATGACACCACAAATACTTTCCTAGATGGATGGGCGAAATATCCCACTCACACAGCAAAAGTTTTTTAAAAGCATTCACAAATAAGTAAAAGCTGTTAAATGGGATGTCATAATGCATTGGTACCACAATACATTTGTCCATTGTGTATATTTATATCAGAATGCATCACCAATGCTGAAAAAGTGAGATTTAAGGCCCAACAATTGCAAACAAGTCAGTGTTTAAACCACGTACATTTAGATCAATAACCCAAAGCACTAACCAATAATGCCTTTACGCCCAACTTTATTAATTCATTCACATTGATACCTTCCTCCCCTATTTCCTCAGCACCATTTACGCAGCAATCCTATTAATTCCAATGCATCAGTCCTGCAACTGGAGAACCTGACGGAAACCCACATGGACACAAGCAGAAGATGGAGACTCCACCCAGATCAGATTCAAATCTTCAAATCAAACCCCGAGAGACAGACGTGCTAACCACTAAGCCACCATGCCGTCCACATTTGAATTATTATTCTTCTAAAGTTCTTAAGATCTATAACTTTTTATAATAATATTATTGTTAATTCCTAATAAACCATGTTTTTGTACAATTACTCAGATTTTTTTTGGATCAGAACATATCAACATATCAACAATATCAAACACAATACTATGCCTTAAGATCTTTATAAGGTTTTAACCAAAAGTGTACCTAAGCCAAATCTCTGGAAAAATGGGTGAGAGCAGCAGGACACAACCAGTCACATTTATATTTAATTAAGTCTTGACACATTTTGAAATTGCTCGATGCCTTACACTAGAAACCATTACCTTATTTAATTATCATAGGAAACCTTTGTTATCTTGTAATATAAATCATTTTGATTAGATATAAATCATTTATCAATCCCCATGAACAAGTGCTGATGAAGGTAGGACATTTCAAATCATAAAAAAAAATCAGCTATATGTTCCCCCTGTGTTGGAAATACCCAATGTAGCTTACCGCCTACTAGCTACATTTTTGCTGGTAAACATTTGTACTTTCAGATCAGATCAACTATAGTCATAGACTTAGTCATTGTAGTCATTTTAGCTGAAATGCTATCTTAAATTGAAAACTAAATGAATTTCATTTACTCTTTATGTACCACATACGATGCAAATGACAATAAAGTCTCCTTAAGTGCCAACGGACTCCCACTAGTGTCTCAGAATGGTCAATGCAGCTGTTCCAAGACAGGCTCTATCTTTTGACTTTGCGTATGCTCTCTGAGGTTATTTGTGAGTAAGCATGGTAATCAAGTTTGGCGTGCAACTTGACATATTGTATGGGTATGGCTGGACACATGATAGAATGGGCACCTGCTCTAAGGTATTTTATATAGTTTTCATTATGTTTGTTTTAAAACATTTATAAACTGTTGTACGTAATTTATGGGTTTCTATCTCATTTTGTCTTGTTGTATCTGGTACTGCCCATATTTACCATCATACTATTATATCTTATAAAATCTGAATCTAAAGATGAAGGCAGTGGATGTCAGTATTCATTAACTGACTTTGTTTTCTATTCTGTTTTAGAAAAAAGATCAAATTGACACGAACCCTTTAATGTTCACAGTACTGCTCACAACATGACACCATTTTAAAATGTCAAATAAAACTAGCAAGCCCACTAAAAGAGCTTTCAGCTTTTGGAGACAATTTGGGCACAAACCCTTTTTGTCATATTCCCATTTTTTTCCATTTCTCATTCCCACCTTCAGCACACAATTCTAAGAGATAAAAACCAAGAAAGATCACTTGACTTTTTGTTTTGAAAAAATGACTAACACCAGCAGATATATCAAGATTTATTCTGCTATAAATAGAGGTGGGCATGTCTTCAGCCTGCTAGAATGCAAAATCCCGTGACCATGACCCTCCTTTCCTGTTTTTCTCCCCTTGATTTAGCATTTAGAATAAATGCTTGCATGCCTGCCTCTGCAGCCAAATTCAAGTTATTGAACTGGACAAGTCCTGTGCTGTTCAAAAACTGCCTCTAAGGTCCTATTTGTGTGTTTGAACCCAGTGTCAAACTCATTAGTCTGGAGGATGCCGGGTTCATCTGGAGCCTGAAGCCAAAGAAACACTCATCTATGTGGAGTGGAGCTCACTGATTTGGAAACGGTCTCACTAAATGCATAGGATTTCCCTCATTGAGGCAGAAGGAATAGGGTTAAACATGGATAGTTCCAGTTACGAGGTTCAATGCATGTTCATCTTGCACTGCCATCAGCAGCATGTCTAATCACAGTGGAAAGGAATTCAGGGCGAATAAAATCTGAGGTAAGAATGTTTTAGAGTTTAAATAAAGAAAATGAGATGTGGGAAGTTTTTTCATTGGCCTTGCATATATATAACATATACATACATACACGTATGTGAGTGTGTGGTAGGACTGAAGTATGAGGTATATACCTCTTAACTACTTTTATTCAGTAAATAACCAAGAAATAAACACCATTTAAACCTTTGTGCCACCATATGCTGCTTGATGTCTGCTGCAGTGAAAAAAAGGAGACTGAAGAAAAATAAACAGTGTCTCTTATTCTTGATTTTAAAATATACTGTCTTTAAATTTACAAACAGTACATCAAATTTATTAGAGTGAATAAAGAGTGAAATAAAGATTATGAAATAAATTGCCATATAATACTGTGTTTTTGAATACAGCTGTTGATTGCTATCAACTTATTGTCAGGAAAAGCTTAATATATTGTTATTTATTTATTTATTTTTAAAAACCTTTTTCACATTTTTGGTCAGGTGAATGCAGTTATATTTGACTTTTTTTTAACTTAAGGGAAATATTTTTAATGGGTTGAGAATGGTGTAAAAGATTGTGATTCATGATAACACAGTGATTGCATCATATAAGGCTGCATATGTTTCAGCTCAACACAAAGGTGCTGTGATCAATTCAAATCTGTCAGTTCAATAGAATTCTGAAACACGATAAATAAAATGTGAAACCTATAAACTCAGAGTTTTATGTTTCCTTTTATTAAATGAAACGTTATTATAAAAATAAAAACATAGCAATGTTACTGAAATACTTGATCTTTTATATTGTGCTTTAGTGTTAACACTTTATAACTCTACTTTTCAGAATTTTCACTCGTCAGCTTTAATTATTCAATTTATTAAATGCAAACAATAGAGTCAATGTTTGTTAAAAGTAAACAAACAGTTCCCATTTATTCTTTTTTAAGATGTATAGTCTTGATGCATCCCTAATAAAGCAAGTTATTGGATCACAATTAATTTTCAATCAATTATCCTTTGGTAAGAACTAAAACAGGCACTGCCAACCAATCTGTCATGTACAACATAAGTGTTGGAATTATTAATGAATACTTTTGATCCTGAAGATTACAATAAATTTCAAAGGGAAATAATAATATCTGAAAAAAAAACTCAATTTGTCATATTATAATTAATTAAATATTCTATGTTCATGTAAAGCCACAATGGCTTAGAACATTTTGATAAGATGTAATAAGAAAAAAACTTTTATAATAAATCAATAAAATCTATATTGCTTACTTTATTTCTGCCATCACCACTTATTATTAATCAACTGCCAGAATGTGTTTGATTTTTGACCTGCATTCGACTGACCTTAACTCAATGTTTACATTTACATTTCAGTGAGGTACTATAATAATGTTGTATTTGGACTCCTGCCCCTCCACCCATTGTACTTTTTTTTACTGTAATTTGTCCAGCACACAAGCATTTTATGTTGTATCGGGTAAAATGTTGTCCTCTGTAGCAACGCAGTCCTGGAGTCCAATAAAAAACAAACAAAAAAAATGTATTTAGCATGAACTTAAATAAAACCTTATATTTTTGTAGTATATTTAGTTTGGTTATTTAATGTCTGCCTTTTGTACCTTTACATCTCATGCTTTTTGTTTCATTTATTGAAAAAAAATGGGACTGTGGGGAAGCTGTCAATTTGAGCCATAAATACTTCTTCCAGCTTTTAGAATAGAAACTTAAAAACACATAAAGAGAACAATTATTTGTCTTTTTTACCTAAAGGCATATGCTGTTTGTTATTGTCATGATGCACTGACTTTACTTTTTTATTAATATCAACTACTATTTTGGGGCAGCGTCTGTGTTGTTGACAAAGCAAAAGCATAAAGCTTGCAACTGTTATACTGGGTAATTAGATTATATTTTCTAGATGAGTTATCTTATAATATACTTGTATATAGGACAGTCTTCCCTCTGGGCATGGATGGGTCTAATCATCATTTTTTGCTATAGAAACACTTGAATATGCAAATATTTTTCCCAAACACAACATTCTGTAGCTCTCTTGGTAACTTTGTAACTTATGTCAGCAGTGAATTTCACAGCGAGTCTCCTGACAGCCATAATGACCGGGCAATTTCGTCCTCCACCAGGTCTAAAGTGAAACATCATCTTTCTGGCTTCATGGCACATTGCTGAATTTGATAGAAAGAAACAAGCAGAGGCAAGTCCACCTCTTACACATGAAACAAAAGTACTTCATTTTGCCCCCCAAAGCCCAAGAGTATATTTCCAATCATGCTTCACACAGGCTTCACTGAAACACAAATGCTTCATAACTTTACGTAATAAATGGCACGGAGCCCTGTGATGAAGTGGGATGAACTGAAATCAAAGATGGAAATGTAACTCAGGATAACTCCGTCGAATGCACTAGCATGCCAATCTATAGTGCAAGTCATCAGCATGAAATGCAACCTACACAAAAGCAGTGGGAGGTAAATAAGGTTGGCAAACAATTTTGTTTGTTGTACTGCATGTGTACATGTATGTGTGTGTGTGCGTGTAGGGGGGTGGTGTTAGGCTTGGCTTCTTCACTATATAACAAGTTTTATATTGCAATCTGTTTTATGAAATGTGATTTAGAAAACAGTAAGAAAAGTTTTATATTTTATTTTCTATCTTAAGTATATGGTCAAAAATCAATGTTTAAATAATTTGATTCAGTTGGTCAGGAAAAGGATATGATTTCTGAAGATACATATGGTGATCCTATTAACAGATTTTTTTTCCCCCGATGGCCTGACCAAATTTACTGATGAAAATGGCAAATAATAATAACAACAAATGTTCTCTCAATTGTAAGTTGCTTGGATAAAAGAATCCACTAAATAACTAAATTTGAATGTAATGTAAATGTGAGGATATCTTAATTTTGACAGACCTGTAACATTTTCTAATTGTTAAATTAATTATCTTGGCAAAAATTAAAGTACATATAATCAAGCACCTTACCATGCACTTGGACAATTTTATGCTTTCAACTTTATGCAAACAGTTTGGGGAAGGCCATTTATGATTAAAGTACACAATGCTTCACAAAAGGTATGGGTGGGTAAGCATGGAGTTCTAGAACTTGATTCACTTGTACAGAGCCCTGAACATTTGTGGTATGAAATAGTACAGGAGATGTTAACCCAGACACTGCCCCCCAGTATCAGAATCTGACCTCACCAATGCACTTTTGTTTATATAGTGCCTAGCTAGTAGTTCTAATAAAAATAAATTGGAACAACTAACCAAAAATAGCAAATTTGTATGGTCTGATTACTACACAAGTATGACTATAACTACATTACATCATTTAACAATTCATAAAATAGACATACTTTTTAATCCTTGCAGTAGGTTCTTTTTATCGTGCTGTGCTGTAGTTTAATTTCATTAAAAGTGAAACTCTGTTCTGAGCATTGCTTCTACTAAAATCACTTTGTTTTGTCATCGAAGTGAAAAGGTTTTTTGTTTCACTGGTGGGTCACGTAATCCCATTAACTGCTAAATGTGCCATGCAGATCTGTATGAGCTAATCTACACCTCATTGTTCTGTAAGACAAAATTTTACCAGCAATATATACTAATAAGCATTATCAATGTACAGTGAAGGAAGGTAAAAACAAATATCCTGCCTGGGACACTGATTAAAAGGCAGATTAAATATAACAATTATATAAAGGTATTGCAAATGGGAAAAATAATTAAAAGTTTGATGATATTGTGTTGCTGCCATTGTGTTTGCTTTCTTACAAGTGCAAATAATTAGCAGCAGCTATCTCCGTGATGAGCAAAATATAATCATTTCGTCATTAAAGAATAACTGAAGGACAAAGGCTTGTTTAATTGCAATCCCCTGATAGTACACATTGTTGTTTCATGTTACAAAGCTTGATTGATTTTGCAGTGTAGAAAGGAAAAACATGAGAAAGTCTCAATTGGTAGCATCAAACACACTATCATACTTCAGACAGAGTTTTCACTCTTTGGCATTAAAAGACGAACGGCATGCCTACAGCTAAATTGGACTGCATGGTGATTGTTGATTTCTGAGTTAATGTATTCATATATTTTTCTTCCCCACACCCCTCACTTTTTATTATTTTCTCCCTCATTGCAGGCATCAACAATGGCATTCACCATCTCATTAAAGACCTAGGTGCCTGAGGCGGGCCGATAAACAGAAACCATTTGCATAAATATGAAACACCTCTATTTCAGGAAGGCGTGGGGCTAATAAACCTTGTGCACCTAGCTAAGGCATAAAAGCAGATTGACTGGCGTTTGATCTGTGCAAACGACCGGTGGACTTCTTCCAGACAGCTCCAAGTGACTGGCTTCCAGAATGAAAACTTGTTGATTTGCACCGATTAGCTTTTCTTTTTATATCTATATATTATCATCAGTTTATGGTTAATATCCTGCTTTTAAAAGCTGTTAGCTTTGGATTCTACTGCATCCTAAACCTACCGGCTAGCAGTAAATTATGAAAACAAGGATGGCAGGATAGCAGTAAATTATGAGAACAAATCAAGTCTCTAAAATACTACTTGTCGTTATTACATCTCCTTCCTAATTTTTTTTTCAATGAAAACCTGTTTATATGAGGGGAAATCTGAGGAAAATTATGAAGTATTTGTGACAATGTCAAATCACATATGTACTGCAAGAGTATTGTACTACTGGTGCATCAATCACACCAGTACCAAACTTCTTTAATTAGTTTTTAGTTTCATCAGTTGTATGTGAGCCTTAATTCAATATGTATCAGACTGTGGCCATGTGACTTCATTGTAACAGTCAATCAAGTTATGCTGTCTGTCGTTTTTTGCACAGGTGCTTAGTGCACCAGCACCATCTGAGGGGAAAAACAACAGCTTGTACTCACACACAATACTGAGCTACAGAGTTACAGGTTGCCCCCATTTTTGGTCTCTTTACCATCCTGATCATGTTTGCTGTCCTCTAGGACATAATGTGCTTTATACATGAGCTAATGCATATTTGGTGAGATGGCTTCTATTATGAGTATTTTTTTCCTATGATGCAATCGCCATGTGTTAAAGAATATTAATGCACATACATGTTGTTTCCAAGGACACATGCATTACAGTAAAGACAGAAAAAGATCACTTCTGATGTAAGGAAAATTTTTTTTAGAATTTAGAAATTTTTTGCTATAAGGAAACATTTAATTAATTTCATTAATATCTAATATATATATATGTAGTTTAGATTTATCTTCATTATTTAGTCATTTCTTATTTCTAGCCTGTCACTAAGTAACTCAAGATGCCACTCACACATGTAACATTTATATTCAAACAGCATTTTCTTGTTGGGAAAACAGAGGGAGAGATTAATCTGTGGTACCTATTCATCTGTTCTCTGCAAAACAAATTCCCAACAAATTAGTATTTTTAAATTATTTCTTTATTTTTCCTTTAGTCAGTCCCTGCTTGACAACAAAATACTTGGCACTACCTATTGAATACTTATAAAACAGTTTATTCTGTATATTAAGCAATGAACTCAGTGATTGTTATAGACCCAGCATGGCCATCATTTGTTTATGCTAAGCTACTTGGAACCATATTGACAATCACTACAGATTTCTTCCGATAAATAGATTAAGATGTTGGCCTCTTCAAATAAATGTTCAATAAACATTTAATAAATGTTAGAATATAATCCAAGTTCATTCATTCATTCATTATCTCCCGCTTTATCCTCTATTAGGGTCGCGGTGGGGTTCCCCATGCCCATCCAGGGGAGAACGTCTCGGGCACTGGGCAGATAGACCCAGGACAGGGTGCCAATCCATCGCTGGGCACACACTCACTCACACAGACACACTCCATATGGGGCAATTTTGAGAATTCAATTGACTTGATCCATGTTTTTGGACTGTGGGAGGAAACCGGAGAACCCGGACATGGGGAGAACATGGAAACTCCACCCAGATGGGGATTCGAACCGGGAATCCCTAGCGCTGAGAGGTGAACGTGCTAACCACTAAGCCGCCTATAATCCAAGTTATATTTTAATATATAATAATTTAAGTTTAGTTATAATATATATTTTTAGTTAAGTTTAGTTTTCATAAAAACTATTGCCTTATATGGACAAAAGCATTAGGACACATTATTCCTACATCATCTTTAATGAGATTATCTTGGTCATTCCCTTTCCAGCTATACCATCTCCTATTCTTTTGATAAAGCTTTCTACAAGATTTTGTATTGTGATGGATTTTTTTTTTTGCCACCATAAAGAGAAAAGCATTTGTAAGGTCTGACAAGGTCAGGCGAGAGGTCTCGTCTCACACGCTTTATTCTAGCAGACTTGTACATTCCTTTTGACAATCCACTTGATTTTTACAGTGCCTGGTGCAAAGAGACCTTAGAGGCTTAACATGTCCTAGACATGACATAACCTAGATTTTTAGATATGTAAAGTCTCACACCCACAGGTTAAATTTAAAATCAAGTCAATGCAATCTATTAAAAATAAAAACATGTACAGTGTAGAGCAGCACTGTGGCATAATATTTAGCATGTCTGCCTCTCAGCGCTTTGGATTCAGAATTCTGAACTGGGTAGAAATTGCATGTTCTCAATGTGAGTTTTCTCCAGGTTCTCCAGTTTGCTCCAAGTCTAAAAACATTGCTTTAAGGGATATTTGTTGCTCTAAATTGTCCACATATACTGTGTGTGTGAGTAAGTGTGTGCCTAGCAATGGACTGGTGCCCTGTCCTCATTGTATCTGAGTGCAGGTTTGGTTGTTAATGGTAATTGTCTTAATTTAACACAACAAACAGTAATTAAACTAATTCAAGATGCAAAAACAAAATTATTATATTTCTGTTGGCTAAGGTACTTACTGTTTTATTCTTTAATTAATATCTTATGTTAAAGATTCTAAAACAGCAGAGCTGTATACAGAATCTACTGTAATCATTGTTACACTAAATGCAGCAACTTTATTAAATCTTAACTCAGATTATCCATATTAAATTCTTTTTCAGGTTTAAATTGATGCAAACAAAAAACATTGTCAGTGTTTGCTATGTGGCACATATAAGGATTTGTATGTATGATGCTTGTAGGCTAATGCCCGTTACATGCTTTTTTGTGATTGTGCACTCCAGCTCACCTCAGACTACATCAGCCATGTTTGAGCATGCAGTTGTGTGCGAGCAGTGTGGATTTAATACAGAAATTATGCACATCAGTATTCAAAGCTTAGACTTACAGCATTACTTAAGCGCTGCTAGAAATGAGATGTGTGGGTTGTACAAAGCCAGTTTGGAAAACACATATTTTTCAATCTTTATATTATTATTTTATTTGAGTTGGTTTGCGATTGGAACCACAAACGTATTGTATGTTTCTGACTCAGTCGATTAACTCTGTGCATGATAATATAAAGCATATATATAATGTAATATAAAATAGTAAAACTTTGCAAATGTATTAAATATCCAAGACATTCAATAAATGCCTTCTCTATTGGTCAGGACCATCACAATAGTTATAATTTGGGTGGTGTATTGTGTGTCAGTTTTACAGTGATACTGATGTGGTGAGGTGGGCTTAGTGCAGCTGTAGTTTCATTTAAACACCAATGACACTGCTGGGATTGGAATAATGCATCAACCAAATAATACCTGCTCGGTGGTCCTACTTTTGGGGTTCTGACCATTAGAGAACAGTAAAGGGGACGTACACATATACTGTAGTCCACAAACAGTTTAACTACAGTCTGAAACTAAAGAACTAAAGTCCATCTTTACAGTAAGTGGAAGTGAGAACATGGAAAATAAAATTTATTAAAAAATGTATTAGTTATTAGTTTATATATATATATATATATATATATATATATATATATATATATATATATATATATATATATACACATACACACACATATATATATATATATATATATATATATATACATATACATATATATATATATATATACATACACACACATATATATAGCTAATATAAATTGTTAGCTATTATTTAAAGCTAAACCTCTCTGTAACTTGTTGCTGAGAATGTATTTTTCTCCTTTGTGGGACAAATAAAGGCAAAGCTTATCTTATTGCTTTAGACTGAGAAGATTTGACATGCACTAGAGAAGGCCTAATCACACAATGAAGTTTTAATATAACTATGTTGTGTATAAAAAACAGGTGTGTTTTATGGGACACCTTATCTTTCATCAAGTAACATTTTACAGCAACATCAGCTGCAATTAGTATGTATGACATATTTTTAGCTAATTAGTATTCATTTTCACTTATTAACAGAGCATAAATCAGCATTTACTGGATTTTATGGTGGTACTAAAAGACGTTTTTTTTTTTAAATGTGAAGAAACAAAGATAAAAAACAAAAAGAAAACATGAACACACAAACCCACCACATAAACACGAGAATTTAAAATAAATAATTAAACACTTAATCAACACCTCGGTTTCGTTCTTTGGAAGCTGTCAGGACATAAGTATTGCACACACAGTTATCTTAACCCATGTCATTATCTGGTAAAACTTTTTTTTTTTTGTTGCCAGGATTAAAACTAGTGCTGATTTGAAAGAAATCACTTATATAATCTATAAGCGCATATATATATATATAAGATATTAATTAAATTAATGAAATGTTTCCTTAAAGCAAAAAAATAAAAAAACAAAAAAAACAAAAACCAACTAAAAAAAGAAGTTGAATACAGTTGTGTAAACATTAAAGCAGTTGTAAAATCATCTAAAGATGCAACACATGGAAAAGATTTTTTTGAATACTTACCTGTTACATTCTGCAAGTCTGTAAGTTTACTCTTCTTGGGTGTCTTTCTGAAAGATTTTGGGGTGTGACTGTAGGAATATTTGTCCAACCATCCAGAAGATCCATCCATTTGTTTGGTTAGACACTAATATTGGACGAGAGGTCTCACAAGCTCCACTCTAGCTCTTCCGAAATGTTTTCGATGGATTTGAGTTTAGCTCTCTCACTTCTCTCTCTAAGGTGCTCAGACCAATAATCTGCAAGGTCTGCAGAGAGATGGAATCCCACACTCTGACTTGAAGTTGCATTGGCTAAGACAGGAGAAAAAGGGAGAGAAAAAAAAATAACTGACAAATAACAAAATGTAAGACCAAAGATTTAGAAAATGAAAAAAAAAAAATACACAAGTGCAGTGTGTGGACCAATCAAGTTATTTCACACAAAACTAAGTCGATCATGTTCTAATGGACATCTACCCTGGGACACAGTGATGCTGGAACAATAAGCGTCTCATCTTATCATATCGACCACTGAATTATACTAGGGTTACGCGAAGATGGTTCCCCATGCCCACCCAGGGGATAACATTTTGGGCACTGGGCAGATACACCCAGGACAAGGCACTAATCACTCGCTGGGCAATAAAGCGCCAACCTTCCCAAACTGAAAACATATGCTCAGTTGAAAATACATGTGGCAATAGGACTGTCATTGGGTAGCAATGTGATCTCATAGGTTAAGAATCCCTGTTTCCATTGTTGACCCTGGCTAATATGTTAATATGTATTAAAATTACACTCACGTTTTACCCATAGCCCAATTTTTTCTTTGGCATAACACAAACATGCGGAACGTGAGATTGACAGAACAAGTGAATGTCATAAACACGCGTATGTGGAACTCTAAGACAGATTAGAATTCCATACAGGAAGCATCTCTGCCCACTCACGTATCCACTTTGACCCTCTGCATTTGATAAGCAAAAATAAAAATACATTAATAAATAAAAAAATAAATGTTTAACTTACAAGAAGTCCTATAAATTAAATGTGTGTGTGTGGGGGGGGATTACATTATTTTGTTTCTAATTCCTGAAAAGATTTTTTCTGGGTTTATGTGGTTTAAATATTTTATTCAGGCAACAGATTTATATAAACGTATTAAAACTGACTTCGATTGAAAGATCAATACAATAAGTAGATAGCCTATTGTGCAAGAGATGGATTAGGACATCTCTCTACTTAACTTTATTAATATAGTCTATGGTTTAGAAAAAGATGACTGGGATCATTTTCAGTGTTTATACGGATGTCGTTCCAGTTTGAGTTGGTGTCTTGGGCCTTAAAACTCTTGGTTGAGATCAGCCCAATTAGCCCGTCACTCTGAAGCCATGAGGGAAATGGCATTGGGGTGACTTTTCGGAGAAGTCACGCAGCACTTAGTTTCATCTCAAATCTTTCTCAAGCTTACTGTGTGAGTGAGCGTGTGTGTGTCTGGCAGTGTCATTACCTGAGGGGACTTTAATAATTCATGAGAAAGTCGGTGAGTCTTGAAGATTCCCTGCTCGTGGCAGGGCTTTTGTTGCATGCTAACGCGCTTGACTTCACTTTGGTACGCTGTGCAACACACTCCCCAGTAAAGGTAGATGACAGACTGCGACTTCTTAAGCTCTTGAATGTCTTTATAAATATTGAAAATGTCTTTGGTCTGCTGGAACTGTGACCTGAAAACAAGAAGGCAAGTTCTTAGCGGCCCGGCGACCGGCAATGTAAAGACATTAAAAGAGTGTTGCTGTCTACTTGGTAAATAATCAACAACATTAATCAAGAGAAGAATTTGAATCAAATCCCCATGTAGCAAAGCAATCCTGGGCCTTAGTCGTTATGCTAATCGGGCCTTTGATGGCCATGAAGTATCCTGACTGCTCTGTGTACTTGGTAAGTGCATCAATGTACATCAAAGTGCATTAGAGTGGTAGGCTTATTCAGCTTTCAAAAGTAATACTAAGACCTCTACAGGTTTTTAATCCTGTTTTTGGACAAAGTGACATAAGAAATAATCTGGTCTGTCTCACAGCCTGACTTTATATCACCCCTCCAAGCAGAGCTTAATAAAATAAATATATATTTCAAATACATCTGTATAGTGAGGGGTGAGGGTTACCCAGTGGGAAGTGCTCTTGCCTCAAAACCCTCTCAGTTTGTCCATTCCTCTAGGTCCCTGAAACAGCTGCGTTTTGCTAACATTTAATTTAATGTTTAGTTTCCTGGGACAATAATGATTCAAATTCTTTCTGTATTGAATTTCAAACCTACATCAAATTCATAAAAAGTACTAATATTCTGACAATTTGCCTTCACGAGTTTGGCCTGACCTCTTTGTTTGTATACATCAAACAATAAAAAATCTGAGTGTCCTAAATTGAGTTGACACAGGAGAAAGGTGTGACACAGTTGTCTTTTCCTTTTCCATTGTAGTGATTGAAGTAAAGAGGAACTGGTCAGACATTTAATAAAAATGAACCGGTGACTAGCAAAATCATAACTAAAATATAAGCATATGTTATTGAGCAACAAAATAAAAGGTTTCCTTTAATGTAACTGTATAACGCATTTACCCTGCTCATCTATGTATGTGTGCACACGTGTCTGGGTTTACACCCAGTATTACTGCAAGAGCTGAAGGGTTATACTTCTCTTATCACTCGTTCACCTATCTGTCTGATCAATAGACTGTCAGTCTCTGCCTGAAAGGGAGATTGATCTTCAACAAGCGCCCCCTGCTCGTTATACTTCCCTCAGTCTTCATTACCTATGCCATTAGTCTCTATGTGCCATTCCCTCCCCTTCCTTCTCTCTCTCTGTCTCACATATACATAGTTTTTCATACGCAGTCATCATTATTATAACACTGCAAATATAATAAATTAAATCAATGAAAAACAAATAAGAATTGTATCATTTTAAATATGTTGGATTTTCAACAAAGCAAGTTAAGAGATTATGTCAGAAAGGATTTTATTGTTATTGTTATTTACACACCTTAACCTTCATTTGAACACTTTACAAAATGAAGCCTGCTTGTGCTGTATACTTGACTAAAAGCCCATAGACTTAAATCAAGCAAGGTTTCTATGTACAAGACATTTATCTACACTGAAGGGTGCTGGGGGAAATAATAGACTAAAAATGTGTTCTGAAAACCATAGTAGTCCCTAGTTCACGTGGAGCCAATACACCGTAGAAAGGGTACTTTCTCAAGTTTACAGTTTATTTATTTATATAGCAGTTTTTACAATAGAACTAAAGCATTCATACAGAATTCTAACCCCATGAAAAAAATTCCAAAGCAACAGTGGCAAGGAAAATCCTCACATTTGTTTTGTTTTAAACAAAAGAAACCTTGTGAGGACCGAGGTTCAGTTGGGAGACCTTTCTTTGTTAAGATAATAAAAAAAAAACAAATTTGAAAATAACTTTGACATAGAATTTGAATTTTCTATTGAAAATAGAAAAAAATTGTAAAGTAAGTGTAAAAAGAGAAAATCATAAATTAAGAAATGGAAATGACAGAGTGGAGAGTAGAAGGCAGAAGTTCCATAATGATGGTGCAGCAATCAAAAATAAATAAAAAAGATCTGCCACCCATAGTAAGTAATCTAAATCTAGGAACTATATGAAGATTAGTGTCCAGACACCTTCGAACACTAAGGTACAGATTGTGTATGTATTAGTGTGTCATTTAAAAATATATACACCTGTTTAATGAACATTTTCAGTTCAGTCATTATATTTTGTTGAAAAAAGTAAATTTATTTTTACAATAGTCCAAAGTCTCAAAACAGACTCACAATTTTCTAAGCCTGAACCTCAAACTCCCTCATATTTAATTATTTTTATTTAGTTTTATTACTTTTTTGTTACTGGTAAACCATATGTAGATAAAGGATCAGTAAGGAACCTATTTTTCAGAAAATAATGATCACAGGTGTGTGTGGTGTTGTTTGGGCAGTGAATGTTCTCAGAACGAATGTGGCAGTGACATGGGAATATGTGGTGCTTGTACAAGTGCATCAGGTAGAGCAGTGGGAATTTTATACACTGCAGTGTCTCTATTAAGCTGAGAGAGATCCATCACCCAAAAGCCATGACTGAAAGACTATAGTTTCCATGCAGCTTGTGCAATCTATCCTTCATCAGCCGTCTGTTTCTGACCACACAACAGCTTATGACTGAATCATGAAAAATAAAAAAAAACATTTCTCATCTCATCATCTTGACTGCTTATTCATCTTCTAGCATCACAGAGGATTTTGGTTCCATCCAGTACAATCCATCGCTGGGCACACACTCACAGACACTATAAAGTGGTGATTTAAATATGGGCAATTTAAAGCAGCCAATTCACCTTGAATCCATGTTTTTGGATTGTGGGAGGTAAACGGAGAAGGCTCATGAGGACACTGAGAGCACCTGATAACTCCACCCAGATGGGAATTCGAAACTGGAACCCCAGGTGTTAAAATCCGGATGTGCTGAACACTACGCCACCATGTTGCCCTTCAAAAAATGTTATGCATTAATGTGCTATGTGTGTTTTAGACAATAATTAACAATTTAATTTTTCATTTTAGTATTGAAGACAAAATGAATTCCGTTAACCTGTCCAGACTTTAAATACTTTATACTCTTAACACTGGGGTAGATTCTAGCCCCAAATTACAAGTGCTTTGAAAAATGAATGAATGAATATACAGCTATATAATTTTTGATGGCACTTATATGAGTACACAAATGCAAGTATCAAGGTAAGGTAGGGGTAAAGGTTTGCACTTATAAAAAGTGAGAGAAAAAGAGAAAGACAGACAAAGAAAGAAAATGAGAAAGACTAGGAGTGAGACAGGGTGTGTGCTTATGAATAGAAAAAGAACAGTGGAGTGTATAAGTAAGAAGTGACTGAGAAATCTCTGTAAGTGACTGTAATAACCTGCAGTGGTTTGGGAAATACAAACCTCAATGAATGTCTTCTACACTGAGGGGGGAGAAATCACCCCCTTATCTATTCATGTGATATTTAATATCTCTTCCTCATTTCTGGGTTTCCCTCTCCCTCTCCTTCTTTCGGTCCTCTGTATCAGATCATAGCAAGGACTTCTTTCATTTGTAACTGGTCGTCTAGGCTTTGAGAGCCGGACAAGTTATCACTCACTCCGTCTGTCGTAGTTCAGTGTGTTCCTCTCTCCTTCTCAGTAAGGGTGTGTGTGCTCGTGTGTGAGGAAAAGGACTTTGGGCAGTGGCTACGTCAGAAGCAGAAAGCAAGTGAGCGAGAGAGCCGGAGAGAGAGAGTGAGTGAGGGAGAGAGAGAAAGAGAGAGAGAGACGTGGAGCCGAGTTGACAAGCAAAGCAGCCACTCACTCGCACTTGCACTCTAAAGCCTCTAGCACACAGGCTCTCCTCTTACTTCTTTCTCCTGTTTGTCACTGTACTCTGCCCCTTCACTCGTGTCTCTTCTTTTGTGGAGTTTAAGAACAGCAGCTGTAGCGAGAGTTTGTAACAAGAAGGATGGAGCAAAAAAAACAGCATGTAAGTACAGAGCGTTAAAGAGACTACACTGTCGCGTGGAAGAAGGACCAGACAGTTTAAGTAAGCAGCAGGAAGCAGCAAGTGTGCCAACACAGTGCCAGTCAGCTGAAGCAGCACCAAAAAGATTGACAGATATTAGGGATTTGGGAAGTGTAGCAGCCCTGGCGGCCCACATGCCCATCGAGTTTGTGTGCAAAATCAAGTTTGCCGAGGGAGACGAGGCCCAAGCAGCCCCGCCCAAGGGTGGTGGGGCCAGTGACATGGAGGAGCCGACAGGTGTCACTGACTTGGCTGCTTTTGCCAGCTCCTCATCCCTGCACGGCCTGGCCCAGGCTTTAGGGTCATCTGGGTCAGGTCGAGCAAGCACCCGGCAGACCCTCTGGGCATTTGCCCTGCTAGCATCATTAGTGCTGTTTTTGTATCAGGCATCCCGGAGTGCTGGTGCCTACCTGGAGCACCCACACCTGGCCGCATTAGGAGAAGAGAGCAGAAGAGAACTAACTTTCCCGGCAGTCACTCTGTGCAATGTTAACCGCTTCCGCTTTTCAGCCCTCACTGACGCCGACATCTACCATTTGGCCAACTTGACTGGCCTACCGCCCAAGAGTCGAGGTGGGCATCGGCCTGGGGAGCTGCAGTACCCACCTCCAGACATGTTGGACATCTTTCAGCGCACGGGTCACCAAATGGAGGACATGCTAAAGAGCTGCAATTTTAGTGGCCAAAACTGCTCGGCACAGGACTTCAGAGTGGTAAGTGTAGCTGTGGAGTAAGATGTGGTGCTATTAACCAATCGGCTTTAAACGTCTTGTTAATTGCCTGGTGAATTTAAAGACCTGAGAAACTGAGTTTAAGTGACAGTGTTGGACTCTTCACAGGATTAAAAATAATCACAATCTCAATCTTTGTGTATTTACTGTATATTTTAATATAGCATTGCTCTGACCTTCGACGCTTCACAGTATTTATTTGCAATCAGTGTTGCATACATCACTTATTGATGAAAAGAAAAGATTGAGACACTATATACCACTTCATAATTGATTAGGTAACCTTGTTATTCTCTACATTCAGGTTAATAAAATGCCTTTAAACATCCATCCACCAATTCAAGCAGCTCTAGATCATAACACTAAGGTGTTTAAATGGCAGATATTTATTAATTTTGGCCAGGAAGTATATCTGAAGAGGAATTCAAATATAAACCTGTAAACTACAAACCATTTAATCCAGTCACACAAACTTCCTTCAAAAAGTACATCCTTTTCTTTTTGCCAACATTGCATAACGTTGCATAACGATCAACATTCATCATTCATCAAAGAAACAATGAAAGCTAAACTTATTTTTGCAACAGCAGCCAACACACAAGACTTAATCATGCATTATAGTGAATTTGCAGATGGTGCACGTTCCAAAGACCTTAGCTTCAGCTCATTGCTACTCATTTTCTGGATATAAAAGAATTTCTTGTCATTATATATAAATGATGGTTGCCTTGGCAATTATTTGTTTGCTTCCTTTACCGCTTGGTGTTCACAATGTCACACTTTGACAGGTTCTTTGATTACCCAGTCCTTCTGAGAAAGGTTGTATGTACACTTAAAGTGTAAAGCAAACGTTTAGGCACGTTCAATTTCCTTCGTCTCCAGTAAGCTTATACTTTCACTAAGAAAGAAATCCAGAGCCCCATTTAGGAAATAAACACAGACACAAAAGGAACATACAAATTCCACATGAAAATAAATACTAAATGCCTTAAATTTTTACAAATTATATTCAGATTTAAAGAAAAAATCTTTTAACAAAATGTTTCACACAGATATTGCTGTATTGACAATCAGCAAAACCTTTAATTTGAGCAAAATCATAAGACCTTCATACAGGACAGACATAAATATTGGGCTGCAAGTGATTTTTTTTAAGAATCCAGCATGTAAAAGGGTCCATTGTTCTTAAGTATTATTCTTAAGTACAATCTTGTTACTTAAGGGTTTGTTCTGGAATGGCAATGGGATTTTCCTAGCAGCAGGTAAATGAAAGCCTTACAGATACATTGCTATTCCCAGTGTTTTGACTGTATCGCTGTCTCAGCTCTGCTCTCCCCACTTCTTCTTTACTCTCATCTCCCACTCTTTTTATGTCAGAGCCTGTCATTCAACATTATTTTGGCCTTAGAACCACTAAAATATGCAGGACATGGACAGGAAACAGGATTCCTGCATTAGACAAATCACAGGGGAAAATGCACCACATTCTCGGTATATTCTTTGAGTGTGCAGTAAGTAATACTGCTAAAAAATCAAGTTTTCGTTGTTAGACTGCCATTAAAAAACATTATTAAAAAAGGTGAAATCTTTGGTCACCCTCAAGGCTTTTTGGATTGAGTATTTGATTAGTGTGCATTCCTTTCTCGACCCACTTAGTTTTTAGGCTTTTTGTGAAAAAGCTTTTGCTTAAATGAAGATTTGTTGGAGGTCAATGTACTTTCGTTTTGGTTTTTCTTTTCCTTCGCCTTCATTAAATGTATTTCTATAATCGTTTTCTCTCTGTTTCTCTGTACATGTCTTATCTCATAACGCACTGGAACTCCTATTTTGTTTAGAAAAGCCCCATTCTTTGCTTTTTGTTCATTAAGAACCGTGGAAAAATACAATACAATACATTGGCTACTAAGGCTAAGATTAGATTTAAATATTTAGATGTTGGTTGGAGTTCAGTCCAGAGGCTTAGAGTAAGCGTAGCTTTTATAATTGCAATATAGAAGGGCATCAGGGTTGGCCTATGGTTTTGGTTAGCGTAGATGTTGATTACTGAAATTTACATTGTGTTAATTGTAGGTGACTGATTTTATCATGGATAAGGTCAGCTGTACTACAAAATTTACTGAAATTAAAGTGAACGTTACTGTAGTTTAGTTTAAGGATAAGTTTTAGTTTTAGGCTGTAGTGTTTGGATGATGTACAAAAAATACTATGAAAAGCAATGAAAGGTGAGGTTATGTGTAGGATCCTACTTCTCAGCACTGAGGATCCAGGTTTGAATCCCAATCTAGGTGGTTTCCATGTTCTCCCCATGCCTGTGTGTGTTTCCTTATTGTTTTCTGGTTTCCTTCCACAGTTCAAAAACACAGATTCAAGGTGATTTGGCTGCTCTGAATTGTCCTCTAGCTAGTTTGTGTGTGGGTAAGTGTGTGCCCAGACATAGATTGGCACCCTGTCTTGGGTGCATCTGCCCAGTGACCAAAACGCCCCCCCCCCCCCCATAAGATTAAGCAAAAGAGAATGGAGGGGTGTTGTAGTAAATTTACAAGATTAAAGTTAGTGTTGTTTAGTTTGTAGTGTAATGATTTTGTAGTTTAGTGTTCATAAGGCTCATAATCACTTGCAACCAAGTGATGCAACCCAACCATCCAGGTGATGGTTGGATGTGTTTCCAAAGCTTAAGATTCATTTAATAAAATTTTACTTCCTTACAATCACCACTCATGTGTGTGTGTACTCAAAATGCCTGGTAGCCTTGTATAACACCATCACATCAGAATAAAGTTACAAAGTTATTCATTGCTTCCTTGAAGGTGATGTTTATTTTAGCAGCTCCTTTTCCCTGCTGTTTCTTTCTTTTCAGAGTACACACACACACACACACACACACACACACTTGTTCCATTGCTTATCGCCGTCTACAGTCTATTCCTTTCTCTGCTAATGTTGTGTCTTACTTTTTTGTACGTTGCACTTGCCGGTAAATGAACCTTATGAAAGTTCATTTGTTTATAGGATTCACTTCAACATACTATAATGTGTGTTTATGTGTGAGCCTGTGTGCGATTGAGAGCGACAAAATAAGTGCACATACTGTATTCGACTAAATCACTCATAGTTCCTTCTAGCCACTGTTATTATTCCCCTGTCACTGGATTTCTGAAAAATGTTTTTGCCTTTTTTATTCCCTGCTTGTTTGTGGTTCACTCTTTTACTTACTTTCCTTGTTTGTTTATTCCTTGTTCTGTTTTATGTTTTAAGTATAATTTATTTTTTTATCATTTTTTATTTAAATTTTCTTTAAATCTTTTAGTGATCTGATGTTAAATTTAAATAATTGCTGTATTGCTACTTGGAAGTAAAAGTGTGTACAGTACTAATTCTAGTACCATAGTCATGCAAGTGTGTAAATTGTGTGTATACATTATTATTTCTAGTACCTATCCACTATCATAAATAGGTTTCAATCAGAGTGTGTGTGTGTGTGCACACGTTATAATGTCCAGTATCTAACACACTGTCATGAATGGGTGTAAATCTCTGAGTACGTGTGTGTGTGTGCACGTTATTTCAGTTTGTAAACCACAGTCATGAATAGGTGTAAATCTGTGTGTGTATTTGTGCACGTTAATATTTTTAGTGTCCACAGTCATGTAGGGATGTAAAGCTGTGTGTGTGTGTGTGTGTGTGTGTGTGTGTGTGTGTGTGTGTGTGTGTGTGTGTGTGTGTGTGTGTGTGTGTGTGTGTGTGTGTGTGTGTGTGTGCGTGCGTGCGTGCGTGTGTGCGCGCGTTGTATGCATGTTCATTTTCAGCCTGATCCCTACAAGTCCTGTCTATCATTACTTTTTCCTCTCTCAGGATTACAACAATATGAGGTTTTGTCATTCACTGTTTATTTATGTGTGACGTTAAATTCACCTGGTCTCCAGGAGCTGGATGGGTGACATATTGTATCTGGATTCCCTTATTATTCATAAAACCTCACCAAAACATCTGTGAGAATTGGATTTGATTGAACATGACCAGACTGCAAAATATTTCATCATGTAGACTCGGCTCTCATTTCCTGTTCTTTTACAGTTTATTTAGATACAATGGTATAATCATGTGTGGTGTATTTAATTGTTTTAATGAAACAAATTATGTTTTACAAGAAGGATTTAAAACAGCTCTGATTATCTGATCGCAAAAATAATAGAATACATGCATTGGGGCAAGCACGCCTCACACCTACCAATCAAAATTTGTGAGATTAGACACTGATGTTGAATGAAAGGGAGATGGTTCATATTTACAGTTCTATTTCATGTTTAGTTTAATTAAGGCTCTGTTAGGGTCCAGTCAGAACCCATTTATCCATCAATCATCTTCTGCATAATTCAAATGGTTCCCCATGCCCATCATGTGGAGATTGTTTTGGGTGCAGGGAAGATACACCCAGAACAGGGTCCAAGTCTATCTATGTGCATAAACTCATATGTACACACACTATATAGAGACAATTTAGAGCAGCCAATACACCTTGAAACTCCTACAGGTTTTTTGGACTGTGGAAACCAGAGAACCTGGAGGAAAGCCACCCGGACCATGTCACTCCGAGTCCTTTATCGACCTTACATTGTGCAGAGGGGTACAGTCAGGCTGTAACAGAAAAAGGCCTTTCCTAAACTTTTCCCACAAAGCTGGAAGCAAACTGTCCAAAATAGTCTAGGTGCTTAAATGTACCCTTGCCAATGTGACGGAGTAAAACATGAGGCGTTTCAAAATACTTTTGTTGATGTAGCATAAATAAAGTAGAATAGAATTATAAGGTAGAATCAGGAAATACTCAAGTATCTCAAAATTAAATGCAGTATTTTAATTGCTTAGTTTCTAGCCACTACAGTATGAACTGATAATAAGACAGAGGTTTTTTTATTTTTAGCCGACTACCTCATTTTTATAAGTGATTTCATCCTCCACTGGCTGCCTCTAGAATAAGTAAATGGCTTGCTGGGTCATTTGCTAACTTTAAAATCATTTAATAAAAGGACACATGTCCTTAAGGCCAAAACAGTTTGATTCAAAACGGGCTCATTTAATTCTTTTTCATGATCAGAAATCTTGTTAAGGAAAATGAGGTCGAGTCGTGATATTTGCATTGATATAAAAAGCTTAAAACCTGGAAAGTGTCCTTAAATCATGTCGTTAAAAAATCCGGTATGTCCTTGCAGTAGTTTTTTTTAAAATAGTGCCTGTTCGTGAGTGTGTAGCAGGTGTGTGTGTCCATTCGTCGGTGTTCATTGCAATCTGTTCTGCAAATAATGACCACGCACAACAAGCGGGGAGACAAACAAAGCAACAAGCTGAACCCCCCGAAGGTCACCAGAGACTCAAAACATGGATTGGCTCTCACTCCCTGCCACTGTCCTCTGGCGCCGTAACGATTTTGGTGTTTGATTTTCCACAGAAGAGCCGCATAAATTAGTGAAAGTCATGTAAAACATTAATCAAAGCTCTCCCAAGCTGCAGCCGTAATGGATGGCTCTGTCCTGGTACTCATCTCATCTGGATTTAACTAATCACCACTCACTTGCTCAGACAGGCATGCATCTCCTCATGCTAAATATCCAGTGTTGCTGGTACATGCACATACCTGTGAGGTCATGTGTTCACTGTCTGCATTTGCACTATAGCATTCACAGCTTTGTGATTTTAGTTTCTTTCCCTCTGTAGAGCATTTATGAACTTTAAGCCTCAATCAAGAGACCTCCAGCTCAGTGTTTGACCAATAGCAGAGCTTAAATACTTAATGTTAATGCCAGCCACTCATCAAGATCAGAAGCATGAAGTACCCAGTGTCACCCCTTTATAAAAATTTTAAATATTAAAGGTGATCAACAAAATGAGTTTCCTTTAAAGACTTAGTTCAGATTTCACACAATGTTTCTTAAAGTGGCATTTTTAAAACCACAAGTGTATTTGAGGCAGAAAATCATAGGTGGTAGGAATTCCTCAGTTAACTATCCATCCATCCATCCATTATCTTCCGCTTTATCCTCTATTAGGGTCGCGGGGGGGGGGGGGGGGGTCCCCATGCCCATCCAGGGGAGAACGTTTCGGGCGCTGGGCAGATACACTCAGGACAGGACGCCAATCAATCGCTGGGCACACACTCACTCACACAGACATGCACACATACACACTCTATATGGGGCAATTTGGAGAATTCAATTGACTTGATCCATGTTTTTGGACTGTGGGAGGAAACCGGAGAACCCAGAAGAAACCCATGCGGACACGGGAAGAACATGGAAACTAATTGAACCGGAATCCCTAGCGCTGAGAGGCGAACGTGCTAACCACTAAGCCACCGTGCCGCCCTCATTTAACTATAAAACTATGAAATAATGGTAAAACTGAAGTAAATATTTACAGACTCCACCCACCCCACCCCACCCCAACACAGAGAACTAAGATTTCTGCTTTAATATGACTTAAGTATTTGAACTATAACTGCAGGAGTGTGCTAATAATAGAAGTTATATATAATTTCAGTAGGTGCTGACAATGGCTGTATTGGAAATTACATACAGCCTACCATCAGGTAGGCAGAGACAGTAGGCAAGAATATCTAGTACGTACAAATATAGACCATGCATAAATCAAGTGAAATTTTATCAAATGACCTACTGAACTGAACTGAATTTTAAAGTTAGCATTTAGAGCACTGTGTCTCATGATTCAACTGGATCACAAGATCAAACTACAAAAAAATTATATGTAAAAAGCAGGAAATCGACTGTTTACAAACATAAATGAGGTCATATTTTTGTAGACACTTAACTTAACTTGTAAGTCACTTAGCCAAACAAGTATCCCAACTTGGGGGTTGGTTAGATATTACCATATTAGCCATATTACAGCACTCCTGGAGCAATGAGGGTTAAACGCCTTTAAGTGTTAATGATCCATTTTGCCTACTGTACTTACACACATTTAACCCATCCATGCAGTGAAACACACACATACACACACACTGAGTGAAGTGAGCACATGTGATCGGAGATGTGGGCAGCCCTGTACACAGCCCCTGGCACTTTCAGCCATAGTACTTCGTGGGAGTGGGAATTGAACCGGGGTCCTTTGGGTCACAAGGTTGGTTACTGCCCCAACTATCAGATAATTAGCCCTACACCCTAACCACAGAGCTACTGAACCAATATTTAAATAAGACATCATAAATAAACATAAAACAGCAAACAGCATCATAAAATACAATGAGTAGTGGAACTTTTACAATGGGGGTGTTGTGGTTGACCGCTTACCCCAAATGGTGTTTGTAATATAGTGGATAATTCATGTTCATGTTTTTGTGGGTAATGCATATTTGCAACACATTTATTTAAACAGTACTTACAGAGCATGACTGGAATTGGTATACATATGTGATTTAGAACACAGCATGTGTTTTAGTTGGGACTTCACCTACATGCATTTAAGATAACATTTTGTTATAGATTAGGTTTTGAAAGAATTTTGTTATGGATTAAGTCACATAAAAAAGCAATAATGTTTGTTGTCTTTATATGTTAAGAAAAAGTTTTGTTTTTCCTTAAAGACCCTGCAGAAGTTTTCTCATAATGCCGTCTAAGGTAATTTACATGCCAGATGTTAAAACCTTTTATTTTGTCTAAAGGGCAATTCACAATCTGGCAACTATACGAGTATAAGGTTTATTTAATTCCCAAATCATTTTAGGTGTTACTTTGTTGATGAACTTTTAAGTGCTGCTAGCGATCTCATTCATCAAGAACTAAATTAATTGCTAGTAATGATGATAAACAGTGAGAACAAACCATTGCATACATTAATACAGCAGTAGAATACATTCCTTCTGAAGTAATGATTTGTTTTAAAGCACTGGCATCAATAAACCACTATCCTTTGTTGGAGGGAGTGGTAAGGGGTGGGCAGGAGGGTTATACAAATGCTGGTGTGTCATCTGCTTACTTTTAAAACGTTCAATATTTGCATTCACTTTGATTTCACTTTAATTTCAGTTCTAGCAGCAGAGTGGGAGACTTGGATATATGAATGTGAAATGAATTCACACTAACATTACTGAAATAAGTGCGCGTTTCTTTTTCAACCTCCACCATTTCGACACTAATGCGTCCTTCACATGCTCATCAAATGCACTCATTTTCGATTTGCAAAACTGTAATTATAAAACCAGCATTCACTTGCAATACAAATATTGGTTGGATAGCTTGCTAGTTCTTTTTTAGCAATCTGTATTATTCATCTCTCCTCTAAAATAAACACATTTAACCGAAAGAGATCTCTACTGTCCATAATGGGTGGACAGTAGAGAGCGTATAATGGGTGACTATTAAGGAAATTACAAATTACCAATATAAATAGAAGATAAATAATTGTTTAGTTAAATAAACCAAAAAATCATCATAAAATAACTCCGAGCATGTGCACACTGTAGATCCCATGTATAGGGCTTGATACCTCATACGTGACCCCTACAAATCAAAACATACGTCAGCCGGCACTTTTTTCTTACCACTGCGCATGCACAAGGAATGTACCCTACACAAATGAAATGAAACAATGCAATAAAAAGGGGACATACCGTCTATGTCTTGACGATGTCTATGTCGGTGAAACTAGAGGGCGCTATTGTCCTTTATAATAGAGACCTGATTAAACAGGACGTGCTGT
This sequence comes from Corydoras sp. C115, assembly GCA_019802505.1. NCBI lineage: Eukaryota > Metazoa > Chordata > Actinopteri > Siluriformes > Callichthyidae > Corydoras > Corydoras sp. C115. The sequence continues at coordinate 920,442 of JAFMOC010000013.1, forward strand.
GCTGCTCTGGCTGCAGGGAGTGCGTGACCCTGACTGCACCGTCAGCTATTTTATATAATAAACTTTAATATATAAAGTTTAGGGCGGCACGGTGGCTTAGTGGTTAGCATGTTTGCCTCTCAGCACTAGGGATTCCTGGTTCGAATCCCCATCTGGGTGGAGTTTCCATGTTCTCCCCGTGTCCGCGTGGGTTTCCTCCGGGTTCTCCTGTTTCCTCCCACAGTCCAAAAACATGGATCAAGTCAATTGAGTTCTCCAAATTGCCCCCTATAGAGTGTGTCTGTGTGAGTGAGTGTGTGCCCAGCGATAGATTGGCGCCCTGTCCTGGGTGTATCTGCCCAGCACCCGAGACGTTCTCCCCTGGATGGGCATGGGGAACCCCACCGCGACCATAATAAAGGATAAAGCGGAAGACAATGGATGAATGAATGAATATAAAGTTTAGGTTTAGGAGCGGCACGTCTTTCACGTTCCTTTAAAGACTTTGAGATGAGACCGATAATTAGCTTTAGATGCGTCAACAGGTGTCACGAATTGTGGCTGCATCTGAGACTAATTATAGGGGCAAAGCGCTGCCCTATGCCGCAAATTTCATTAACATATTAGACATCGACAGTTCATAATGTGCTTATGTGGCAATAAGCCACAGAAGTTGTGCATTATTGTGATTTTATGTTATTATTTATTAATCGTGTTTATTTAAAACAAAACAGTTAATAAACCTGTCTTCCGCGATGTAATCTAGTCCACTCAGCCAATCAGATTTAAGAACTGGAATTACATTTTTTATATAAAAGCCAATCAAATTTAAGGACCGGAGATGTCTGTTTTATAAAACCTCTAGCTCCAGTTCTTACATCTGATTGGCTGAGCCGTTCGTCCAGCCGTGACGTTCTTTTGCAATTTTCAATACTTTAAATCATGTGTCATAATGGATAAACAGCAGACCTACTGCCAGTGAGCAGGATATCCCATTACTTAGAGATCAACGTTTACCTTAAAAACCGGACTAGATTACGTCGTGGAACACTAGTTTATTAATGATTTCGGTATTAGAATATTTTATGAATCAAACTTTGTTTTTTTTATTATAGTATGCTAGTAATTGTTTGATAAACACAATAAGGCACTAGAGGTTTGCCTTTATTGTGAATAAATCATGGCAACACTTCTTTCCCCTGATTTATTCGCAATAATGCAGAACCTCAAATGCCTTATTTCTCTATTAATAAACACTATATAGGTTGTCATGGAGGTGCAGTAGGTGGTATAGTGACACCTAATGGGAACAACCAGAAAGAAGACGGTATACAGTTTGTGCTTCTACCCAACACCAAATCCACTATTTCAAAGTCAGGATACATTTTCATGAAGCATCCAAGATTTAATTACATGTTGTTTTTGTATACACATTCCCATAACCTAAATGTAGAACCCATAAAGAAATATCTTCCATCAGGTTTTCTTTCCACACATTGCCCAATAATAAGCAAAAAGAAAAAAAAATGTGTTTTGTCCGGTTGATTTATTACACATTGGAGTCTCTCTTTGCAGTAAGTACAGCCATTAGTCGTTTTTTGTTTTATCTTTATCAGCTTTGCTACTCTGTTGTTTTTAAAAAGTTGTTTTTCAGACTGTAAGGTGAACTAACTGTATATCTTCAGCTGTCTCCTTTTCCATTTCACTTCTTTCTAGTTACTCAGTCTTGCAGAAGACTCAGTGTGTTTTTTCTCAAAAGAGACTTATTCCCTGCCACCCTTCTCTAACCCTGTCATTTAGGCCAGCATTGTGTAAAGCTTAAAAGAATTTTAAGTGTTTTAAGGTTAGCTTGTGCCTCTCAGTAACTTCTTAAATCAATATCATTGAAACTTTAGAAAACTTAGAAAAGCTCAATTTAGGTCAAGGTGTTTTATATTATGTTGGTACTTTACACTTTGCACTTCATAATAATGCTCTAAGCATTACTTTCAGGGATAAGCTAAAGACTCATTATTAGACCGTGTGCAAACAATTCATCTAGAGACAGTTTTTTGTATTGTATGAAGCCACAAACAACAGAAACACTAACTGGCATGTAATAGGTCACTTTGTGGTGTTTTTTTTTTTAATCACCTTTGAAATAGTTGAATGCCATTGAAATAGAAATCTGCATGAGTCAGACTACACCAGGCTCTTAAAGTGAGTGAGTAAAGTTGCCTCAGAAATATGTAAACATCTATAATATAAAGCAATTAGCTACAACATAAAAAATCTATTTTGGCTAATGATGAACATGTTGGAGAACAAAAAAGCATTAGGAAGAACTCGTCTTTAAGTGACAAGCACTTCAATACTGATGGCCATCATCTGACACTGTTGTTAGAATGTAGGTGAGCCTTTGTTGAGAAATTCAAAGTGTGCACTTGTTAGCAATGAATAAAATTGTTCTGTTGGACTGTTCTTTTCTCACCGCAGAAGCTCATAAGCAGGTCTATTAAACTGGCAAAAATTGACTCTTCATTAGTGCTAAAACACCAGCTGAGGTTATGTTCGTGCAAAATACTTTCCTAAATGAAGTATTTCTTTTAAACCTTCTTGTATTCATGAATGCGTGTTCATGTCATGTCCGTGTGTGTGTTTATGCACCTGTTTTGTTTGCATTTGGATTGAAGGCCTGAAGTGTAAATTCCACATTTTAAAATCCTTTGACTACTGTGTTCTCATCTATATACAAATTAGGAATGCATCGCTGGAGTCTTTGCCTAATGTGACAAGCTTTCTTGTGCATTCCATTTCTTTTGTCTGCATTCTCCTGAATATCTAACAATGTGAAAAAACTACATTATGTAAAAATCATATCTTCCCTAAAACATTTTTACATTTCAGTCACAAAGCTTGTCTCTGACTGGAATATATTTGTTTTCATAGGAATGTATGTTTAGAGATTTTTAGCTATTGTGATTTTTGTGTAGAACCCACCAAAAACACTTATTCTAAAATGAAAGCACAATCACGTCATATATGGACAAGTAATATGCTATTTGCTAAAAAACTGGGGATATGTATATTAATTAGAGTTAAAATTTGGTCCCATGTAGCTGCAATAATTTGGGTTGAGAAGAAAGTGAAATTATCTTAAATTTTTAAAGAAGTACAACTTTCAGGACAGTCCATCTCCTTCTCTGCAGCACACCAGTCCTGATTTCATAAGACGTACCCAGGGCAACTGCTGTTTATGCAGAGCTTTACCACAGGGGAGTGGACAGCAAGTTAAGTCTGCTTAAACAGTAACTGACCCTCTCTCAAATTCTCCTTCTGGTTCTGATTGCAAAAGTGGAGGCATATAAGCCTGATTGTTTTTAGCTTATAGATAATATCTGCTGTATGTACTGATGTTAGTCTCAGTTTAAGCTATTATCATATAGGTAACCTACCTTTAAGGACCGAGGTTAATGCCACAAGGATGAAACTCAGCTTTGTAAGTTTATAAAGACAGAACGTCCATTGCCTAGAAATGATTTGGAATCATTGGGATGCTGATTGAGAGTCAGAACTTCCAAACAATTGTTCATTTAAATAGTAATCACACCCCCTTTATTTCTTTATATCCCACTCAAATCTGCATTCTATGCTGCAGAATATTTTCAGCTTCGATCATGATCAATGTTGCAATATTTGAAGGAAAATATCTTGTTTCGATTATAGTAGATAGTAGAACAAGAATAAATACTGCTACACAAGCCTTTCTAAAGGTCAGGACTCTGTGGTGGTCTTTTCTGCCCAGTGATTTGTAATATTTTTGTCTTGGAATATTAATAAAATGATTTTCTCAGCTAGGTTTAAACACATTTTTTTTGCATAAATTTCAAAAGGGCTCTATAGGCTTGAGTATATTAAAGGACTTATTTGGAAGAAAACCATTTTGAAACTGGGAGAATTACATCTTCGGGTGTCTATCAGCAGGTTCTCAGTGCAATTAGTCTGGATCATGTTACACACCAAGGTGTTTTGTATTAAAAGCATGCGTAGTCAGTGTAGCTGCAGTTTATTTGTAACTGCTCTGTTTATGATGTAAGATGTATCATTTTGTTTCAAGTTTCAATCAATTTCATTTCTACACACCCTCTGTACTGCACCGTTGAAATGACACTCGGTCAGAACGCACCTGTCTTTTAAAGAAAATGGCACACGCTGATTTGTTTATTGCACGTTATACCCAAAACACACCTATGAATATTTAAAAGAATTAGGACATGCCATTTACACATTGCACACCACAAAAAGTGTACTTTCCTTGTTCTTTTAAAGCAAAGACTAATCAATCTGCTCCATGCGCAGTTCACAGCTCACCAAAGATCACTAAAAGAGGGCCCTTTGTATTAAAAGAAACTGTAATTTTAAAATTGCTTGCTGTGAGTTCAGTTCTGAACCTTATTGGAGAGACAGTAAAAAGAAAGTCTACTTAAAATTTCAAGTTTAATTTAAGAGAATAAAATACATAACCGTACACTTTGTTGTTGTATGTTGTTCTGCTTGTTTAATATGAACTTAGTTGGAGGATGGCCATCTCATTTTGGATAGAAACTGTAATTAAGGTAAAATGAACTACAGTAATGCAGCAGTGCAGAAAGAAGTAATTTGCAGTAGAAGAGCATCTTGGGAAGATGCGGGTTCAGCACATGTCTCCAAACACCCACCATCTTTACTCTGCTAGCAATTCATGCAGCACTTCATGCAGTAATCTGACTCGTTTTGTTTTTACTAAATTCAAATCAGGCCACATTGAAAACTCAATGGTCCTTATTAAGAAATATTTGTACGAATTGAAATTTTTGTGTATTTGTGTACAGATTAACACTGTGGGTAAACACACTTTAATGTTGACGGCTGCAGGATTGCCTTCACTGCAGATTTAAAGCCAAAGCTGGCCACAGTAACGGGATTTAGAGATTATAATTCTGGACCGCAGGGAAAATCTATGGGCCTTTTGAAGTTGTCTTGGCAGAAATGTAGGCTTGCCCCTTACTCAGCAACATGTAAATAGCAAGGCACGTGAAAGGCTAAAGTAGAGATCGTGAGCTGGAGAACTTCTTGGCCTCACTCAGCATGGGTTGCAACATGAACCTTTTGGCTTGATAATGATGTCCAACTTCAAAGAATATCATCCAGCTAATTTTAATCAGCACTTTCAATGGTTTCCATTTTACTACTTAAATCAGGTAAATCTAGTTACTGCAAACACAGCATCATGTGTAGAGTTAACCCTGTATGTGCATGTCTACCTGCACTTGTGTCACAATGTGGATAAAGCTGGTTCAGGAAATAACGATGGTAGGCCATTCATTCAATCATTCATTATCTTCCACTTTGTCCTCTATTAGGGTCGCGGTGGGGTTCCCCATGCCCATCCAGGGGAGAACGTTTCGGGCGCTGGGCAGATTCACCCAGGACAAGGCACCAATCTATCGCTGGGCACACACTCACACACACAAACACACTCTATATGGGGCAATTTGGAGAATTCAATTGACTTGATCCATGTTTTTGGACTGTGGGAGGAAACAGGAGAGCCGGAAGGAAACCCACGCAGACACGGGGAGAACATGGAAACTCCACCCAGATGAGGATTCGAACCGGGAATCCCTAGTGCTGAGAGGCGAACGTGCTAACCACTAAGATGGTAGGCCATTGGTTAATATAATGTGTTAATACAATTAAATAAAAGCACACTTGTTTTCATTCATTCATTATCTCCCGCTTTATCCTCTATTAGGGGCGCGGTGGGGTTCCCCATGCCCATCCAGGGGAGTGTCTCGGGCGCTGGGCAGATAGACCCAGGACAGGGCGCCAATCCATTGCTGGGCACACACTCACTCACACAGACACACTCTATATGGGGCAATTTTTGAGAATTCAATTGATTTGATCCATGTTTTTGGACTGTGGGAGGAAACCAGAGAACCCAGAGGAAACCCACACAGACACGGGGAGAAAATGGAAACTCCACCCAGATGGGGATTCGAACCGGGAATAGGCGAACATGCTAACCACTAAGCCACCGTGCCACCCAGGCACACTTGTTTTGTTGTATGTAAATGCATACTTGTGTTCGAATTCTGATCTGGCTGAATTTTCTCCCCGTGTCTGTGAGGGTTTCCTCTGGGTCCTCTTGCTTCCTTCCACAGTGTAAAAACATGGATTCAAGGTAAATTGTCCCTATCTAATACCCATATATAGTGTGTGTGTGCAAATGAAAAGATAATAGAATATAAGTCTCCTGCTAATCAAATGTGTCTCCTGAGATAAAGACCTCAGTCTCACACATGTCTCATCTTGAGTTTTAATAGAGATCTCAATGAGGTCTCACATTGTGCTCAGATTTGATTTCTTGATACTGTAAATGACTTATTAGTTATATTGTACATTAATACATGTAATACTGTACATTTTACATATACTGTACTATATATATATATATACTGTATATAACATTTACAATATAACAGCCATTTTGTTGACTGTATTTTAGCACGTCACTTCATGAGTTTTTTATTCTGAGTCTCGGCCTTTTAAAAGTCTTACTTTATTACAACAATCTCAAACTTTTATTCAGCCAATCTGTCTAAATATTCCTTTAATCTAAAGCCTGACTGCACACCCATCAGCATCTGCTTAGCACAAAGACTTTATCTCCTCAGAGCCGCTTTACTTGTCATGTTTTTGTAGGTTTCCCACCCTTCCCTTTCTTGCTTTCAACTTTTTACTCCTTTGAGATGAAATGATCACAGAGCCATTCTGTATGTTTGTATTTCCATATTTGCAACAGCAGAAATTGTAAAGAAACGTTGTCCAAATGTACAAGTGCTGTACCAAGCTGTCATTCTAATAAACATGCAGACATAACTTCTCAGCGTTGGCTCACGTTACTTTAAGGATCAGGGATTCCTTCTTGTGAAGTTTGGAAAAGCTCCAATTTCAATCAATTGCCTTGTTTTAGAAAGCACTTTGACTTTTTTTTATTCTGTAAACAGCACAGGAATTGTTTCACAGCTCTGACATCTAACCCCTAACCTCTGCTATGTGATGTCGAAAGTGAATGGCTGCTTTTGACAGTGTATGACTCTGAGTGTGTGTTCCTGCATACTAATGACAATCATTATTTGGTTTTGTTAGATATATTAGATTCAGACAGCCACATATCTAGAGTTTCAAAGCCTTTCATATTCAAAAGGTGCTATGATTTTGCCTCATTCATGCTTGCAGGCTTTTAGAGTTTCAAAAAATTGCCATGCAAGTCTCATTACACATACAATGTGAGGGAAAATCATAGAACCATCAAATATTCAGGCAATTTGGCATTTCAAACGATTTAAAAAAATGTTTTGAAAAAGGCTAATTTATTTAGCTGTAAAATCAACAATTCTAATTGATTTTAACTAATTTTAGCTAAAACCTTATGAATTGTACATACATTGTTGGGATATTGATAGTAAGATGGCATGTCTGCAATTATCTACAACTGAGTCATTTGAGTCACTTAATGTTTTAGTCCATTAATGTTGAGCATGTGTGAGAGATTCACTGTGTTCTCTTGTTAGTTCAAAATAGTTATTGTTTTTGCAGGTGTAAAGTTCAGAAAAAATGTGTTAATGAAGAATCAGTAGATTTTTGGCAGACTATCGATGCCCTGTTGTTTGTGAAAGTCATGATTAATGGGGAAACTACACCAAACTCTAATGGGGGTTATAATTACAGACTCCATGACAGCTCTGTTGCGCTTGTACCAGCTGCTTCTTCAGGTTTCTTGGCTGAATAGCTAGCAATGCACGTCCATCATTTGCTGAAATTTCTCTGCAACAGATTTGATGTTGTGCTTCCAGTTTAGGTCCTTGGTTACTGTAGTCCCAACAGTCATTACATTCAAATCACAGATGGTAAGGGGGCAGAGGCAAAGAGCTCCTTTAAAAGCTAGGATTCATCCAAGCGAGGATTCAATCAAGTGCTGAAAAAAGTTGTCAAATATGCCAGCTATACACATATACATTCTAATTATTTTAGCATAAGACAGCTCAATGGTCTTTTAGGTAGATTCTGACCTGGTGTTTGGTGAGTGTCTTTTACTAAATATGATGAAAATATTATATAGCAGATTGTGGCCTTAAAGGATGGCACAGGGTCAGAAACAACCAGTTCTCAGATTGTTGCAGAAATAAAAATGCTTATGAAATAACACATGAAATGCTTAATGAAACACCTAAATTCAATAATTAAGAGGTGTGTATACATATACTCACAGCAGCATTTTAGTGCTTCTACCTCACAGCAAGAAATTCATTTGTTTAATTCTTGAGCAAAAGGTTCATGGTGTAGGATCTGCATATCCTAACTGTTATATATATATATATTAGCAATCAGCCAGAAAAAGTAAATGTTTTAATAAAAGTAGCTGGATTCAAGAGCTTTGGGGAAAAAAACGGAAGAAAGCAGCTGTGATATGTAATGCAGAGTGGCAGGAAGATACCCTGCAGATTAGGTATGTGTGTGCGTGACTGTGTATGCTTGCGTTTGTATGTGCTAGTGAGGAGCAGGAAACATTGCCGCCGGCAGCTTTGCCTCAGGCATTTTGTTGTTGGTTTTTTAATGAGTTTTGCTGTTTTCAATTAATGCTTCATATTAATTAACATAATTCTCTATTCCACCAGCTTGCATTCCAATTTTAATCACAGACCTTGCTATTTAGTGCAATCTAGTGAGGAAAAAAAATTAATAGCGTGGAAGCCAAACATGCAAGGAGATAGAAGATCAGCTGAAACATGGTTACTGTCTAAATTATAGACACATACACACAAGTCAACTCTCAAAATATCACATTGGATCCCAGACCATCACCTAGCTATAAGCCGTATAGTGGCTGGTTAGAGATGCAAAAGCTCACTACAGAGCCAGATGCCAAAGTCCATAAAAAGCACCTGACAAGTCATTACTGTTGAGTCTGCACAGTGATTTAACTTTAATGATTTGTTATTTTTAGTTGTACAGTTGATGATAATTTTTTTTCTGAAAGATCCACTGCTAAAATAAAATCAGTATGTTAGTGGATTATAGGTCTACGATTTCAAACCATGTGATATATTTGAAATGAGGATGTAATTAAGTTAACACTTTTATTTTGAACTGTCTTTTTCAGCTTTTTTCATGTTAGGAGTTGCCACAGCGGAGAGGAGCTGCAATACTGGTTGGAATAGGTTAAGGGCCTTACTCACTGGTAACTTTAGTAGACTTGGGATTTTAACCCCTCCACCCACACTCTTAACACTGAGCTTCCACACTTATTTCAAAAAGAATGAATTACTCCCACTTTTCAAAACTTTTCCTGAAAGAAATAAAATTTGACTGCACCCTACAATAAACAGACAGGTTACAACAGAGACTGATTTCTGTTCAATTTACACAGGGGCAAGGAAGACGGAGAACTCGGAGAATCTACACCTAGATCCGGATTCAATATATAATCTATAATCTATCTATCTATCTATCTATCTATCTATCTATCTATATAATTTGCCCCTATATTTTGTATATATATATATATATATATATATATATATATATATATATATATATATATATATATATGTGTGTGTGTGTGTATAGTATAAACAATACAAATTAAATTACCATATTACCTGCAAAAGTTTATGTACTGTATATACCCAAGGTGCAATAACTTTATCCTGAGATAAGAAATCTCTATGACTTTACTTGGGATGCATTTAAGGACTGGCTCTGGCTGTGCAGCCTCTCTGCCATGCTTTCATGCTGTGTAAATGGAATATTGCCTTAGTGATTATGTCTGGCTTGCAGAGAAAAATGCTACCCCTGTGCCCTACCGAAAATGACCTGCTGTTCTGTCCAAAACTATTTTGTCAGACATTTATGATGTACACACATGAGCAAAAGACGAATATGTGCACATGTCTATATGCAAACTTCCAAAATGGTATATGTGTTCTGCACCACAATACAATATATTACAAAACTGTTAACAAATATAATTAAATTATTTTTTAGAGGTCTTTATTTATTTATTCTGACACTTTGTTAATTATATATGGGCAAATGTATTTAGAGACACTCTATAATTGATGATTTCAGATAGTACACTCTGTCCTACTGTGAATGGTGTATCAGATTAAATACCCATAAATTTAAATTCAAAAGTTATTATGCTTGCAACCTTGTGGAAACATTTTGGGGAAGGCCATGTGCTCCAGTGCCAGAGCATTGTTCTCAACTTCTTTAAAGCTCTTTTTTTTAGATTTGGGATTTGAGAGCCATGCCCTGTAATAGAAAGTCTTCCCAGTAGAGTGAAGGCTGTTATAGCTGCAAAAGTAGATGACTTAGAACTTAGAATGTAATGTTATCAATCTTTTGTAGGTGTAATATGTAGTTCAGTATGTGTTCCAAAACACATTCTATTTGAAATTAAATATGAGTGCAGTAAACAAGTCACAGTGTACAATATCCTCAGAACAAATAGACCTACAGCTGTAGTTCCTCCCTCTGAATAAGAAGTGTTTTGATAGACTGCATTTCAAACTAGTTTATTTACACCAAATTTAAAGAGAGATAGAGATAGAGAGAGAGAGGGAGAGAGAGAGAGAAAGAGAGAGAGCATGAACCCCAGAAACTGCTGTAAATCTGCAGTAGATGAAAACTGTCAGATTTGTTGAGTACTCTACTAAAAACAGTGTCAGTAAAATGCTTACCTGCTTCCTGAGACTTTACTCAAAGACACTTGGGTGTAACACTAACCATAGGTTAACACAGATGGAGTGAATAACAGAATGACTGCACTGATGGTGAGTTGAATTTAAATAGTGCAATGCTGGGCGGCACGGTGGCTTAGTGGTTAGCACGTTCGCCTCTCAGCACTAGGGATTCCCGGTTCGAATCCCCATCTGGGTGGAGTTTCCATGTTCTCCTTGTGTCCGCGTGGGTTTCCTCCGGGTTCTCCGGTTTCATCCCACAGTCCAAAAACATGGATTAAGGTCAATTGAGTTCTCCAAATTGCCCCATGTAGAGTGTGTCTGTGTGTGTGAGTGTGTGCCCAGCGATAGATTGGAGCCCTGTCCTGGGTGTATCTGCCCAGCGCCCAGAAGATAATGAGTGAATGAATAGTGCAATGCTGATGTTCTCATTTTATTGCTGTTCTTCTTAAAGCCTAAAAACATGGATTCAATGTAAATTGCACTGAATTGCCTCTATAGAGCGTGGTGAGTTTGTGTTCAGTGACTGTCCTGGCTGTGTTTGCCCAGTGCACTAAACGCTCTCTGATATATGGTCATGGTCCCCCACCCGACCCTGGTCCATAGTATAGGATTAAGTGGAAGATAATGAGATTAGACTACTGTAGTGTGTGTATATGGTTTAAGGCATTGTTAACACTTTTAATATATTGAATCTAGTTTAAACTATCAGTCTTATACACAAGCTAAGACCCCGAGATACATATCCATCACAGTTCTCTTAACTAAGTCCATATGATGGGGTTGTGTTCAATTCCCAATTCCATGAGCTTAGATTCAGCTGTCTCCTTTCCACTCTATTGCAAACAATGCTAAAAACAGTACAGTGTCAGTTCAGTCTCACTTTTGCAACCTCACTTAACACACGCTGGGGACAATCAATGCACCACAACATACTTAATAATCAGCTTGATTGATCTCCTGCTGAGTTCCTGACCTACGTGTCAAACCAGCATCCTGACTCACCTGGACCATGCTGCTTTCATCAGAGTCACCCGCTGTTCTATCTCGTTTTCTGTGTTCAAAGGTACTTTTATTTACTGCTTCCAAGAAGATAAATGAAATACACAGTTGTGAGACTTTGATGCCTTTGAATTCACCTGCATTTTTCAATCAATTAGTAGGAAAATGTTCTCTGATATGCAGCACAGCGGGAGAAGCATTCCCATAAATTAAACCTGAAAAAAATGCCACAGCCGAAGACTACAGAACGGATATCTAACATTCCTCCTCAGTACTGTGTAGCAGAACCAGTACGGCTGCGAATGAATGTTTTATTTATTTTAATTATTATTATCACACAGTAGCTTTTTATTTTTTTTTTTCAAATGGCTATTCATTGTTTTTAAAAGGACCAATAATATACTGATTATATTGTTTATTATATATTGTTTATTTAGCTAAAAATCCGACCCCTTATTTCTCTTAAAATTACAGGTCCACAGTTTGGACTCAGTGCTATGACATTCATACCAAACATGCCAATTCATTTATGTACATTGATACTGTACTGTTGCCACCTCACAAGAAGGGCTTCTGCGGGTTCTTTTGTTTTCAGTCTTTGCCAAAACAACAAACTAATGATTTTTTCTGCAGAACATTGAACAGGAACACAAGATTGTGAAGATTAATATTGTTTAGGCCCAAATAATATATTTAACTGTGGTGTACTGTGATATCAAAATATTGATTTTAGACCATAATGCAGGCTGGGTATACTTAAGGGATAGAGGTAGAAATTAGGAAAAAAAAAATGTCAATATAAGAGAGCAATATAATCGCAGAGGCTCTGAACCTTTTCCCACCTTCAAGCAAGCCCACAGTGCCCAGGACAATATTCACTTTAATGGCTTTCCTCTTGTACTTCTGTAAATTCTGTTTTGACCAAACAGCCTGTTTTTAAACACACATTTATTATAAGAATTTTTTTTTAACTACAGGTGGAGCTTTACACCTGCAATCACAGTAATACTGTAATAATGTATTTTCATTTACAGCAGTAAAGTCTAAAAGTTTTAATAACATTCTGTATTTTCTAGTTTGTATAGAAATTTTGCCTCATTTATGCTCATTTATCAAACAAATCAAAGTTTATTCATTATTGATTTTTGTTTATTTTTGTGAAGTATAGTCCACACTACTTTATAACTACATTAATTATTTATTTATATTTACATTTATCTTACCTTTTTGTCATTCTATACCCAAGTATATACACAAATGCATTGTTAATGTCTCTGCTACATGTCAAATTGACCTAAAATATTATGACACTGCAACAGTTTAATGCTTATGACCCGGTGCAGTATATGCAGTATTGCTGGAAAAGGATATTTCTGTATTTTGCATGTTCTCCCTTATCACCTTTGGGAGGTCCAGTTTCTACAGATTGTTCAAAAATATATATGCATTGTGGGGACTTTACACATACACTCATCATAACCTTAATTAAACCTCGTGTTAGGGTTAGTACTTCACAAACTGGTTGTGGTTATTGGCTTTCCACAGTTATTTACGTCTGGTGACACATACCCACATTATATATATATATATATATATATATATATATATATATATATATATATATATATATATATATATATATATATATATATATGTTTGATGTAATGAGAACACATGTATGTAGTTTGTCTCAGGCAATAGAGTGGGTTAAATAAAAAATATTAATTAAATACATTTACAGATTTTTATTGTTTTAGAGACATTTATACGATCTTAATTAAAACATCATAAAAAACAGAAGGTGGTTAGTGAGTTTTGGATAATTGTCCGATCACATCAATGTCGGTCACATGGATTTTGCATTGCTGAAATTCGTATTCAGTGGAGCTTCAGCACTTACTTTCATGTCTTGAAGACAGCAGTAATTCAGCCATCAATCTGTCTATATTTGTCACCTAATTTAGAGAGAATGGTCTATTACAAGTTTATGATTTGAGCTTATTTTATGGTCACACACACACACACCCACACACACACACACAAAGTATCAGGGAAAAAAATGTCTGCTATTTTTCATTTGCACACAGCCCCCATCTTGCGTGCGTGTTTTCCTGTCCTTGAGCAGTTGTTTTGAACGTGTACCCTCAAGTAGCCCTGGGCTAAATCAGAGAAACAGATGCTGCAGTGGAGCTGGAGGGCCTCTCATCTGCTCTGCATTCCTTTTAATAGACTACATGCTCCGTTACAATGTCCAATTAGCATCTGACTAAAGAAAGACAATGACTCGAGTGTCCTGTTTGACCTGATTAATTTTTTACTGTTTTAAAATATTATTTGTTTACTGTAAAATTTTATTTTTTCAGGGAACTTCATTGTAACATCGTCATCCATCATAAATTGTAATATTTTATTTAGTTTAAAGTTTTCTAAGATTGTTAAAGTTGCAGAACATTGTATGTTTTGCTTGGAACCGTATGTTCTTACATGAATATTTCTTTTGTCATACACAAATTACTTAAAGATTTCATTACGCCACCTGTAGCTTTCTTCCTAATTTGTAGTGCAATGTTAATCTAGTACACTATGTCACAACCCTGAATACCCCTTTTTGATTTTACTGATGACAATAAGGGAAAGAAATATGAAGCCCACATATTTTCCATTCATTCATCCTTATGCCATTGATAATTTTTCGGTTGTCTTGAATTAAAGAATAAAGAACCTTTGATAAGTGCTAGATTGCACTCTGGACCGTGAACTCTGCTGAAGATTTAGGACTTCTCATCCTGTCTACAGGTTTAAAACATGAGCCTACAATACTCTTTTTTCATTATTGCAATGGAGTTCTAGAAGTAAAAATGTCATCCATACACAGTAGGTTATTTCATTTTTAGTGATAATGTATAAACCTGACAAGTATGATGAAGATTCACTCTCTGCTGGGATGCTCCTGCTGAATTCTGATTCAGGTAAAGGTTGTGCTGAACTGTTTTCTTGGGAATAACCTTATACAACAAAACCATCTTATTGTAGAGGATTAAGCGGAATATAATGAATGAATTCATATTGAGAAATTAATATTTCTATTAAATTTACATGTACTTTCTGTTTGTAAGTCTGCATGAGCTTAGTTTATTTCCCACAGTCCATCTGAAGTCATTTCTCTAGATGTAAATGTGTCTGTGTGTGTGTAGGTATAAACCTGTTAACACTCACACTGTGGAGACCTCACATAATTTTTGGCCTCTGCACGCTTGTTCCCACAATGTAACTCAATCAGTTTTAAAGCGAAATCATATCATATGGTTATAGTTATGGTTAGGGTTAATGTTTGTGTAGTAGTATTAATGCTTAAAGTTTGGGTAAATAAATGAAAGTCCTCACAATGCAAAACATTGTGTATGTGTGCATGTTTGGACGTCTGGACGGCATTGAACTAGTGACCTTTTAAGGTTTTTTTCCCCTCTGCCTCACCATATGAGCTCAGGGATAGGGTCCAATATCCCCAGAGCACCCCACCCCTCCACCATCTGTGATGAGGACAAGTGAATTAAAAAATTATTGTTGAATGTTATTTATAAAGAGTATAGTGTTGTTTTCTAGTTAACATACTCAGTGGCACACAGCTAAGCACTTAGTGAAGACTGATGTCACAGTGTTCTTTACATAACTATACGAGATGCTGACTTATTCTTTAATCGATAGCTCTTTGATTACTCATACCAGCATTCCACTGTTCCTGACCTGAAAATTGATTAAAGCTGTATCAATGTTTAAAACATTCTGAGTAATCTTAGGGTAGGACGGTCTCTTGCATATGTAATAATTCACTTAATGCATTTTGCTGAACTCACATTTAAGGTCTTTTTATTTTACTTTATTTTTTGGTGTTTACAGCATAATTTATTATTCATCTATTCTCTATTCTGCTGTTGGTGTTGGGGGGGGGGGGGGGGTCTCGTCTTGGTGCTGTGGCATTTCCCAGTACTTATTGTGCAAAATGAGGGGCATGTCACCTGTTCATCCCATGTACACATTTACACCTAGGGGAAATACCTTTGCTGGCCATTGTATTAGATACACCTCCTTTTTTTCTACACTTGTCCTTTTTATCATTTTTACTTATCACATAGATTCACATTGTACATTCTAATATATGTTTGACTCCATACTTTGTTACATTGTTCTCTTAAAATCAGGGGCATGAAACAACCAGAGAGCAGATATTATTTGGGTACTGCAGTGGAACTGTTAGTGTTAATCATCTACTAATCGGTCATTTGTACTAACAAGAGACAGCCTGCAGGTGCCTGGACATTATTAGTTGGTGGATCATATTCAGTCCTGCAGTGGTGTTGATATATGAAATAATTCCAGGAGCACTACTGTCTTTGGTTTACTTATACCACAACGCACCATCACAATATCAGTATTACTGCAGTGCTGAGAATCATCCCAAATAATACATCTGTGGTGGTTCTAAGGAGGTCCTGACCAGAAAACAGGATAAATGTGACGTACAAACTATGCAGCAAAATATAGACAGACTACAGCTTGCAATTGTAGAACAGCAAAATAAATCTATTTGATATAAGGTACTGAAAAATGGACAATAAACATAGAAACAAGGAGCTGTACCTAATAATATAAATAACATGTGAGTGATGTTCAGTAAAAACCTGTCTTCTGTGTTGTTGCAAATTAGAAAGCAGGCCAAATCATTAAAGACTTTAAAATGCTATTTTATATGGCTGTGGGTGTCATACATGAGCTCACTTGCATTCCTTGAAGCCTGAGTTTACAGTTAACAGAAATAGGATGTGCTCACAGCCTCTGTGACATTCCATTATGTCTGGATGCTGGATCACATACTGAATTTCAATCTTTAATTAGTCCAATTTCAGTCGGTCAAACTTGACACAAAAGTCAGTAGCCTGTGTTTATTTGTCATAATAATGTATACACCATCAAGCTGCCATTTCAGGTATCAACCGACCCTCTTTAAAAGCAGTCATTTCTTTCATTACACTGCCCCCTCACAACAACAAAACACATTAAAGCAGTCATTCTGAAATCTGGTGTGGAAAGTCCATTGCTCCTCACATTTTACTGTTCCCCTGTGCTGTCACACCACTGTTAGCTTGGGGATCATTTGTTAATTAGCTCATTACTTGATTCCAAAGTGATGGAGAACAAAGATAACAACAAAATGTGCACAGAGTGCAATGAGCCTCCAGGAACTTGGTTGTTATTTGCCCATAAACATTTTGTGTCATTCCCAACAAAACTGGACTATGTAGACTTAGACTCAATCTCTTTAAGAAGTGGCGACACGTGTTAAATAAAACAAATCTATATATTTTTAATTATTTTATTTACTTTTAGTTAATTAGCAGATACTTTTGTCCAAAGTGACTTACAATATCTAAACCTTGATATGGCCCACATGTCGCAATACATGATGGTGTGGTAGCTCAGTGTTTAGGGTGCTGGGCAATCAAAAGTTTGGGTATGTCCAATACATGTATTGTTTATGGTAAGCAGTTTTAAAAAGAAGTAGCCAACCCAAATGCCTTCAATCCATGTAGCAAGTGGGTCAGTTGAAAATGGAGAAAGTTGGCTTTTGGAAAAATCCCAAATTTGAATTTAGTCAATAGACTTATGAAGATCCTATACTGCTGGTCCACAATCAAGTCATCATCATCATCATGGCATCACAGCACATTTGCAAAAGATGAGTTTGCATAGACAGTCCAAAAAAAGCAATTATTTAGACATGTTCTGTCACAATAGTAGGCCAATTCAGTACAGTACAGCATGAGACTCTGACACCAGTGAGTAGAACAGCATAACTAAAAGGGAAGAACCTATTAGCGAACCTAGCAATGTTACAATAAAGAAAGGAGAAAGGAAGTTGACAAGAATGTGTTTAGAAAGTTTTAGAACATAGCTCTGGGTAAAAGCATGTAGCATGGAGCTTTATCTGCTAAGTCTGTGACACATTTGCAATCTACTAAGAGCAAAGTGACTCAGCAAGGGTAACAAGCCTCGCCAAGGGCCTAATGCAGGCTGTGCACCAGTCTACTGTCATCTGGGATTAAAGTTAAATATACTCGCGAGGACTCTGGATTTTGGCTTTCTTATTCTTTTCTGAGTCTTTATAAAATAAGAAAGACTACTTGTATAAAAATAATTTATCTAGGACTTACATAAGATTAATTAAAGCTTGTGTGCATATTGCTTAACTCCCTTTCTTACAGTTTGTTCCTTGCATGGAAAAAGTATATATTATTCGTGTTTATTAGCAAAAAGAAAATTTCTTCAACTGATCAAGTGACTGTTGATCGCCGAGTAACAGCATAGCAGCCTAGTTCTTATCTGGAATTGGCTTGCTGGTTATATTAATCTGTATTTCATTTATGGTGCATGATTTAATATAAAGTATTGTACTGTATATCAAGCATTGGTACGAATGTGAAGCAGTCAGAGGTGTGCAGTATTGTCAATAATGTCCCAGCTGGACAAACAACTCAGCCATTTGGATTTAAGGACCATAACTACCTGTTTTATAACAAGCTTTGACTCATCCAGGAGCACTTTTGCTGAGTGGGTTTTTTTCCTGACCTTCAGAATGCCTGTCAAACCTGAAGTCCTTGAAAAGACATGGATGGAGGTCTGCGGAGACAGTTGTTATATTATATATATATTTTTATATGTCAACTCTTTAGCAATCATTTAAATGCAGAAATGCATACAAGGAAGAAAAGACTTGCAGAAGGGGTGGGGGCAAAAAAGACGGAGGGGATGAAGGGTGTGCGTGCAGTATGCTTTAATTGCACCGTGTAAAGATTCTCTCAGCCTTCAGGGCTTGGGAGGCACAGAAGCCTAATCCCATCTGCTTCACTTGAGCTTACTACAGGATTTAACCTCTTCTGAGGTACATGCCAGACTCACGTGGAAGAAGGAGTATCAGATCAGCGCAAGGAACTTTTGATCTTTTTTGGGGGTTGTATAGTCAGCATAATTCCATAGAGATAAAACAAAGCTGTGGTAGTTTCATGATCGCAACACAACATATTCTATTAATTAATTTATATTAATTAAATTGGATTACACTTAATATCCAAATATCCGGCTATATTAAGGGTCATGGAACACAAATTACTAGTGAGATCATCCAATCAGACTCTGATCTTTGACTTTTGGCTGAAACAAAGCATTTCTAATGAGCTCTTAAAGACTTAATCAATCAGACCAAGCTGACAAAGCATTCAGAAGTTTCCTCAGAAGGGCAGGGTAGTAGAATGAGATTTGCAATTCTCCCCTTCAGACTATAAAAAAGTAGATTGCATATTAAGTTCTTTAGTGCTTGTAAAATCCCAATGTTTTTTTTTTTTTTTTTTTTAAATACAGACTGTTAACAATGTTTACAGCAAAGTCATTTGCCTCTCAAGTGGCCTGCAATAGATCAGTCCCAAAACAAATACTACAGTGCAGCGAAAAAAATAAGTTATTTGTCAATATGTGTAAATGTAAATGAAAAGGGGGGAAAAATAATAAAACAGGACATCGTAAAGCATCTTAAATGGGATTTCACTTGCACTTACAAATCCTACATCATCACAAAGGACCGGGGACATTGTGTGCTTAGTGTCCAGGGTGAAAATGATTCATTAAATCACACAGAGGAATGTTACATAAGTGTTTCTGGCTCTTATAAACGGAAAAATGACATTAACGGAACGGGCAATCATTTTCTCTCCTGCTCAAATGTAATGCGGTGCCAGACACTGAATGACACATGAGCTGGACAGCAAATAAAGTCTAGTGGCAAGGAACATGCATGGGCAGAACCTTCGTTGTATTTAATAACTGGGTTCAAAACGATTTTCTGAAATTTTTTGCATGCAGTGTATTGACTGTACGTTATTTTACATTTTTACACTTAATGCAGCTTTAAGAATGAATGAGTTAATTAATTGTACTTAATAATGTTGTTTTGCATGCTTTTTTTTTAAATGCAGGTTTATACACGTTATGGGAAATGCTACACATTCAATGGGAACAAGACCTCACTAAAGCGAACACGGCAGGGTGGAATGGGGAATGGCCTAGAGATGATGCTGGACATACAGCAAGATGAATACCTCCCCATCTGGAGAGAGACAAGTGAGTAAAGTAACCACCACCAAAACCAACCACAACCCCAATAATAATGAGCTCATCTCATTATCTTCCAATTAATCCTCCACTGGGGTTATGGGGGGGGGGGGGGATTCACATTGAATCCAAACCATGGGAGGAAACCAGAGAATCCAGAGGAGATCCACATAGGGAGAACATACAAAATTCCACCCAGATCACAATTCAAACCTGGATTTACAGCACTGAGAGGTAAACATGCTAACCAATAAAACACAGTGCCACCCATAATAATAATAATAATAATAATAATAATAATAATAATAATAATAATAATAATAATGAGGAAAGCACGGTTGCACATCCCCCAGCTCAGGACTCTTTTTGTCTGAATCTCTTTGAATATTTTAAAGTCTATTAAAATTATGGAGTGAATAATTATACTAACATAATACCAAATATATCATTCATGGCTTTGTAGTGAACCATTAACAGGTGCTTTGATTTTCTAAAGGTTTATAAGTATAACATTTTTAAAATAACAACATGTCATTATGCAGGATTGCTTTAATGAATATGTAATTTGTGGCACCTTAACCGAAAAGTGCAAAATAAAAGCCACTGCAAATGCCAATAGATTCATTTTGAAACCACTGTGTGATTTATTGCCATTATAATTTATTTTGACTGCAAGACAGGTGCTAATTTGATTCACCGTTTGTACTTGACTGCAGGTATTAAATAATTTTAAGAAACTTTATGAAACTTTTTTGAATTGGCATATTTACTCATTTAATGCAACTTAGGCTTAACTTTAGAGATTTTAATGTTTTGCCATGGCTTTCTACAAGATTTTAAAATGTGTCTGGTAAAGTCTTTTGTCATGGATACAAGCATCTGCTAAATGACCAAATGCAATATTGGATGGAAACCTAACTTTACCCATCCTTCACTTAGTGTACTGAGACAGATATGCAGATCCTAGATCTTATTGGAAATGTTCATTTGTCAAACATTCATATGTATATGTTTTATTTTATACACCTGTGGCAATGGCACTGCAACACTGTCCAGTTGCTCAAATACGATGAGTCCCTTATTGAGTCAAGGTGTCTAACAGCAACTGACTCTTTATCTTGTTCTTTAGGAGTTAGAGCTTAGAACACCATCAAGCTTCTTTGAGACAATATACTATTGTAAAAGGTGCTATATATATATATATATATATATATATATATATATATATATATATATATATATATATATATATATATATATAAAACTTGAAAATTAGGTATTGGACTGAATTTAGTTATTAAGAGATGTGCCATAATACTTGTCTTATTGTGGATATTTAAAATGAAAATGGCACTGATATGTTATTTTAACAACTGAATATCAGTTAGTTTTCATTTTTAAAAAACAGTACTTCTTGTACAGTGTATATTGTGTTGGTAAAATCTTTTAGACTTGTTGTTTTCTTAATAAGCGCATAATGAATAATAACAGCTGCAGTAATTTTAATGCAGGAGAGATGCTGCATGAATGTAAAACGATGCACATGAGCAATTAATGCAAAGGTAGATAATTGGATAATGTCCCATGAGACAAGCTCTTTTAGGTGATTTACCATTCTGTCATTGTTTTCACAGATGAAACAACATTGGAGGCAGGAATCCGTGTTCAGATCCACAGCCAGGATGAGCCTCCCTACATCCATGAGCTGGGTTTCGGAGTCTCTCCAGGTTTTCAGACCTTTGTGTCGTGCCAGGAACAGAGGGTATGATTCAACACCGGGCATTATGGGGGATGAGTGTGTAAGAGGCAAGCAGACAAGGGGTGGGGGGCTTTAAAGTACAGTTACGATTTGTAATGGCTGGGCTATGTTAGTTGATTTCAGTGTGTTTTGCTGTTGTCAATGTGAACCCCCCCCCCATCATATACTCTATATAACTGCTTCCTGAAAGCTATTATTGGCAGCAGGGTGGCATAGTGGTTGGCACCTCTGCCTCTCAGCACTGGAGATCCAGGTTCAAATCTTAATCTGGGTAAAGATTCCATACTCTGTCCTGGGTGTTACTGTTCGGAACCCAAAACACCCCCACCCCCCCTGCAACCCCAGTACAAGATTAGGTGGAATATGAGATGAAAGCTATTGTATTTATTATATCACCTGATGAATACTAATGCCAAAAGGTATATCTTGATTGATGGGAAATAGACTTCTAAGCCAGTTTTTCTTTTTCTGTCAATGTCAATGTTTTTCTTTGCAACATTTAACTGATGCTTGCTTAAATGTCAAGCAAATTCTCACCAAATATCACCACTCTACATTTGTATTAGCAGCTACTAGACACTGAGAAGAAGTTTAAACGTCTTCATCAGAGCACTAAATTCTTTGCTCTCACACTGCCACAGGTCCATTGTTCACTGCACTAGATCACAGACGATTGCTGCCTATAAATTCAAAACCACTGAAGCAATAACTTTTTGATTTGCAAACTCGAATCTGAAGCCCACAGGATCATTATTTCTGATACTATTTATTTTCAGACTGAAATTTTCTTAAAGTTTTTTAGCTGATTTCCTATGGGATTTTCTCCATAGTTCTTTACAGTCCCTGCATCTCATTTTGAAAGTCCTGCAATCAGAGCTCCTAAGGGTAAAATATAGGTACAAGACAAATTGTGCCCAAATTGTATAGTAGATAGAATCAGCAGCATTCAAGCATTATTAATCACCCATTACAAATAAATAAATAATCAAATAAAAAAAAAACATTTATTTAGTTCAACTCTATCTACATGATGAAAGAAATCTGAAGGCCGATGGGAAATGGAGCAATTAGGATTAAGAGCCATGCTCAAGGACCCACATTGGTAACTTCAATGGACATGGGATTTGAACCCCCAACCATCCGATTGATAGCCCAACAACCTAACCACTGAGCTACCACACCACATAGAAAAAGGTGGAGTTTACCCAGCAAAGCTTTGTAAATAAAGATATACCAGTACTGCTGTCTTCTTATGCGTAATGAAGACTAAGAAACAAGATCATAAATTACACAATGTGTACTTCATGCAGTCTATAACCAACACAATATAGCATAATATACACACTACAGTTTTACTAGGTTTATATAAGACATCGACTTTGAGATGCATAGATTAGATAGATTATAGCATAGAAATGCATATGATTCATTTCATAGTGTTCTATTTACATGCATCATACCTAGGGTCTTGTTCTTTTAATGCTTACATTGGTTATGATGGCAGTCATAAAAATAATAAAAAATAAACTTTAAAGAAAGCAATAAACATCAATTGATGGAATTGTAAATCAAGTATTTGTACCTATATGCAAAAAAAATGTTTGTGTTTTTACCAATTCATTTTATTTATAAACCTTCTTAGACTTTTATATAATGGAAAAACATTTTAATGTTACTCATATGAATTTTTATGTCTAAATCTTTTTATGGTCCAAACATCCAAAGGAAAAAAAAAATACCTTGGAAGAAAATTGAGGTCAGCGCACAGACACAGCAATTTCCCAACACCTGCGGGTAGTTAGGGGTGGAAAACAGCTTAGTTCCAACTCAGTAATTCTGGGATTTGACCTCCTAATCTTTCAAATCACTGCAGCTTAAGGGTATTCACTGGATGGAGATGCGAATAAAGGACAGTTCATAAAATGTCACTCATTATCTGCTATTTATCTGGGAGCGTCATAGAGGGTGGCTGTAGGGGGTGACCCAGATGCTCATATGCTCGACCACATCTGCCAACTTTCCCTGACGGATTCCAAGGTGTTCTCAGACCAGACTCATGTCATGCCCTCCCATCATGTTCTGGGTCTGCCCTGGTGGTTTTCTTCCACTTGACCGTTCCCAGAAGTCCTACATGAGTTACCAGGAGGCATTTTGACTGAATGCCTGAAATGTGCCAAAGTAATTTTCATGACAAGGTTACATGGTGTTTAAGCTTTGCATGTGTCAGTCAAACGTGGGTCCGGGGCTAAACATAATAAATTACATTTCTTGCAACACGTCCTGTATTGAAAGTGACTTTCTTAACTATTTCAGAAGAACCTTGCAAATCGCTTTATAAAAAGTTCAAAATAAATGGTGTTGTCTGGAAAATAGTGTTTGTTTAGTGTTTAAAACATTCCTAGTCTTTGAGATATCGGTTCTCACTTTTATCATTATATACTCATTAATTGACTTCTTAATTGTCCTAAAAAGTTAATATTCCATTGTTATTATGAAACAAATAAGCATAAAACATGAACATGTGAGAAAGGTTCCAAACCAAATTTTTGTTTGTGTAAACATCCCATTAGCTGTCGTACCTACCGCAGCCCTGGGGAAACTGTCGTGCATCATCAGGACCAGTGATTCCAGGATACGACACCTACAGCGTGAGTGCGTGCAGACTGCACTGTGAGAGCATCCAGGTTCAGAAAGAGTGCAACTGCAGGATGATACATATGCCAGGTGTGTATCAACAACAAAACTTCAACAGTCTGTTATACATCACTTTCCTTTTTTTAATTATGGTTATTAGGAAGATCATCTGCTGAAATAAGCCCTGATTTTGTGGCAAGATTTTTCTACCTGATGTGTGGTCAAATGCTAATATGGTGATATTACTCACAGACTGAGCTCTATTTTATCAGAGGTTGTGATTGGTAATGGTTTTAAACAGCTCTAAGCAGGCCAGTCACGTTGCCCCACTCCAACCTGAAGCCCTTCCCTGATAGAGTTTGTTTTATTTACAGGGGCAATGCCATGCCTTACCATTAAAAGCCCTTTATCAAACCTTCGAACTGGCACTGTGAATTTTATTGTGCAGGAGTCTGACATCTTTAAACCCCAAATACAGTCATCAGAAAGTGAAGTCCCATACATCAATTGTCTCTGCTTCAGAGTATAACTGCTACATGATTTATAATACTCCACCTGCCTCATCCCAACTACAGTCTGTGTAGACAAGGTATCAGATGTCTTTCAAACACTAGAAGACATCAACTTGTGCTTGGAAGGCATTTAATGAGCATTTGATGACTTATTGGAAAGGTGGCATCTGTTGTCAGAGATATTTGAAAAGTCTCTGTTCTTAACTTTTTCTCCCCCATAATTGTACAGTCTGTGATCGTCTAAAGAGAATGAACGATTGTGTGCGCACACATTTTAGACACACACTTGCTAAGCACTTATTAATGCACGTCTCTTCAGTAAACTCATTCGAATTGACTGACACAGGCTATGAGTGAGCCCATCAATCATCCTCACACTTGTCAGTCACATTTTTAAAGGAAATAGGATTTTCTAGTCAACTGAGTGATGAGCTTTTTACCAAGATAAGACAGTTACTTCTACACTGTCTGTAATAGTCGTTGGCACCAGTACATTTAGTTTGTACTTATCTGATTGTTGTTATGTTTGTCCGAGTGGAAAACCCTTAACATTCATAATAGAGAATGATTTTTGCCAATTAATATTCGGTTTGCCAATTAATACGGTCTTTAGAACCATCGTGTTCTTAAAATATTACCTTTAAATATTTACTGGTTTAATGTTCCTGTTGTGTTTTAACATACATCAGTTCTCTTCCAACAGGAAATGCAATTATTTGTACACCTGCTAAAGTGAAATGTGCTGATAGAGCCCTTGGTGAGTCATGTCCAAATAACAATCAATGCATATTCACTAGTTTTTGCAACATGTACAATCTATGTTGTTAATTTAGTAGCTACAATTGCATCTTATTTTAACTCACCACTATTTCACTGGGGTTTACTTTTGTTATTAATCTAGCTACTTTTTTCAGCCAAATAATTGCTAACTCAGTTAACTAACAGCAAGCTGGAAGACTCCTGGAAACAGGAGTCTTGTGTATACTATAATAAAATGCTAAAGTTAACTAAAATAGTCATAATAAAGGCCATGCATTATTACATCAGGGTATGTGCCACTCCTACTGCCTTGGACAATGCTCAAACAACACTTACAAAAGGCTTACAGTACATTAACATTACTGACTTACAAAGCGAAAACAGGGTTGCCCACAACATCCCCGGAGCAATTAGGGTTAAATGCCTTGTTCAACCTTTAGTTGACCTGGGATTTAAACCCATAACCTTCAGATTCACAGTCCAATACCCTAACAACTGAGCTACCATGCCCACACATGCTTATATTTGCTCACAGACCAGTGGAACTTCGACTTACTGTGCATCATTCCCTTAATGCAGGATGGCCAACAACGGTCAGATGCCTTGTACTATGCTAACATTTGCTTTCCTAAAGTCTGTTGCAGATCTGGGATGTAGCATAGTGTTGCAGCCATACTGTAATGCACGATTATATAACTACTTCAAGCACATATTGATATCATGCTATGCATACATGTTCAGCACTGAATTACTTTGTTATTGTAATGTTTATTTTTGAGTTACTGGTATTCATCCAAATGCTTAGCAATTGGTAAAATATACTTGTTAAACTCCAAACATTTGCAATATCAAATAAGGATTTTCATCCAGTTGGTAAAGTGGGGGCTATTATTGCACATGTGATTATTATGATGTGCATTTTTCAGTGTTTTTTGCTAATCAGTTCTAAATGTTTTTTTTAATCCATCACTTTGATTTTAAGCTTTGCTGGAAGTAATTACCAACGAGTCCTGTATATGTGAAACTCCCTGTAACGTCACACGATATGGAAAAGAGCTCTCTATGGTAAAAATCCCCAGCAAGGGATCTGCACGCTATCTCTCTCGCAAGTACCATAAAAGCGAGGAGTACATCAGGTACACACACACACGTTTTTTAAAGTCTTAATTAACTTGACATTTCTATATATATTTTAATATATATAAGTACAGAAAGACAATCACATACACACACATTTAATTTTATAGAAAGACATCTCTCCATGGAAATAATTAACTGTGTATTTAAACAACAATAAAAAAGCCTGTCATGGACAAAAAAAAATAGATCTTCTCTCAGACCAAGGCTTTCTGATAATCAAAACATGTCTCTCTCAATTTTCTTCTAGCTCACTATTGTTTTTACAATTGTGATATTGAAAATGAAAATGTAATTCTGCGCTACTCTGCCTTGGCAAAATACAATGCTGTTTTTAAATAGATTTCTTGATGCTGAGATTATATGTCCTTTCTAGTAATTATTTTTTCATATGAACTCTCATCTTACAATCAAAAACATTTTTTGCCCGTTCTTCTTTTGCTATGCAGTTGGATATTAGTATAAATGGTGTTTCTGTTTATGTCTGATAACACAGGGATAACTTCCTTGTTCTGGACATTTATTTTGAAGCACTAAACTACGAAACAATCGAACAGAAGAAGGCATATGACATTGCTGGACTCTTGGGTAGGTTTTTTATTTGTTAAACATGTGTAAGAGGTTCTAACGTTTATTCATTCCAGCATATTTAATAAGCTATTTTATTAGTTTAGGCTATAGTCAATTAAGAGTTTAAAATAAAACACAATCAACAGACCACCAGTCTATTTCCAACACTAACTTAACCTATTACTTTAAATAACAGCTACTTGATTAGAGTACATTTGGTGAAGTAAACACTTGATCAGTTATTTTCAGATAGCACAGCTTACATATCACACATTGTACATTTTTAAGATTAGAACAGGACAAATGGCCCTGAATGACTAATATAACGTATTAAAAACTATGATTCATGTTTTTGTCAGCAATGAAAAAAGTTTTACTAACTTTTACTAACTAAAATGTTACAGCAGACCATATAAATTGCTAAAACAATAAAAAATATATAAATATATATATATATACATAGACTTACATTAGTGGGAAAAGGTATTTGCATGATAGCATGCCTTTTCAAAGATAACACTTGGATTGATGGTTACAAAGGTGCGCCTGTAGGAGGTAACAAAACGCTCACTTAATTGATTTCCGCTAAAACTCTTGCTAAAAAAGATCTTTACTGAGACTAAGCAAACGCCATCACTCATAACCATATTTATGTTAAATTCAGCAGGTCCACATCACATCCTGATAGAGGGGTGATCGGTATGGTAAATGTTCATAAAAAAAAATTGTTGTTTTTTAAAAATTGTAAAATAAGAAAAATAAGGGATTTAATTAAAGAGACTTTAACGAGACAACTAAAAACCGAAAAAGCTAAAAGCTAATTGTCCTTTATAAAATATACTTAAAATATGAACCAAAGGTATAAAAAATATTAAAGATGTACTTAAACCCACTGTGATAATGCTGTAAAAAAAACTTGTGATTTTTTTAGGAGATATTGGAGGTCAAATGGGACTGTTCATCGGAGCAAGTGTTCTCACGATATTAGAGATACTTGATTACATATATGAGGTACAGTTTTTTTTTTTTTTTTTTTTTTTTTTTTTTTTTTTTTTTTTAAGCATACCTTGCATCTCTTACACCAGTGTTTCCAACAAAAGACTTTGTTGGACTTTTTTTTACATAGAATTTTATTAAAAACATTTTTTTTTTTTTACATATGTTTAACTTATAACTTTATAAAAATATTTTCATTTTTGATTTCATGTTGAAAGTTTATCGTGCATATATAGATACTATACGAAGTATATAGAACACTATTAAAGTATTTACAAATAAATAAATAATAAAAATGTAAAGACTAAACTAGATCTCAGACCTTCTGCTACACTAACAATTAACTGTGCTGCAATGCCAACCTGTTCTACTGTTACCAAAACTCTCAGTTCCTCTGTAAGAATTTGAATCCATACAGCATTCAGTGTAATTACTCAGTCTATATCTTGTTACATTACATTTGACTTTCTTGGTTTTTATTGCACATTAAGGTGGTCAAGTGTAGAATTAAAAGGCTACTTAGACCAGAGAAGAACCAGACAGAACAGAATCAGAGAAACTCAATCCAGAGACGACGGAACTTGCAGGATCAGAACTTCAAAGCTCAACTTACATCAAATACCATTGCAACAGTCAGGCTGGAGGAAGTCAAAGCCAAGGTAACCAATGCACTGAACTAATGTTCCATACTTTATATATTAGCAGTGTAATAATGCTGATACTCAAGTATCACGTGTTTCTTTATGGAATTAAGAAAGCCTAGCTGACTCACTGCAGGATACTGTTTATATGCAAAGCATTGTTAAATTAAAGACACAGAGCTTTAAACAGTAAGTTTGTGTGCTGAAGTCATATGAGACTTCTTTTGTGTGTTTAAATCATTAAAACCCTCAGAAGATTGGATCAGTTTTAGATGAATGCTCATAAAGCAAAGAGGTTAATCAGTATGTAGATTAAGGACCACAGTAGGGATCTCCTGGAGAGTTTATATGGAAATGTGGGCGATGGAAAAAAAATAAGAGTTCTCAGTTGCTGTGTCTTACTATATACTAGTGTTGGTACACCTCTGAACAGAGTCATCAACTTTTACATACTCATGAGCAAATGTATGTGAAAACCCACCTACATTAATTCAGTGTGGGCATTTTTGCTCAGTTTAAATTAAAGCCTTTAATTTAAATAAAGCCTTCTCTCATCTGTAATAAACTGCAGTCCCAGATAGCACTCTTTACTATTTATTAAGAATGGGGAAAAATTATACATTTTCATCCAATTATGAAAAATTTTAAGAAAAGCTTATGCTCCCTGCTTTAGATATACTGTACTGTATAATGGATTACTATGTGCTCTTGTATCAGGTTTTTACTGACAAATGAACTATAATAATAACAACAAATCTCCTGTATTACATCATTGGCATACATACACCTGGGAAAAATATCAGGTACGGTAAAAATATTGGTAAGCTTGTAAAAACCACTTGGTTAAATAATGTGTGTAAGAATCCGGAAAAAAATAAAATAAAAAAATAACACTTAACTGGTCTTCTTTGTAGTTGACACGACTAAAATGGATCGAAACAAAATTAATATATGTAATAATTTATACTTATTGGTTATCAAAACGGAATCATATAAATTATTCCTTGTTTACAGTGAGAGATATCTGGGTGTGCTGAGATGGATTTGAACTCACTTAGACATGCAACCACGTGTGTAACTGAAAGAAAAACAGACATTAATAAAAAATAAAATGAAGAAAGATACAAAGAAAAAAAAAAAAAAAAAAAAAACCTTTTAAAAAGCCACCCTGGTTAGCAGGCCAGCAACCGACGTGAGAAAGAGAGGAGAGTAGAAAGGAAGACATACTGCTCCAGTAAAAATACCAGCAACTGGTATTGAAGAGAGAGGAGAGAGAAATAGTAAAAATGCCGCCCCAGCCATTAAACCAGCAACCGGAATGAGAAAGAAGTGAGGAACACCACTCCAGTCTAAAGACCAGCAACCGGTGTTTGACACACAGCACATATTAAAAGGTTACGTCGCCCCAGTCTTTAGACCAGCAACCAGCTAAGAAAGACAAGAAGTAGGAAGGAAGAAACACCTTCAGACTAGGCTTTAGACCAGCAGCTAGCATGGAAAATATGCTGAGAACTTAAGCAGAGAATTATTTAGAGCACACAGTGGAGTGGTTTCTCTCTTAGCAGCAAGGGTTTAAAGATAAAGGCCTGACACTTTGCCTGATGCTGTTTAAATAGTGTTCACCTGTAACCAGTCTTCTAATTACCAGTCATGGATCTCTGGCTCCGGGGCGGCACGGTGGTTTAGTGGTTAGCACGTTTGCCTCTCAGCGCTAGGGATTCCCGGTTCAAATCCCTATCTGGGTGGAGTTTCCATGTTCTCCCCGTGTCCACGTGGGTTTCCTCCGGGTTCTCCGGTTTCCTCCCACAGCCCAAAAACATGGATCAAGTCAATTGAGTTCTCCAAATTGTCTGTGTGAGTGACTGTGTGCCCAGCGATAGATTGGCGCCCTGTCCTGGGTGTATCTGCCCAGCGCCCGAAACGTTCTCCCCTGGATGAGGAACCCCCCCGCGAATCTAATATAGGATAAAGCGGAAGATAATGGATGGATGAATCTCTGGCTCCCCCAAGTGGCTTGTCTAAGTCTTGTTGGTGAAACTGTTAAAATATAAATATGTAGAGGTTTGATCCAAAACTCAAACTACCATGTTAAAGTGTATAAACGTTTCCAAAATATCTTTAGTATTCAACCTTGTGTGATGTGGTTATTTGGTTATCTGCCGTTTGCTTAGTCTGCTTTATTACTTAGAAGAAAACATTGGAACACATTACACTCACAGGAGTTTTTATGACATCCAAAAAATAGTTCCATTGTTTTCCTATTAGATTCCTATTAGATTAAATACCCACCACTTTTCTAGGAAGGCTTTCCATAGTTTTTTGGAATGTGTCTGGGTAAATATCTAATAGAGATCATTTCTAATTTCTAATTTCTGAGGGGAGACACTGATGTTGAATGAGAAGGCACCTGACATCTTTCTTAATAGAACTTTGAGTCACGCTGGAAAAGTCTAAATGCATGGCTATGTGCTTGATTTTATGCATTTGAACTAAATTAAACACCTGAATTCAATTATTCATATGTCACAATAAAGACTGTATAGTCAATATAGTGTAGATTACTTACAAAACAAACCAAGACTTAAGTCTAGGTCATATAAATTTATAGTGTATTCTGTTATTAGTTGCATTAAAAGCTTAACACTGGGCCTTTTTTGTTTCATGACTGTAAACTGCTGTAATACAGCATTCTAGGAGGTAGTTTTTAGACAATCTGAATGCTATAAAAAAGTGACATTTTTGCAGATTGAAGTCTTTTTGATGAATAGGCTTCAATAAAGAATCATCAGATTCATTAATTGATTAAAATTTATTAAACCAACTTCAGATCAAACAAATAAATACATTTTAAATTAAATATAGTCCAAAGTCATGATCATTACAAAATACAGTTTTTATGTTAATCATTTGCTGTGCCCATTAGATTTACTTACAACTCCTCAAAGATGCTGCTTCGCAGTGATTATACTGTCTTCTAATCCTTGGCTATTTTTTTTGTTTGTCAGCAGGAGCCTAATGATGGTGCCAGAGCTTATCCACACAGTGTATATCCAGCATCAATATTACCAAACCACCACACACATGGCGCTGGACAGCAGGACTTCGCTTGCTAGAAAAGCAGTCTTAATTTCTTCCTCCTGGACTGTAGGCATTTGGTTGGAACCTCACACTCGAACTGGATATTCATGTTTATCACCTGTGAAAGCTGCAGCCAAAGTCGAACCCCTGTGGAGTGCACAATGAATGCCCCTTTTCAGGCTGCACATGGCATGTGGGGGGCCGAACTGGCTCGGACTGGCTCTGCAGTTAGCACACGATTATATTGGCCCCATAATGAATTAGCAACGGTGAAAGCGCTTATAGTGCATGTCATTTACATTCTCCAATATTTTACATGATAGAAGTGTAGAATTTTTGAGCAAATGTTTTTGATAGCAGTGAGATTGTAGTGAAGGACACTGGTGGTCTTATTGATCTAACACCTCAACACCATCACCATGTTAATAAATATAAGCTATTTATGTCACCTGTTGGACGAAATATCTAGAAGGATATACGGCCTTCTGAACTGAATGGTGTTTTAAACACTCTGTAAAAAAACTTGTATGAATCTGAAACTTATTTTAGTGCACTTAGTGGGAATTTCCACCACACACTTTCCTCGTGGCTGCATCTCTCGCTGTCAGTTTGTATCGTTTATCCTCACAGGTCTCATCATTTGCTGTCTCATTACAGTGTCTCACAGAACAATGCCTGCTTGTGGTGTCAGAGCAAATTCAAGTTGGCAAGTATTGAGTTTAAATCATATTGTTGCTCTTTCATCATGCCGTCTTTCCTGGAATGAAACCACAGCCTGCAGTGCCTCATTGGGAGTCAAATAACAATGAGAATGAGAACTAGAGTGGGTCTATAATTCCAAAGAGGAATCACTACATACTAAGGCTTCACTCCAAACGCAGCCATCACTACAAATATAACTGCTTACAGGACAAAGGAGACTTATTTGTTTTGTATATAATAAAGAACTTTGATTCTTCATATTAAAATTTGTAGAAAGCACAGATATAAATGCAATTTATGCTAATTTAAATAAATGAGTTCAGATATTACAGTTTGTTAAAATTCTTGAAATGTAAAAGTTCTGCAAACAGAATACTATTTTTCTTCCTTTTTCATGGTACTGATTTGTTGTTCAACGTTCAAATGTTTCTTGTGTTAGCCCTTTTTTTGACTTAGACAAAATATTTGGACTGTATGGTTCATTCAACAGAAAAGGAGTCAAAAATAATAGTGTGATGTTAATTAGAGGTCACTATAAGGTATAACTGACTTCTCTCGGTTCTCCGGTTTCCATCCAAAGTCCAAAAACATGAATTTAAGGTGAATTGGCTGTTCTCAATTGCCTTGATCTAAATTGCCCGTATATGGTGTGTCTGTGTGAGTGAGTGCATGCCCAGCAATAGATTGGCGCCCTCTCCTGGGTGTATCTGCCCAGCACCCGAAACATTTTCCTCTGGATGGGCATGAGATGCTTCCAATTTTGTGAAAACATTTTGGGGAAGGTCCTTTTTGTTCAGGCATGACTGTGTCACAGTGTAAAAGGCCAGATCCAAAGAGGCATTATTAGGTGACTTTGGTGTAAAAGAACCCTACAGAGCCCAAAGAAAAATTTTGGGAAGAACTAGAATAGAGCTTTTGTGTTAGACCCCTAGACATCTGTATATATTCCAGTAAATAATGTTTTTAATAAATAGTCACATTTTTTACAAACCTAATTCAAAATATTATAGAAACAAGAAGGTTATTATAGCTGCAAAGAGTATGTAATGTCATGAAAGTCCCAGTAGGTTTCCCAATACTTTAATCCACATAATGTGGATCTTGTAAATTTTAGTACGAAAGATTGACCAAATTCTTGCAAATAGTGAACTCAGCTGAAAAAGATAATAAACAAAGCATAAATTAGGCAGACAAAGACTATTTATGGAAAATAATATCCTTGCTTTTATGGCATCTAGTGACTATCATTAGAACTACAAAACCAAGACCATACAACATATTAAGATAAAATTGGCCTTTTTTCTACAGCACCCAAAACACATAATCACATTGTGTATAATTGTTAAAATGCTTTTATGTGTTTTGAAAAATAACAGTTATGTAACATCCCTGAACCATTGACTTATGGATGACTGACTCATACTATTTTTCCCCATAAACCTTCTAGAACAGTATTGATATTTTAATCTATACATGGTAGCAGTCAAATGTTTTTGGAGTAAAGGGGACCAACACAGTATGTAATGTAGTATACAAACAGATGGACTACAGTCTGGAATTGTAGAACCATCCTTAGGATCCATAAAGTCCATCTTTAGGATATGTGGAACTACACCCTGTGAATATAATGGAGCAGAAAAGTTTGCTTTTTATTTGATTTTAACCAAATATGTAATTTGTATTTGTTTATCTGCTTGTTTTTTAGGTACAGAAAGGGTACAAAAGATTTTGACTGAGCTTTTAGTAGCACTGAACTAGTGCTGTGATATACAGTTGTGATCAAATTTATTCAACCCCCACTGAAATAAAGTGTTTTGGCCAGTTTGACATTGATTTGGATCATTTCATCTTATTTAATTATATCAAAAGGCACTTATAAATTGACAAATATAACATAATATTTATGATGGAATAACCACAAATGTCTTTACTTGCTCACATCATTATCAGTTTTATTCAACCCCCTAGTGACATTAAACAGTACTTAGTACAACACCAGTTATGACAGCTTTCAAGCGTGAAGCATAGCTTGACACAAGTGTCTTGCAGCGACCTATGGGTATCTTAGCCCATTCTTCATGGGCAAAAGCCTCCAGTTCAGTCACATTCTTAGGCTTGCGCACTGCAACTGCCTTCTTTAGGTCCCACCAGAGGTTCTCAATTGGATTTAAGTCTGGTGATTGCGATGGCCACTCTAGAATGTTCCAGCCTTTCATGTTCAACCATGCTCTAGTGGACTTGGATGTGTGCTTCGGATCATTGTCCTGTTGGAAGGTCCAACGTCTCCCAAGCAGCAGGTTTGTGACTGACTCCATCAATTTTCCTCCAAGATTCCTTGAAGGGAATTCATGGTACCCTGCACACGTTGAAGCTTTCCTGTACCATTAGAAGCAAAACAGCCCCAAAGCACCCCCCGCCATGCTTCACAGTGCAAGGTGTTCTTTTGTTCATAAGCCTGGTTCTTCCTCCTCCAAACATATATTGTCCCAAACAGTTCTAATTTGTTTCATCTGACCACTACACTGTCCCAAAACCTTTGTGGCTTGTCCACATGGCATACTGCAGACTTTTCTTGTTCTTTGGAGTCAGCAAGGGGGTGCGCCTGGGAGTTCATCTTCGGCAGTGCGCGCCTTATTGTCTGAGCAAAAGTGCCCACATCTGACAGGTCTTTTTTCAGTTCCTTAGCAGTCACGCGGGGATTTTTCTCCACATTACGCTTCAGGTAGCGCACAGCAGTCGCGGTCAGGATCTTCTTGCCACGACCAGGTAACGTTTCCACTGTGCCCTTTAACTTGAACTTGCGAATGATACTTCCGATAGTGTCTCTTGGAATATTTAACAACTTCGCAATCTTTTTATATCCATTGCCATTCTTGTGAAGAGCAATAACCTCTTCTCTTGTCTTCTGGGACCATTCTCTTGCCTTCACCATGCTTGTAAACACACCAGTAGATGTCTAGAAGGAGCTGAGTAACAGTCCTTTTAAATCTGCCTAATTGGTGCTTATCATGCTTGATTGCTGCTCGTTGACATCCACAGGTGTTTTCAATACCTGATTGAAAACACTGGCAGAGTGGTAGTTGTAAAGGGGTTGAATTTGCATTTAATACTTTATGATTTTAAACAAATGATGTATTTGTAGTTGCATTTATCTTTGTCCTTGTAAGATACATTAGGGTACAAAAATTACAAATGTGCACTGAAGCTTTTAGCAGCATTGGGGGTTGAATAGTGCTGTGATCACAACTGTACAGTGCCTACAGAATATTAAAACAGTCTTTCTCCAATTGTATTGTTAGTGTTCAAGGCAAAATTCTAAAGGTGCCCCAGGAGTTCTGCTGTTTAAAAATAATATTACACAAAAATCTATAATTTCATCCCTATTTCAAAATCACCTTTTTTGCCAAATTGCCTGAAATGAAATATTTTAGGTGATTTGTACTGAAAGTACTTAAGTACAGAAAGAGCCATTTACACAACCAGACCAGGTATTGAAAGCTTGTCAGATTGTTCATAACTTAGTGTTACTTGAACTTTTTGGACAGGGTATGATTATTTTCTATAAGCACTGCAAACTATTAAACAGCAGTCTTCAATAAAAACTGGTACCGCTACCTCAAAATGCCCAATATTAGCACATCATGGATAAACATGCTTTTTGTTGACATTAGGACCCAGTTTTTCATTACCACAGACCTCACTGAAATTTTGTATAAATCCTGTCAAATGTAATAAAACAAATACCTCACAACTTGTCTTTGTCTCAGAATTCACAGGCTTTTCTTCTTTCTTCTTTCAATAAATCATAATATATGTCATAAATATAATAGTCTTATATTTACTTTTACGCTATTTATACACCCACTGCACACTTTCTCTTTGGAACTGTACAGATTAGATTATATTTATGTTACCAGGGCTAACCTTTCTCCACCATTTCAAAATAGTGGTACTTTCTAAGGAATTAATAAAAATACAGATATATGGATGGATGGGCATGGGGAAACCCAACACCCCATGACCCTAGCATAACGAAATGAGATGGAAATAATAACAATAATATTTATGAGAACAGTACATGTCTAACTGACTATAGCTGCTTGTAACAGTAATGTTAAAACATGCAGGATATGACGTTATTGTGCAACTGAATGAATTTGCATTTACTAATTTACTACTTGGCCTAGAGTTTTTAAATGGTTATTAACTCAATCTCCTACAAAAATCCACCTACAAAAAAATCATTCTCCTACTACAAAAGCCACAACCTTGCACTAGATTGTGAGAGTTCATTGGAATTCATTTTTATAGAGATATAAAAGAGATAGAGATCAGGCACTGATGGTGTACAGCTGGTATTTTTTTTTTACATTCAGAGTGTATTTTAATAATAAAATACAAATTATGTTCCATTAAATCAATTATTTTACTTCTTTATCTTTACCACACGAGGCTTATTACATTAAAACAGGCAGACAAATCTACCAAACAGCAGCCAACCAAAAACCAATAAAAAAATACACCATATA
Source organism: Corydoras sp. C115 (assembly GCA_019802505.1). NCBI lineage: Eukaryota > Metazoa > Chordata > Actinopteri > Siluriformes > Callichthyidae > Corydoras > Corydoras sp. C115. Next base: position 957,669 of record JAFMOC010000013.1, read on the forward strand.
CTTGCCAGATTTTACTGTTAGAACCCAGATTAACAAAACAGTTTAGCCACTAAGGAAATTTTCTGTTCTGCCGTCTGGTGATGTACTTTACACCACTAATGTAAAACATGCTTATTCCAATCTATAAAAAAAAATCTTGATGATTATTATGCTAAAATGATGAGATGTTTTACATAATACATGTTTTATGCGACACTTCACCAAGTCTGATTTACATTGTCAGTATCTAGGCAACACATGGGTTGCAGGAATTTATGTTAGAGACCTTTTTATTGGAAAATTCTGGAAAGAAACTGATATATAGATTGATAGTAATTCTTAGGTTAGCCTAGTGCTTTTACCATACTGCATGACCGTCCTGGGTTTGAGTTCTGAACAGGGTGGAGTAATTCCTGTTTCTACAACAAATACATCATCAGTACAACCCTCATCACTATAAAGCAATATAAAACATTTCAATACATTATCATATTCATTTGAAATAAACACAATCACACAAAGTTAAGAAGTGACCTTTAATATCAAATTATTTCACAAAACAACTTTTAAAATCTACAAATTTGTAAAAATGTAGTGTCACTTAAAGGCATCAAGCCTCTGTCAGGAATGACATAAATCCTTTTGTTATCCTTATTCAAGTAATATTGATAAAATGTATTATTACAATGATGTTTTTTACTGTTGAATTCTGTTGTGTCTGTGCAAAAGTAACAGGAATGACTTTTCCTTTCTACTGTATGTGCTCCGAATAAGGTACAAAAACAAATAGTGCACATAATCACACTAAACTGTGAATAAAATGTGCTTCTTAATCAGTACCCCTGCTTTAAAATTAAACTTCTCTACTCCACTTGTACTCTGATCGTCCCACTTTTTAAGGAAAACCTGTTGGTTTTTACACTCATTGTCCATTTGATCAGTTACAGTTATGTAACTTATTATGTACACTTATGTAGTTTACTCTGTAGTCCGATAATCAGGAGGAACCCAACAGAGCGGGTTTTATTTGGTGTGAGTCTTAGCACTGCAGTGTCTCTGATGTGCTGGTGGTATGTCATGCTGGTAAGAGTACACGCAATTAGATTCATCAACCAAACTGCGCTACCTTGTAATGTTTGTAAACTCACACGGTGCTGCATACAAGGTACTGGTGGCTGGACATTTATGTTTGGTGGGTTCTCTCAGCAGAACCCAACATCCTCTATATTAACTACTACACTACAGTGCAGTGCTGCAAATCAGTTACCACCCAAATAACACGGTTCTGTGATGCTTCTGTGGGAGTTTTCCTGACATGGGAAAAGATCACATAGAAAGAGTATAAAGATATGCAAGAAAAAGATGGACTATAGTCAGTAGTTACAGAAAATAAGGTGGGGGAACTAAAACAATGGAAAAAGGGTCAAAATATGAAAGTGATCTGTCAACAGATTTGACTTTTAGCACTTTAAACACTCCACACATAAAGAAACATCTATAACAACAAGGACAAATCAAGGGTCATATTGATTAAATACAGGATGAAGAGTGTTGTTATTTTAGAACCTGCTCAGATGGTAGGCTCAGTCTGCAAATTTAGACCATTTGGTCAGCAAGAAACCTGACAACATGAACCTCCACTTTAGAATGTCAGCTAACTGACCAATGGCCATCAATATGGTTGATATCATTACATACCAAGGACCACCCCATAACGCGGTATGTCAGGATTCGGTTTGTGATTCTTTTTTACAAACTGGTCCTGGGTCTGATGTAGACGAAGCTTGCCAGACAGTAAATTGGTTAGCCATATCATTCGTTTTATGAAATTCACTGGCAACATTTGGCACAGCCATCGCAAATCAGACCTCTGATGCTGAATGCTGGACAGGTGGTAATGAGTCAATTCACTGAGCTTTTAAAGTAAAAAAAACAAAAACAACTGTGCTTAGATATAGTTGGGCATGTCGTTCATGTGTAGATGTTTTTATTATGGTTTAACCTTTGTATTGCACATAAAATAGGTCATGATATTGCACATGGGGTTGCATTTGGGACCTTCTCTGACAGAATAGGCCACTGTGTATCCCTGGACTTCCTGCATGAGCGAGCACGGCACCACTGTTCGATCAGCAACAGCAGCAGAGAAACATGGAATTCAATATATACTACTAAATATAAATAATAATAGATTTATGTCATTAGGCATCAGCATATCAGTACCGCAGAAAGCAAGTAGGAACTGTGAATGCAAACACACATACTCACACACACAATTCTGTGTACATTCATGTCCTTGTAAAGACTTTATGAAACGTTTTCTCAAGTAGTAAGATTTCAGTACGAATAAATGGACAACCGCACAGTACTGCACTCACAAGCGGATCGGTTTCAGCTTCTTTACAAGTCATGAAATGCACTGAACTCATTGAGGAATGATGGAAGGCATGCAGGCTATATGCAGCCCCTTGTGCTGACCAGTCGTGGCAAGCAGGAATGGACGTGTGGTGGGTGACAGAAATAAACTTCTATGTGGGTGGATGCAAACACACAGGCATTTAGACATTCTTGGACCCGAATGCTGAACTGGATGTTTGCCGGCATTGAGGTCTCTAGTTTTGCTGTAAACAAAAGGATGCCATGGCTCACGTTTCGCTACTCCATCCACGATTCATATTGCCTTGGAGCCGCCATGGAGACACTTCCTAAACATTTGCACAGTTCTCTCAAACTAGTTGCTTCAAATACAGGTTAACATCCTGCTCGTTACCGGTTCACCGAGTGGCGGCTTCAAAGATGATCGCAGGAAAGCTGGCAGCACAGAATGTCGCTAGCCCAATGCCAGTCTCTGATTCTTGCGCCGTGATTGACAGACGAGCTCAGGTGCTGTTGCCCTGCTCCTGCTCGAACACCAACATGGCGAGTTGCGAGCGCGAGCCGAGGCTCTCGTGCTTGCTCTGGAGGCAGCGGTGAAAAGCATCCTCACTCATCCGCGAGTCACACGTGTGGTTACGGTAGTCCTGACGGAGCGCCGGCTCTACCGCACGGAAGACATGTAGACCCGAGAACCGCACAAACACATCGTATGTATCCAGGCTCTCCAGGAGCTCCTCGTCCTCGCGCGCCTCCGCGTCCATATGCCCGCGGGCTGACATGTAGTCGCCGTTGTAGAAACATGCCTCCTCGAAGGCGTAGCGGTCGAAGTGCCCCACCTCGCGCCCTAAATCTGGGGCTGTGGGTACAGTCTGATCGGTATGGGTCACTCGAGGGTCAAAGTTTTGAAAATGGACGGGAAAGAACACCTGCCAGCCGCTGATGGCGTTCATGCGGCAGCGATTCAGGAATTCTGAATTAAGCACGGTATCAGCTGTGGCCAGAAGGAACAGAGTGTCTGCGGGGTGCTTCCTAGACACCACGTCAAGCACCCGCAGAAGACCAGGGTTTTCTGTCTTCATGCTGATCCACGGCACTTTGGTGTTGGGGAAGCGGCGTTCCATGACATTGACTTTGGCCTTAACTGTTGCAAAGACATCGTCTGTGCCCACTTTCTGAGCCTCGGCGGATTCGTACAGAAAGAGGAAGCTGAGTATGGCATTTTCAGACAACTCAAACATCCCAGTGGCGCACTGGTCAAGAAAACGAAGTGCTGCAGATCGATCACTGCTGGTTATCGGCAGTAAAATATGCACCCGTGTGGCCTCAGTGACGTAGGGCATGGGAATGATTTCCACCCGGCTAAGTGGACGCAGCAAATGGACTCGGCGCTCCAACGGTTCTGTGGAACCCGACTGCGTCTCAGCTCGGAGTTGCAGGTCCAGGATGTACTCCATGCCACGGGTCGGATCAAAGCGACGATACCCGTTTATCAACCGTGGCGCGCTTAAATGCAGCACAGGGGAATATTTCTTATTTAGCTCTTCCAAAGCCACTTGGATGACATCCGCCACATCGGCACGATCCACACCACTGAGCTGGCACTTGGGGGAACCGTCGACACAAGAGAACAGGTGCTCCTCAGTAAAGTAATCCCAGCGCAGCACCTCAAAACGAGTCTTGGGCTCAAAGGGAGCAGGGACACCCACAGGCCATAATGTGCTCTTGTTGCCATCCACAGCCAAGTGACTGATGTTCTTAATCTCAGCCTGAAGCAAATTCAAAAATATATAATTAGTATAAGTGCTAAATATTAAAAATATTAAATTTTTCAATAATTTTAAACAGCTAAACAGTAAAGTACATATTATGTACCAAAGTTCCCAAGGGTTTATACATTGTGCCTACAGTGGCTTTAAAGGCATTCCATTCTAACTCATATCGTCACAGCTTAATCCTCTACTAGGGTTCCTCATGCACATTCAATGGAGAACATTTTTGGCTGCTGGGCAGATACACCCAGGTCAGGGCACCAACCAATCTCTGGGCACACACTCACAAGGACACGGGGAGAACATGGAAACTCCACACAGATCAGAATTACAACTGGATCCTCAGCAGTGAGAGGTGGACGTGCTAATCATTATGCATCACCTCCACCCCACAGTGTGTCTGTAAGAATATAAGACCATTCACCCATCCAAAAGAGCATTTGTGAGGTCAGGCACTGATGTTGGACAAAGGAGTCTGATTTATAATCTTTATTGTGCTTTTTCCCCAAAGTTGTTTGATGAGGTATCAATTTATTTTATTTACGAGATTATCCTCCTCAACAAATACATGTTGTTCACTTCACCGCTGCACCACCATGCTGCCCACATGCAAAATAGGTAAACTGGTGATATTTAATTGTTCATTGACATAAATCTGTGCTTATTTTTGTTGTTGTTAAAATCAAAATAATATTGAATAGACCTCCAGGGAGTCTCCAAACCCTGTCTAAATAAGTGATGGGATAGGTTACAGCAGTTCTATCTTAATAAGTGGCTTGGGATAACAATTCATTCATTGTGTGCATGTTTGGGTGCCAATAAGACGACTGAACAACTGACTTACCTGTAGTTTCTTGATCTCGTTGTAGGTTTTCTGAAGCTCTCTTTTGGTAAAGTATCTGTGTAGATGATACATCTCATCTGGGCTGCTAACAGGGTGAACTGTGAGAGCATCCTGAAAATCCGCTCTCTCCTCTCCGATGGAATCAACGTCATTCTTTATTGTAAAAGAATTATAATGAAGACCCTGTGATACAAAAATACATTTTAGCTTTAAAAAGCAGCCAGTCTCTGTTCTTAATTATCTATTGTACACGGTCTGAAAAGTGTTCAAAAGTGGCAATAATAAAATTGAAAAAGGTACCATGTTGATTTTTGCCATATGGCAAATTACAGGGCATTATAGCTAAGAAAAGGACACGTCATTGTTAGATTAGGGTTAAGCACAGTCAGGCGCCAGCATCAGTGCGATCTCTAGAATTAGCAGCAATGCCGTTTTAAACATCTCATCCTAATTACCCTAATTGACTTAACAACTCTCAGCAGGCTTTTCAACCCAGCCCGCAAAGTCCTTTCACTTCTGGCTTACTTATAACAGAGCTCTGGCACTCTAGTTTGGGAATCCTACGGTACATTGAGCCTTTAAATTTATGCTTTCTTGGTGATAGAAGCCCAAAACATTCATGTTTGCTGCTTGTAAACAAAATCGGTGTTGTTTAAAGTCTGAAAACTGCTTGCCTTGTTCTCTTTAATTCAAATGACCAGCTGTCTTGGCATCCGAGAAGTGATCATTTTGCAGCAGCCGGTCTTGTCTAAGATCTCTCATCGTCTTGTGGTTGAAGTACTGCCGCTCTTATTCGTAAAGACTATTTCCAGTGAAAACGTTCTGTAAGAGGATCGAACTACAACACTAAGACTGGCTGTGAATCAGCATGCACATGTTTATCTCAGTCTTAAGCACTCTGTTTACTTTTACTGCTTTTTTTGGTTTGTTCCATTTCAGGGTCACCACAGTGGAGAAGATCCATATGTTCAACATGGCAGAGGTTTACCCCGATTCCTTTTCTGACACAACCCTCCTGGGATTGGGAACTGGCACTGCAAGGGCACCGATACATCACCCTTAACGGCTAGGACAATGCAGTCTCGCCAATTTACCATCATCATGTCGTTTGGATGTGTTAGAAAACTGGAGACCCTGGAGAAATCCCACAGGCACCTGGGCCAAACTTGCTGTAAAGCGGTTGTGCTAATCACTGCACCACCATACTCCCTGCCAGAATACTGTATACAAAGTAACACATAGAACTTCTCCTGCATGCCAATTCACTTTCAAGTGCCAGGACGTAATGGAAAATTCAGGATTAATGCATTAAAATTTTTAAGTAACCTTGTGTTGCCAAGCAACAGTGTTAGCATTCTCACAGAACGGTTTATTGTGAATGTGGCTTGCAATGGCATTTAAATTTTATTCCTGTCTTTTATCTTTTATTAAAAGCTTTGCTTCAAATTGAGCCGAAATTGAGGTAATTCTTCCATGATAATCACAGAATAGAACATCTGTGATGTCAAACTCCTTTAATATAGCATTTTTCAGAGCTCTAACAAATTAGCAACTGAACAACATTAAGGATAGTAAGAGATTTATTCTATATTGTACACCCTTTATTTTACACTGGTTGTAATTTGCCTTAGAAAATGGTTGCTAACACCTTAATAACAGTCATTAGTGTAAACCTAGCTAACCTGCCTTGTAAAGATAAATGGATGGAATGATGGCCAGCATTTGAAACGTCCACCACATACTGTTTATAGGTGTAAAAATGTCCTTCAAATTCCAATGGGGTCCCAAGTACAACACATACCTCATGTGTACAGTATAATTTGTACCTGCTATCGCTATGGCTCCTTGGCATCTCGATATGAACAGGGCAACCTCTCATAGAAGGAATAGACTCTTGGGTAAAGTGGTTTCCTGATGACAGCCGTGAGTTTGGCTTGAAAAATGAAGTCACTTGTGGCTAGAATAAACATGGTCCTCTCAGAGGAAGCCAACAACATGAACAGTTTGCTTTATCGAGACTGGTCTGTTTTTGGAGCTGGGCAGGATGATGTGTGCCAAGCTACAAGCTCTTAAACCTCATTTCTGCTGCCCATACTGCCCATATTTTCAAAACTGTATTGGTATGTGAACAAATGAACCAAAACACTGAACAAATGAACCAATATTTAGGGAAATTTTAATTTGTTGAGAAATGCTTATATAACAATTAGAATAAATGATAATGTATGAACTTTTACACTTCGGTTAATGCTGAGCAAAAACGATAATTACGTTCTCCTGACCTTCAACATGTATCTCTGCTTCCACAAGGCTATTCTTATCCACTATACCAATTTGTTTACAAAATGTACTGTAAACTTAAGGTGTCATTGATACATTTCAATCTAGAAACAATAATATAAACTATATAATGTTGGCATTGAAACAATTACAACAAATGTTCATTTTGTCCTACCCTTAGCTGTCACTTTATTACACGTCTTTGTTTCAGAACTCACTGTCCAATTTATACGCTTCACTTCCCAATGAGATGCAATGAGATGCACTTTTTAGTTCAACAATTACAGTCTGTAGTCCATCTGTTTCTATTATTTTATCTCTCTTTACCCGGTTCTCTACGGCTCCCCATAGTACAAGTATTATTTGGGTGGTGGCTACTATTGCAATGCTGGACAACCGTGGTTTATAGAGGATTATAGTAGTTTGAGTAACCAGTGGTTATTGGGAATTATAGAAGTTTTGGCAACCGTTATTTATGGGGAATTACAGTAGTTTTGGTAATCATTGTTTCTGAGGGATAATAGTTGTTTTGGCAACGTGATATATGGGGAATTATAGTACATTGTTTATGGGAAAATATATTAGTTTTGGCATTCATTGTTTATGGAGGATAATAGTAGTTTTGGCAACCATTGTTCAAATTGGATTATAGTAGTTTTGGCAACCACAGGATATCAACAAAATGCATTTTCTATCATTCAAGCAAAAGCAGTGCTGTTATTCAAGTAACTTCAAGGAGTAACACCAGCTCAGCCTCACAGCAGCTCAAAATCAGCAACAAAATAGCACTGTATAGATTTTAACTGCATATATAGTTGTTAACTCTAATTCTAATTGCTATTCCACTGAACTCAAATCATGTCCTCATGATGACTATCTGGCATAAACAGAGGGATGCAAGTTATATAACATCACAGATCAGTTAGCAGCATTTCTTAAACTTCATTAATAAGCACAGTGTAACCTGGAGCCATGCTTTCTTAATAAGGATGTTGTTAATGACTATAATAATCACATCATCTAAAAGGTTTTACTAGCTCACACTAACTCCACACAAATCGTGGTTCTCATGTAGTCACTGTGGGGTGCCTTTTAAAAAATCCAGCAGCAAATCAGGCTGCAAGCCAAATGGGGCATAGAAAGTAAGCAAAGGTACGCGATTATGCTGCTTAAAGGAAAAAAAGAAACATTTAATATTTCATTGTTTTAAAATTCTCTGTTCAAAATAATGATGTAGCTTAATATCTGAAAAGTCTGGAAAATGCGGGTTATAACACAGGTCTCGTGTTAATAATGTTAGGCTGTATTATGTCAGATGTCACTATAGAAACCCGAACTAAAGTGGTTTTGACACATCGTAATTTCTGTTGTCTCTTTAAGCGTTTTTTCACCAATTTCACGAGAATTGATATTGACTTGTTTCAATTGATTTCTGCTTATCGAATTATTGTTTCAGTTCCATTATTTTAGTCTTTGGGTTTGATTGCAGCCTGTGGAACTTGATATCTGTAATACCATGATAGCTGTAGTGTCCAATGTTTGCTTTTTGTCACAGAACGTAGTCCCACTTTTTGCTCACCTGCTGCCACCCACTTTTAGAATATCTAGGAGATGGCATGTTAGCCAACATACACAGGTCCTGCAGAACACACTTTCGTTTTTATCAGATATCAGATATTTTTAGAATGTTGAATTTTGATACACAATGTTAGTTGTTACTTGGAAAGTGTCTCACGAATGAGGCTGAAATTAATCCATCTCCAAGGAACAAAGTTACATAAAGTGTAATACCCATTATTTGTCATCAGTGCAGCTTATGTTACTCGCATGTCGCGCTTTCTTTATTCTGTTGTGAATATGGAACCACAACAAGCAGGGGGTGTGGCAGAGAACTTCTTCTCTTCAGGTAATGTGAGCAGATGTAATAAAATCTTGTTTTAAATTCTTGCCAGGTGCCACGTTTTGAATAGTACATCATGAAAAATATATAATGGAATTAAGACAAAATGCATGACATTAGCTCAGAGCTGCAGAAATGAAAAATCAAATCAAACTGCTCTAAATTATTTCTTTCTTCAATCGGATTTGAAGAAAGAAATGAATGTTCAGGTTTCTAGCTACTTTTGGTCTAATATTGTAAATAGGATATGCTGTGAAAAAAATAAAATGTCACAATGTGCTTTTGTTCTTTCACTGACCTCTAACTGAGGTCGACATTCAGAACAATCACTAATAGATTAGTTTGTCTTTCAGCACAGAATTCAGTGCAAAATTCTCCTCAGCATTAAAACACTGTAACTGTCATTTAGTTAAACCCACTCACGTACAGGAAGAATATACAGACTTCACACAGACAGAACCTTTTGGCCATGCAGCTATGCAAGTTTACACTACACTACACAACACACCACAACACACTTCAATTTATCATAACTAGAGACGGAAAGGTAGCATATTTTGTCAGACCATGTACAAGTATCATTTGAGTCTTTGCCAATACTGAGTAACACCAACTTTACACGGTTACAACATCCATAAATCCATTCTTATTCCTATACTAGGGTCGTGGTGGGGGAGTTGTTTCCCATTCCCATTAAGGGTAAAACATTTCAGGCCGATACACACAGGACAGGGCTCCAATCTCTCCCTGGGCAATTCACCTTGAATACATGTTTTTAGACTGTGATATTGGACCTCAACCTATCATTCATATGCCTGTTTTATGTTCTATGGTCACACAGCTATTTCATCAAATGAAGTTGTGTAATAAACAGACTGCTAAATGACACGTCTTACCTCATGCTCATCCACACAGCTAATGCCAGCGTAATCATTGATACATCGTCCGAACCACTCGTCTGGCCTGATGCTCACGATATCCGTTCTGCACTGCTCCAAGAAGGGCTCGATCTTCAGCAGTAAAGCCCGGGACATTAGGAAACCAGAGCCTTCATGACAGTACCTTCTTTGAGCCTCACCACCGATGAACTCCCCCGGGTGACCCATATACAACTGGAGGTCCATGCTCAGGTGGTCCACTAATGTCTTCAGCCTATCAGGCTGGGTGTACGTGTCATCCTGGAGAACATAGAACCAGTCATATTCCACCACATGATGCTCCAAGAGGTACTGGATCATCTGTAGCATGTTTGGCACTGGTCGCTCATCGCCTCTAGCTACTATAAACATGCCATGTGGTACTTTGCGGCCCTGAGAGCTGGTAAAAAAGATAAGGCGACCATCTAAATGATGGTTCAGGGTCCGGTTTACTGCCACAGCTAATGTATTTAAGGTGTTTTTGGAGGTCATAACGACTACGAAAAGACGTTCTCGGGTACCCAGCTCAGTACTGGCATACTTGGATCTAAGGGGAAAAAAAACAGGCAAAAATGTAATGTAGTAAGAACTATCAATAGATTATCACAAGTAGCATACTGGAAATACTCACATTTTAGAATGTTTCTACATGTTATGCTCACAGGCATGATCCCATAATTGCTAGGACTGCAGCTTAACATTTATACATTTAAACATTTAAAGTGTGGGAAGTACAGATTTTACTAATCCATGACATAAAGCTTTTAAGTTACATCACTGAAAAACCATTGATACGGCTAATGGTACATCTGACATCACTGCAGAACCATTCCATTACCTAAGAAGTGTGTGCTGGGAAATGCATCAACATGTTCCCAACAGCACGCTGAGCTTTTTTTAATAACAGGAACAAGGAATGAGATCAAACGTGTGGGATCAGAAAAGTCTTTAATCATTGCAGCAATATTGCCAAGTCAAGTGCCTCGAAGACCTCTAATGTGCAAAATGGTCCCAGGAATAGGAGAGCACAGATGTGGCCTTTAGGCTGTGGCAAACGGGCGTGGACGCTCCAAAATAGTGATTGACACCAAAGCTTATTTTAATGAGCTTTGGTACATTTATACTTGTAGTTTAGTCATCTTGTCCTGGATAAAAGCAGGAGCAGATTCATTGTTGAATTTCAGTTCATTTAGGATTCTAACTGGAACCAAAAGATTTAAACTAATATCCCATTTATGAGGTCACATCCTGATTAGCTTTCATAATATAGATTTTGCTACCCAACTTTTTGATTACTTCAAGGTTTTCAACGGATATGATGAATGGCTTTGGATGAAAATTAAAAAGCAGCATGAGTCTTATGTGATTCTTATCTGATTCTTAAAGTAGGTGCTGTTTCATTAATATAGTATACATAGTACCAGTCAAAAGTTTGGACACACCCACTTCTTGCTCTGTCTATTTTCTCCACGTCTGATTAGTTATTAAACATTTGGTGAATCAAAATGACAATGAAAATTTTTTAAATAAATAAAAAATAAATAAATAAATAAATAAAGGGTTCTGAAGATTGTTTTGTTGCCTGAGGCCTCTAGATTCACTTTTGTCTGCAGGTAGGAATTTTTGGGATTTCTTGACATTTAACCCCCACCCAGCCCCCCACCAGCACCCACTACTCCACCACCTCCTCCACTCTGATGCCATTCCAGCAATAATCCTTAAACATTCTTATACAGATAACCAAATTCTTAAAAGTCTGGATGATGGATGACCAATTTTGTCAAAAACAGAAGCAGTAAAAAAAGTATTATCACTAAATCAAAATGAATAACCACTCCAAACCAAGTAACAACTCCAAACCATACTAAAAATAACTGCAATACATGCATCATTGATGGTGCAATACATTTCAATCATAACTGTCTGCTGCTTAATGAGATACCATATGTGCAATATTTGATTCATTTTATTTATTTTTTTTATTTCCTCTATTGTATGACTGTAAGGAACTGAAAATTAGAAAATAAGAATTTTATCGTGTATATATAGATTTCTAATTCTATTTTAAAATGTCCTAATTTTTTTTTCTCTTCTTATCTCTTCTAATGACTAGATACCTTTTTCACCTTTCTTCTAATGTATTTGGTAAATGTCCCCTTTGTGGGAGAAATGAAGGTTTATCTTATCATAACTTATCTTAATGATTATCTGATGTCATGTTATCCATAGGGCGGCACGGTGGTTTAGTGGTTAGCACGTTCGCCTCTCAGCGCTAGGGATTCCCGGTTCGAATCCCCATCTGGGTGGAGTTTCCATGTTCTCCCCGTGTCTGCGTGGGTTTCCTCCGGATTCTCCGGTTTCCTCCCACAGTCCAAAAACATGGATCAAGTCAATTGAATTCTCCAAATTGCCCCATATAGAGTGTGTCTGTGTGAGTGAGTGTGTGCCCAGCGATGGATTGGCGCCCTGTCCTGGGTCTATCTGCCCAGCGCCCGAGACGTTCTCCCCTGGATGGGCATGGGGAACCCCACCGCGACCCTAATAGAGGATAAAGCGGGAGATTTACATTTGGTCATTTACATTTGGTCATTTATTGGACGCTTTTATCCAAAGCGACTTACAAGGTGAGTTAATCACAACATCCCTGGAGCAATGAGGGTTAAGGGTCTTGCTCAAGGACCCACATTGGTAACTTCAGTGGACCTGGGATTTGAACCCCCAACCTTCAGATTGATAGCCCAACACCCTGACCACTGAGCTACCACACCCACGGTAGTGGGTAGTCAGATAATGAATGAATTAATGAATGTTATCCATAGTAATCAATTTACACGACGATTGAAACAAAACAATCCGTGTTTAGGAATCGATTCACACGACTTGAAAGGAAGAGTTCTTTTCCGAAACATTCATTTGACTCCCAACTCAGTGGTCGCGACTCCAGAGGATACTCATTACGCCTACCTGAAAACTTTTTTTGGAGGACCGTCCTGGGCAGGTTTGTTGTATGGTACTATTTTCGGCTGAAAGTCGTCTTCGTCGGCGTTACCGGCGGCTATGGAGCTTGGCTTGCGCGCTCCTCCCGGCGGAGCCACCGGCGCCTCCATGGTCGGCTTCACGGCGCCGGAGCCGCAGCTCTCGTCCACCCATGTGACGCTGAGCAGACTGAGGGTGAAGCCCAGCGAGATGCCCACCACCACCGGCCCGATCGGCCTGAGCAGAGAGATCAGCGTCGCGATCCTCATCGCTAACAACCGGCAGGCTGCCCGCTCGCTCGCTCGCTCGCTGCACCCGCCGATAATGCGACGGTGTCGGGCGAGTGGAAAAAAAAAGTCCTCTCGCCACAAAGCCGCTTTTCCGAAGGACACCAGACACAGCCGCCGCTCAGTGACGTGTCACCGACCAGAGACCCGCCTCCCCGGGAACGTCACGTCTCACACGCTGCCAGCTGACGAAGGCAGGCACACAGCAGTGCGATGTTTTGCTTTTGTAGAAAGAAAGTGGGAATGTTGGACAGAACGTCACATATTGATTTTTTAAACATTCACGATGAAACGTTTCCCCCCGTGTCCGCGCGGGTTTCCTCCGGGCTCTCCGGTTTCCTCCCACGGGCCACGGTTTGAATTCTCCAAATTGCCCCATATAGAGTGTGTCTGTGTGTCTGTGTGAGTGAGTGTGCCCAGCGATAGATAGATTGGCGCCCTGTCCTGGGTGTATCTGCCCAGCGCCTGAAACGTGCTCCACTGGATGGGCTTGCGGAACCCACCCCCAGGACCCTAGTAGAGGATAAAGCGGAAGATGATGGATGGAGGCGGCATGGTGGCTTAGTGGCTAGCACGTTCGCCTCTCAGCGCTAGGGATTCCCGGTTCGAATCCCCATCTGGGTGGAGTTTCCATGTTCTCCCCGTGTCTGCGTGGGTTTCCTCCGGGTTCTCCGGTTTCCTCCCACAGTCCAAAAACATGGATCAAGTCAATTGAATTCTCAATATTGCCCCATATAGAGTGTATCTGTGTGAGTGAGTGAGTGTGTGCCCAGCGATGGATTGGCGCCCTGTTCTGGATGTATCTGCCCAGCGCCCGAGATGTTCTCCCCTGGATGGGCATGGGGAACCCCACCGTGACCCTAGTAGAGGATAAAGCGTGAGATAATGAATGAATGAATGATGGATGGATGAATGAATGGATTAAACGATTGGGGCTGTTTGGTTGGTGGGGTGGTGGGACCAGTGTTAGAGGTCCATTTACTTCCTACCTTATTATTTCCTCCTCCCACCTCTGTATATAGAACTTAGTCTTCAGTTTAAAGTGTCTTCATAAACAGGCAGTGCTATCTTAAAATGTACAAAAAAAGATTTTTCATGATGTGGCTTTTTTAATTGGTATTTAAAATGAATATAGTTTAAAAACATTTGAGGAGAGTTAAGACCAAATGCAGCTGAACTTTTCTATTTAGAAAAAAAAAAAACAAGTCCAGCTGGATACAAATGCACGTTGTAAGAGGATTTGAGTTCTTTCATTATGTGTATGTTCTTTGGAATACTTTGTTTGTGAATGTGGTTATGCTCTGTTTTTCAGATTAATTGCTTTTCTTAGTTGTATGAAATAGGACATGGTAAACAAAAACAAGAGGCTAAAAAAACTAATCCACACACACACACACACAAATAAGAAAAAAAAAAAAGTGGAATAAAATCTAATATTAAAATAAATATTTCTTGTGCCCTCATGTACAAAATAAGGACCTTAAAGCCTGCAAAGACCCCTGACCTTAAATCCAATGAAAGTCTTTGTAATGAGCAAAACCTTGTAAACCTGCTTTCATTTCTAATATCACTTCTGGCCTCGTAAATGCTTTTTTGATTGAATTGGTACAATCTCCCACAGTCGTTGTGCAAATCCTATTGCAAAGCTATACATTAAAGCTGTGGGGGGCTGGGAAACTTTATTTTAATAGCCAAATCAGATTCCCAACAAGATCATACTTGTTTGATTGCAAGAACTCTTACCATTCAATAGCCTCATTGTTTTTATTTTTGTTGGAGTTACTTCCTCATGTGTTTGATAAGGTTTTAGCTCAGGGTTCTGTGCTGGCCATTGAATGTTTTACACAACGATCTAATGCAATTGCAGTGTACAGTCATGCTGTAACAGAAGTGGCCTTCCCTAAACTGTTCCCACAATATTGGTCACCTCAGCTTGCTCTTTAAATGTTCAGGCTGTACACAGTAAAGCATCTTTGAGACAGCATACTAAAAAACGCTTTATATTAATAAACTTTACCAACACTGTTGAGTGTATGTCTGCTCTGCAATAGGCTGCCTACCTGAGTGATTTTCTGCCTTTTGGCCACTAATTGCTGGTAGTGTGCTCCAATTTGATCCATATTAATATAAGCAGCTTAGAATTAAATGATTTTTACTTTTATTTATTATTTAAATACTGCATTGTGTTTTGAACCTCTGGGTCCCAATTTTGAGAGCCACCGGCATAAAGGATCCAGTTTTAAGTTTTAATGTTGTAAAAGCCTGTAATTGACTTTTTAATATTAATGCAAAAATAGTTTCCTAATACACCAAATTTACAGCTCATTAAAGACCAAACGTCTTAAATGAATTACTAATTCTTAATTAAAAATGTCTTAGTTAATCAAGGATATCTGAGTAATTGCATGCTTGTAAAGAACATGTTCATCAATAGAACCCTTTGTTTCATTCTTTCGCAATCTTTGCTCTCTCACTTCCACACACTGCCCCCTGAAGAAAGACTGCTTCTTATTATCTATTTTTTCAACTGCCACTTGAAGAAGAAGAGAAGAGGTGGAGCTATCAGTCCCCTGGTTTGGCCAATGACCGGGTTCCTTTCTTGAACTTCCTCCCCCATACAGAGCAGATTTCAGCCAAATCCCCACACCTGCAAATCTTACTGTCAGCTATCTTACCGTTTGCTTTCCCAGGAGGGGCACATCTGATCCCTCTTTCCTCACCTCATCAGATGACACAGTTTAGGAACTGTAAGGACTTGTCTGGGCCTGGACCACATTTACCTTCACCACAAACTTTTTCCAAGGTCTATTTACAAGGGTCTATTTGTTCAGCACAAAAGCGTGTGAGCTTGCCTTTCAGCAGGTTTTATCAAGTGTCAGCTGATTATGAAATATTAATAGAGCTTTGTAGCCTTATTAGGACTTGAAGACAAATCAAAGCTCTTCAGTTTCTCCTTGTTTAGTTAAATATATATATATATATATATATATATATATATATATATATATATATATATATATATATATATATATATATATATATACCTGTCAACATATAATTTTCCACATTTATTTTAGTTCTTTAACCAGTGTCATGCGGTAACACGGCACGCAGGACAAAGCCACCTGAGACCAAACCACAAAAGATCATTTAAAAAGTTTATTTAAATAAACATAATTAAAACAGTAAAAGTGCACAGATTTTTACCCTTAATGAAGGTGTGTACCCTACACAAAATAAAAGACACTAAAAACAATATATTGCATACCTAAGGGACAAGAGCTGTGCAACTTGGGTAATTCTCAGCACTTCAGTGACACTGAGGGGTGGTAGTGTGTAAGTGTGTGTTGTTTCTGTATAAATGGAATACATGTTACTAGAGTTTTTACCTCCGTGAATCTGCTGGACTAAGCAAATCCCTGTTGGTGATGTAGGTGTGGAAATAACCAGGTGCTTGATTTTATACACCTGTTGCAGGAAACTAAATTCAACACCTACTGTATTTAATGATAAAGAAATGTGTCTCAATACTTTTGTTTGCATAATGTAGTTAGCTTCTGTGTTTAATCTCAGGTAAGAGTAGTGTCGATGCATAGTCATAACAGACCAGGCTCACATTGTGAACTTCTCTGATCTCTGAGTCTGATTATAGTGTTTTGTATTTGGGTCAGAAAACAAGCTCCAGTTACTCTTGGTGTGAAGTTTGACATTTTAGCAACAGTATAAATTTATGCTTTAATGTTAAACTAAGCATTTTTTTTAATAATGACAAAAACATCTGTATGCATGTAACATTTGAATAAATATCTGTGTGCAAATATGATACCATGAGGAATCAAGAGCACAGACTAACATTTGAACTGACGGACAGCATTTTCAGTATAATGTTTTACAGAAAATAATTACTACTCAGGGCGGCACGGTGGCTTAGTGGTTAGCACGTTCGCCTCTCAGCACTAGGGGTTCCCGGTTCGAATCCCCATCTGGGTGGAGTTTCCATGTTCCCCCCGTGTCTGCGTGGGTTTCCTCCGGGTTCTCCGGTTTCCTCCCACAGTCCAAAAACATGGATCAAGTCAATTGAGTTCTCCAAATTGCCCCATGTAGAGTGTGTATGCGTGTGTGCCTGTGTGAGTGAGTGTGTGCCCAGCGATAGATTGGCACCCTGTCCTGGGTGTATCTGCCCAGCGCCCGAAATGTTCTCCCATGGATGAGCATGGGGAACCCCACCGCGACCCTAATAGAGGATAAAGCGGAAGATAATGAATGAATGATTTACTACTCAGAAATGTCAGATAGAAACCTAATTCAGAATCCTAATATAAATAGAAATATACCAGAATATACTGTATATGTTTGCAATTGCAATATATGATTACTTATTATATGTGGATTACTATATATACAATACAGTAATCCGAAATAACGAAAAATGTGAAATTCAAATGTTAGTGGGGCAACACAGGTTTTTAAATAAGTGAGAACGTAGTACATGAGATGTGACACTAGATAGCAATGTCTTGCAGCCAAAAGCACAGAAAGAGGGCATGTTATATTGGAAAAATTAGCCTACTGATAAAAAAAAAAACAAAAACATTTTTGTATGTTAAATTAAATGAACAGGCTACGTACTGTTTAAAAATAATATTCTCAGGCTAATGACAAGACTTGTAAACTGAAAAGTTATGGTGGAACAATTAAAGTACCCTCCTCACGTTGTGTTTTGCAGATAGCAACATATAACAGGTGAAATATGTTAAAAAGATTTTCTCGAGTTCGACCTTTACTAAATTACAAACTGGCCAGTAGAGGGCGACAATAGCTCGCAGGTATGAGACTGCTGAAGGGCTTGTGCAAAAGTCACGTGCATTTAGATCTGCGTTAAATATGAGCTTCTAAAAAACTCCAAGTTTAAGTTTAAGTGTAACATTGTATTGAACCGTTTCCTTTATCATTATAATTACCGATCACCAGTTCCCGATAGTGATGGCCACTTTTGTCTAGTTTTTAACCACAATATTGTTTCCCTTAACAATTAACAATTCAAACCAAATTACCATCTGTGGTATTATTACTATAATTTAATAACTAATACATTATTACATGCACCAGAATTCCCACTTCACATTTAATAAAAATGTTTTTACTTTTTTTAGGACATACGTCATGTTTATTATGCACTTGGGCTCAAAAATGTATGAGTAATGCTAAGATTTAGGGAGTGAATTCCAAGGGTTTGGGCCTTAGAACAGGGAGACTCAGCATTTAATGAAAAACCATGTGTGGGAATCTGACAAAAGTATAACTGACAGTAAAATAAGGGGGCAAAGAAAGATGGGAAAATACAGAACCCATGTGCAGAATGGTTGTACTCAAAACCTACTTACATTCATTGTACATTGTATATATATATATATATATATATATATATATATATATATATATATATATATATATATATATATATATATATATATATATTGGACACAACGCTTGTCATTTCATGCACTTTGTACTTTTGTAATTACAGACTAGTGTTCATCTTTTTTGTTTTCTTGTTAGTCCCCTGTTGGTTCTCTGTTCTCTGTTGGTCAGGACAATCACATAACGGGTATCAATTGGTTGGTGTATTGTTTATTGTCAGTTCTGCAGTGACACTGATGTGGTGAGGGGGTTTTAGTGTAGTTTCATTTCTCCACCTCAGTGACACTGCTGGGATAGGAATTATGGCCCAACCAAATAATCCCTGCTCTGTGGTGCTACTACTGGGGTCCTGATAATTAGAGAATAGAGTAAAAGGGACATACATTTATACATTATAGCATATAATGTATATATACTCAGTTCAAATATATTTAAAATAATGATGTCCAGGTAAAACTTTTTGTGGCATCAGTAAAAAAGACATTTCCCCCAACGCCTTGAAATGAACTACTGCTTTTATGGCATTATTTCATATTTTTAAACACTGCCCTGTTAACCCTCAGTAAGCAGAGGGTTAACAGGGCAGCTGTAGAACTGTGAAATGTAAGGATCAGATTGATAAAGTAAGGATTATTTTCAGTAAGTAAATATTTTAGTTGCATGCACAGTGCAAAACTAATGAAGGAAACTCCTGACAGCAAATATGTCATTGCTGAATGAGTGCCCTAAGGGTGACGGGGGAAACTTGTGTACTTTGAATGTTTTTTTGTCAAAACTTGGACAACTGAATAAGAAGCTCAGATTAGTGCTAAAATGTCTTTACAAAACAAACAGGCTCAGGCTTGTGATGATCAGAAAAATTTCCATCATAATATGTTATTAATGGTCATGAACATTATGTTAAACTCTCTACCTTTATCAACAGCTCAAATCCCATTGCGGTTTGAATCCCAATCTGGTGGAGTTTCTATGTTCTTCCTGTGTCATCGTAAGTTTCTCCGGATGGATTTATGGTGAATTGGCTGCTCTAAATTGCCCCTATATAGTATGTGTCAATGAATGTGTGCAGTGATATATTGGTGCTTTGACTTTTGAACAAGAGTATGGTTCTTGCTGCAGTGGACAGCACGGTGGCAAAGTGCTAAGTGTATTCCCCTGACAGCAAGAAGGTTCTGGGGTTGATTTCCAGTTTGGGCCACGTCCAAAGACATGCCAACAGATAAGGTGGAAATGCTGGTCCTAAGCCCAGGTAAACAGGAAGGTTGTGTTAGGAAGGGTATTTGGTGTAATACAAATATGTGGATCTCCTCCTAACGAGAACAAGCCAAAAGCTGAAGTCTGGCTCACAACTTATGAATGAAAAAGTCTTTAAGTGGTTAATAATGTATTAATGCATATTATGCTTAATGGAATTAATAGTTCCAAGACCTTTTGCCATACATTTGGCATGGGGTGTAAGCTATACCTGTTGTTAATTGGATATCCAGCTTGTTTGTGTAGTAAAACCTATTAGCACATGTTCAGGAAGAAAGTTGTCCAAGGGAAGGATTAATGCTCGAAAATTAAGTAGCCAGTGCATACATTTTAATTGTTCGTGTTATTGTTGTCATGCTTCACAATCAATAAAATCAGAATTACTGACCAAAATCAGTTTTCAGCGCTTTAGCCCACTCACGAGAAAAATAACAGGGTTAAAGCGTAGGAAAGGAACAGTGCAGTCTTGAACACTGATGATGTTGCATTCAGAGAAAGTTGTGGGCCCAGAGCCAGGCATTGTCCATTCATGACAAACATCTGAACATGAGGGTTGTTTACTGTCTCTGGAATAATGAGAGGCATGTACAAGACTGTTTACCAAATAATATCAGCATGACCCCTGCCCTCAACAGCTGTGACCACGTGACTCGCGACACCTATCTTCATATGGGCAGTTTTACTGTTGGTGGCAGACAGGCCAACTGTAAAACAGAGGTTTTAAGTATAAACGTTATCATTTTCATCATAAGGCCTACATTTATGCAGAGGTACCTGCTCAATTCCAGGTTCTGCATTCTGAATAGTCAATTGCGTTATAGGGTTCAAAAGTGCTGAGTTTTTTTTTTTCTGCCTTCACTTGAATCACACAGACAGAATGATGAAAATCCTCGTTATCAACTAATTTCAGGAAGTAACATCTTTTCTAGCTGAGCTCAGAAGTGAAAATTCCTCCAGTGAGATTATTAGGCACTGATTCAATTAGGTCAGATTTTTGCTTGGCAATATTTATAGACTGTGAGGCTCCAAACCTAATTAGCTTTTATATTGTGCTTGCAGATATGATTTGATCATGTTTATTAAACTCAACAATTTCTAATAAAGTCCTAATTTAGTTGTAATTTGAATTCTTCTTTTAGGATTGGAGTTGTGATATAAATTCCGTAACAAGGGCAGAGGTTCTTTTGGATGGTTTATGCCGTATGTTAAACAGACAGAGATTCAGTATCACTGACATGGTTGTGGTGCTTTTGTATAAGTGTATCGGAGGCAGCTGTGCCACTGGGTCTATTCACTGTATTATTCACATCTACGTATTACTCCATCTTAGAATAATGATCTACAGAGACAGTTAATCATTTTCTGCTTAATCCTGTAGTAGGCTCGCAGGGGGGCATAAAATGTAGAACGTTGTTGAAAAAAGGGTGCCAATCTATTGCTGGAAACACACTCGCTCAGAAACACTATATAGTAGTCATTTGGATAGGGGAAATGTAGATCAGTCAATTCACCTTGAAGCAATTTTATTTGGTCTGTGGAAGAAAAACCAAAAGAAACCCATGTAGACATGGGAAGAACATTGAAGCTCCACCCAGATTGAGGAAATCATAGCCTTGATGTTAAGGAATCAACCTTGCTAAGGCACCTAACCCCAATTGCTCCACATTGGGCATATACAAGACTGCCCACGTCTGGGCACGTGTACTCACGTTACAGTTTGTGTATATGTGTGTGTGTATGTGTGTGTGTGTGTTTCACTGCATGGATGGGTTAAATGTGGAGGACAAAATAGATAACTTTATTTTATTATACATTACATCAACCACCTGCATGCATACCTGCTATTTAAAAATCTTGTGGGAGTCAGAGCAAAGAGGATGTGTGTGTGTGTGTGTGTGTGTGTGTGTGTGTGTGTGTGTGTGTGTGTGTGTGTGTGTAAGCATGTGTACTAACCATCCCAACCATACTTCCAGCATAAAAATAGCATATCAGTTCACAAATCCCAAATCATCTCCCAAAGAGTGTGTTCTCACTAGCTGTCAGATGTAATTTCAAGAGAGCATATTTTATACACCATGATTGTTACTCTGACATATTTATCTTAAAAGTGGGAGATAAGATGAGATATTTCTGGCAAAAAGTATTTTACTCCTTTAGAATGAACAGATTTGTCTGGATTATGACACTCAGTTTAGTTTGCTTGTATACCGCAAACCTAAGGAAATCTAAAATAATAATCTGCTCTTCCGTCCCGATGAAAGGTAAATCAGCTGACACCGGCATGTTGATGTGCCTTCCACTCATCACTCAACTATAACAGCATGCCTGTTTGGCTTAAATAATAAAAACCATTCCATTTGTAAAGCAGATAAACCTGATGACTGCTATCAAGGTTGGAAAACTAAGCACTATATATTCAGATGGACCCTACTTCTCTAACTTAAAAGATTTGGCACAGGGGCTGAATCTTTAAATTCGCAATAAATAAGTTCTCACATATTACTTCTACTTGATTGCACGACATTGACGAAGCTGGAGGGAATGGAGAGGCTTGCCAAGGTCAACACACAGCAAAACCACATTTTATGAAATACATACCAGAGCTGACATCACAGCTCAAAGCTAAAGGCTGGAGATTTCGAGCAAATAAAGAGAAGGACAAAGCGGTACGATCCTTTACTGTCATTTATGCACGGTCGTCTTTTTCTTTTCCTTGGAGGGAACGAGAGAGAAAAAGAGAGAGACACACACAGATAGAAGAGAGGAAATGAGAGAGAGAGAGAGAGCGAGAGAGAGAGAGAGAGAGAGAGAGAGAGAGATGAGGCGTTATTGGGGTGGGTGAATTGTAATTAAAACCAATGTCAAACCAAGTTTATGAACTGAAAAAAAAACTCCACAAACTGCCTCCAGGGTTCAACCCGCAGCCGCAAGGTGGAACTCGTAGAGTGTTCAGATCTGGCGGGTGTAATTTCTTCTCCGTGTCGGAGCGGAATAAAGCTCAGCTCTAAACGCGCAGTGCGCACTTCTGCGTCCCTGACGCTGAGACTGCACTTTTGCGCCTTTTGCGCTCTTTCGTCGCCTGATGATTCCAGCAGCCCTTCATTAGCACTGCTTTGCCAAAAAAGGACCTTTTTCTGCTCCTGAAACCAACACGATGGATATGTCCAAGTTTGTCGAAATCAACGATCTTTCATATAAAACAAACACAATTGGAGTTTACGTAGTTTGAAACATTCTCCTGTATGATGCGCCTAATGCAAACAAACCTTCTTCTAGTTTTCGCTCTCATCGGGCCAGTTCACTTCTATCACCTGTGGCTGTAAGTTGTGACTTTTAATTATTATTATATATTAATATTCATTCATACAATAATCATTCACGTATCATGCATCACTAAAGATGATAGCCAATAAATATAAGCACTTTCTCTCTCTCAGGCACACACACACGCACACACACACACACACACACACACACACACACACACACACACACACACAAACGTTTGTTTTTGTTTTATGTATTGCAGTGACTTTCTATTCATTTCGTGGACACTTATACGAACGTCAACCGTATGTAACATACTACTACCCTAAGATCCTACCCTAACCATAACTTCACTCTAACCTAACTATAACCTGACCATAACTATGACCTGACCAACTATAACCATGCAACTTGATTTAACTTGCACATTGATACGAGGTCCCCACATGTGAACGTGTACCCTCGTTTTGGTTCCCACAATGTTTTTTATATATATATATATATATATATATATATATATATATATATATATATATATATATATATATATATATATATATATATATATTTGTGGTATACACACACACACACACACACACACACACACACACACACACACACACACACAGGTCAAACATTCACAAATAGTGAAGCAATCATTGAGACATTACTTACAGCGATGTAAATACAATAAATTACTAATAGAAATGTACTACATGAAAGTAAAACTATATATGTATTACATGCATAATGTGGTAAAAATGTAAAAAGTATACTGGTTTGGTCAGTCTGTCTGATTTGCACTTACTGGCCACTTTATTAGGTAGATCTTTTGGTAAACCTTTTTCCACAAACATTGCCCATAGACCTTGCGCTGTATCGTTCTTCAATTACAACCTGTAATTTGTTACTCTTAAGACTTTATAAGTCCCATTTTCTCTGTTCTATAATAAATAGGATATTCCAACAGCAGATATTGTATGGGTAGTGGAGCAGTGACACTGTGAAGATGTGTTAGTGTGTCTTCCATTGGTTTGAGTCGATCAGTCACAGCTTTTTAAACAAATCACTTAAAATGATCGACCAACTGAAAATATCAAGCCATCAGCATCCAGTAAGTAGCGGCCTGTGAGCAATGAGCAATCTGCCAAATACACTGTAATGGTCCTCTGGGGTTCTTAAGCAAAGGTGACTAACAAAGTATGCAGAGAAACGGATAGACTACATGCTGTAATTATAAAACCGCAAATATGGAAAAAGGAGCTAATGAAATATACAAAGTTATGCCTAAGTAAGTATTCAGATCAGAAATAATGAAGTATCAGTGAGAATGGAACGTCTCAATGCAGTTGCAACGGCTGGGGAAACCATTGACACAGGGTTTAAAAGAAAAGTCTGTGTTTGGTGGAGCTGTTTACAGCAGAGTAGTAATTTGCTCTCTAATTGATATCATATTGTACATGACATCATGTCTTTTTTATTTCTTTGGGTGGAGAAATCTGCATATTTGATGTAGCAAAGTTTTAAACTAGATGCCCGTTTTGACACAAACCTCCTGTTTACACAACTTGAAACTGACACAATGACTAGAACAATTTATCCTAACTAATTTACCCATTAACATGTTTGGAATTATAGAAGGAACACGAAAAAACTTCAAGAAAAAAGTCACATACCCATGGGAGGGGGAGGTGTGGGGTACATCTAGACTGCATACAATAAGGACCCAGGAAATGGAACCCCAATTCTTTTCCCCTGATCAGTGCTAGTGAAATAAGCAAAATGAAGCTTTGTTGCATGCCTCATGCTGTATCTGTTATTTAAAGGGTTTGCCCTTATGCAGGTCAGTAATGATCAGTTTGGTTTACTTGAATCTTGAATTGTGAGTTTGCACAAGCTGGATTAATTAAACCTCATTATAAACACAGGTCAAAACTTTATTGATGGTGTTCAGTTCAGTATATTTAAGGATTTTGTGAAAATAGTTTCCTTCTTTTTCAGTGTAATGGGAAATCCTCTCATAATGGACCCCAACGGCATCTGCAGAAAGAATAAGCCTGCAGGTGGCACACATGCTGAACTGTGTCAAACCCAGCCGGAAATCATCCAAGAAGTGGCCAAGGGTGCTCGACTGGCCATTCGTGAATGCCAGCACCAGTTCCGCCACCAGCGCTGGAACTGCACAAGCCACAGCAAGAGTCTTGGAAAGATTTTACAACAAGGTAATATTAATTACCTTAATATTATTGGTGCGTCTTACTGCACACCACCTGCTTTACATTAAGCAGGACCTGCCAAGATTCTGCTGCCAGCGGACAAAGCTACGCCCCTTAGCTGCCCCATATACGGTGGGGCGCACAGTCAGAAAATAAGGCGAGAAAGAACTAATTGATACAGTTCTGTTTTTTTTTTTTTTTTTTTTTTTTAAACCACATTTCGAAAATAACTTTTGATAAAAAAGCATTTGTTACTGTGCTGTGTAGATTAACATTTGTAAATTTACATTGGTCTGTTAATATACTCACTTTAAAAATTATTGTGATTAATACTTGTGGGCTTCATTAGATGTTGTCCGTCTGATTTTCGTGTATGTCATTAAAAATAAAGCTGTCTGCTGTCTGAAAGTGAAAGAAAAGACTCCCAGCTCGGAAATATAATCCATTTTAATTTCCAGAAAGTGGGCCTGTTTGGATCGCTTTCCCAAGAACCTTCTGATGTCGTGAGATGTTTGGCGACAGAGGACCAGCTCTGTGCTTAGTCAAAGATTAGTCACAGCTTAGTCAGTTCTGTTTGTCTTTCAGCCACACGCCAAGTGTGCTCTAAGAATTAATCCTTCCCTTGGGTCTAATTCTGCTTTTGGGACTTCGTTATCAATATCCTTTTTTCTTTTCCTTCGAAAACATTTTTGTCACCATCTCAAAGGCTGTTCTACTTCTTTTTAGGCTCAAGTGCCATTTGCTGAACAATCCTTTAGGGGGCATAGGAGTGAGTTTAAGGTGACTGGGAACACTCAAAATGCAATTTCCTTTTCAAAACACCAGAAAAGGGTTCTTGATTTTTATAGATGCACATGAACAGTGTGCTCAGTTTTGCTGTATACCAAGTGACTAGAGGAATTTATAGCTAGCCATTTTTGATTGCAATGTTTTCAGTTGCTACAGTGCAAATAATGAGTCTAAATGATTATTAAATTTAAAATAAATACTATCTATATCTGTTAATATCAGCTGTGCCATAACAGTATCTGGCAGACATTGCTTAGTGTCTATAAATATATGTTAGCTTGGGTCAGTAAGGTAATTTCTGTTGTTGGCACTTCAACTAAAATGCCAATGATATGATGTTATGTGGTAAAGCTTTTGCTCTGCAGGTAAATTACTGAGCCTACAGTCATTAGTCATATGTTTTTGCCTTGACATATTAGAATCAGTCCCGTACAGCTGTCTTTTCTGGGCACATAAGTAGCTTAACTTAAATAAACACTTGATGTGTATTGCAAAAAGAATAAAAAAAATAACTCTATAAACTTTGAAATTGACAAAATGACTAAAGAGTGCATATTTCTATGTGTGCATAGTTTCACTGCTGTTGCAGCTTCTTATTTGGCAGGATATTTGTTCCACATAAGAGACTATGAATACACTGCCTGCATGGCACCGCTCTCTGACATGTTTGCATTCATGACAGTTTATTTAAAACGAAGTTAACACATATCTACCAGTATGACTGAACTTCAAATAATGATCTTTCCTGACAAAGAACTATTTTCAAATGCAAGTACATACTTATCTGCTCTGTACACTCCTGTATACACACCTCACAGTAACACAGTTAGTTGAATACCTGCAATCTCCTAACTAAACTCCCTAATTAAAGCAATATACTGGAATAACATTTGTGCTTCAAAACAATGGCTTTAGAATTATTTTAATGGTACAGCACCAGTAGCTCTCTTGTACTATAATTTAGCATTCTGTAACCAGAATAGCGCAATGCTTAACTGCTATGTCACCCATTGTAACATTCAAATTCATATTAGTGTATTTATATAAATTAAAGGGGGTCACGATGGCATAGTGGTCAGCACATCCGCCACTTTGCGCTGGAGATCCAATTCGAATCCCGATCTGTGTGGAGTTTCCATGCTTTCCCCATGTCTATGCGGGTTTCCTCCCACAGACCAAAACATGGATTCAGGGTGAAATAGCTGCTCTAAATTGTAGCAATATTGTTTGAATTCCCACCACTATATTGGCACCCTGTCGTGGGTGTATTTGCCAAGTGACCAAATTAAACTGCAGGGAATCAAAACAGTCATTTCTTCATACTGTTGCAGTAAGTACTAATTGTAGTAAAATTAGTGTTTTTTGACCCATGAGCATTGTTTCATCTAAACAGCACTAATACATTCTTATCCTTTATATGTTTAAAAAAAAACAAATAACAAGATACTGTTTGACTTTCTGTGAAAGTTGTTACCAAGCGAGCAGCATGGTGCTGATACAGGTTTGATTGCTGGTGGGGTGAACACAGGTTCTTTCTGTGTGCAATCTACATGTTTTCCGATTGCCTGTGTGTTTATTTTTCTAGGGGCTCTGGTTTCCTCTCACATTCAAAGATATGCTGACAGGTAAATTAGAGACACTGTTATGCCATAGCCTTCAGGGGTGTACGTATCAGTACACTTGTAGTGTCGATCCCAAGCATGGGTCAATGGGAGGGTTGCGTTAAGTGGAGCATCTTGTGTAAAATTGTGCCAAGTCTAATATACAATTTTTCTGCTGCGAGCCCTAATGGGAACACACCAAAAGATGAAGATGAAAAAAAGCAAAAGCATGGTTCCACCAACTGGGCTGCTTATTGGCTATAAGATATGGGTGCACCTTTAATTATTCTGCTGTTAACTCACAAAATAATTGTTTCTATTGCTAAATACAAATTTTAGTTGGCTTTAACGCAAAGCAGTACTGTACTTATTGGTCAATGGCAAGCTGATTTGAAGTCACATAATAAGCATTTTTTGGAGCGGATCTGAGCATTTAACATTATTGTAGCCTGGCATTTAGACATGGCATTTCCTCTTGCCTGTAGGTTAATGCATAATTGTGTAAACACAAAGTAAATGTGATATGTGTCCAGCTTTTGAACTGAGAAAAGGCATTCTATGCATTACACACCTGCATGAGTAGGGCTGCCAGAAACATAACATGCAAAAGGTCAGTAATTTGCTCCGTACCGCGAGGTGGAATGTTCTGAGTGTAAATCTGACACCAATAATTAGTGTTTTTGGAGAACACTTTAATTCTTACAAAAGAATACACAACCCTCTGGCAATTGGAATTGCATTCAGACAGGTCTAGACAAGAAGGATTTGAAAGGAATGCACGTCCACTTTAGTTTAATACATTAATGCCTTGGATATTTATGATATGCCACTGAAATTAAAGGAGAGAATCGTGTGGAATATAAATCGGTTCTTCTAATGCTTTCATATATTATTTATACCTGATTTTACATTTTTTAACCATTATTTATACGTAGTATGCTAAATTTAGGATAACGCCCATATATCAGTTTTATACAGAATGCCATATAATTTCAGTTCTTATAGGGCTGATAGATAATGAGAACATGTTATATGAGCTATCTTTTTACTCTTATTGATATTAAAAATTAAATGAAAAAAGTTTAGCTTTTCAAATTAAGATAACCTATACAAATATAAAAGGAGTTTTAGCCATAGTTTATTTTTGGCCTAAAAACTAAATTTTTTATGAATAATTTGTATGATTAGTTGTATGTGATTAGTTATAAGTTTCTGCCTTTTTTTCTAGATATTCGTGAGACAGCGTTTGTAAACAGCATCACAGCTGCAGGAGTGCTACATTCAGTAACTCAGGCTTGTAGCCAAGGCGAGTTGCTACAGTGTGGCTGCATGGACATCAAGAACACGCCTGGTGCCCCTAGTGATCAGAGCATGGACAGTCAAATTTTGGTACTCCAGGACCAGCGCTGGGATTGGGGGGGATGTGGGGATGATGTGGACTTTGGCAACAAGATATCCCGGCAGTTCATGGACACCAGGAGACGAAGGGGAAAGAGTGACATCAGGACCCTGATAGATCTACACAACAATGAGGCAGGAAGATTGGTACGGATTATTATTTTTTTTTTTACTAACTATAGCTTAACTATATACATTATATATAGAGAGATAGATAGTGAGATTCATGGATTTACCTAAGTTTTAGGGGTACCTAATGAATTTGGTTTTATATAACGGTGCATGGCGGCACGGTGGCTTAGTGGTTAGCACGTTCGCCTCTTAGCGCTAGGGATTCCCGGTTCGAATCCCCATCTGGGTGGAGTTTCCATGTTCTCCCTGTGTCTGCGTGGGTTTCCTCCGGGTTCTCCGGTTTCCTCCCACAGTCCAAAAACATGGATCAAGTCAATTGAATTCTCCAAATTGTGTCTGTGTGAGTGAGTGTGTGCCCAGCGATGGATTGGCACCCTGTCCTGGGTCTATCTGCCCAGCGCCTGAGACGTTCTCCCCTGGATGGGCATGGGGAACCCCACCGCGACCCTAATAGAGGATAAAGCGGGAGATAATGAATGAATGAATGAATAACGGTGCATATATTTCTGCTTTGAACATTCTGTAAATAGTAAAATGTAGGTTTCCAGGGTTGCATGGTGGTGTAGTGGTAAGCATGTCCACCTTTTAGCACTGGAGAGCCAAGTTCCACAATTGACAAATTCATTTCCAAATCATTTGCAAATCATTTGCAAATAATATGTGACCAATTTTTGTATAACACCTGTGGGCAGGTTGGCACCAGTGGGCACCCCTGTACATAACACCCAGTGAGCAACTGGGGTTAGGTGCCCTGCCCAAGGGAACTTCCGCCATTGTAATTGGTGGGACCAGGAATCGAACCAGGGACCTTTGGTCCTTAACCAAAAGTCTGCAACTGCCCCACATGCTGATGGCAAAACCCCACCATAAACCATTCAATATAAATTCAACATGCCACATATTTGGTCTTTTTTTTGTGAACTAAGTTAGGACTTGTATGCTTTTAAAGTTCTAGTATAAATCATTAAACAATACAATTTTGTCAATCCAGTTATGGCATACATGCTTTCCGCGCCCATTTTAAATTTTTTTATTTGTTAGAGTATGCATCTGATAAACACGTTCACAGCAGTGCTTTTCGTTGTGACGTTCATAGCTTTGTTTACTCACTCAACACTTGGTGTTTTTAGGATAACGCCCATGTTTT
This sequence comes from Corydoras sp. C115, assembly GCA_019802505.1. Taxonomy (NCBI): domain Eukaryota; kingdom Metazoa; phylum Chordata; class Actinopteri; order Siluriformes; family Callichthyidae; genus Corydoras; species Corydoras sp. C115. Next base: position 988,222 of record JAFMOC010000013.1, read on the forward strand.
GGGTATAGTAGAGTTCTTAGAGATCGACATCCCACTGTAGGAATCTGAAGCATTATATGCTCTCCACTGTTTCCCTATCAACACTGTGTATTGTGTTGCTTTACAACTTTAATGCCCTGAGCTGTACTCTTGGGATTCATACCTTGATTCCCACTACACCACCATGTCAGCCTTATTACATTTATTTATACAGTATTTTACAATTACAAATACTTTTGTAGTTATCTTTATCGACATATGGTGCTATTAGTGTTTAGTTTTTGTTTTTTTGGTTGTCTTTGCTGCACCTTAAAAAACTCAATAAAGACAAGTCATCTATACATAATGTAAAATGTGTCTTTAACAAATAAACCCCAGTCAGCACATTCCCATGCTGAGATTCTAGGCAGGGCATTCACATCATGCACCTTTTTTTTTTTTTTTTTTTTTTTATTAAGTGCAATTAATTCCTTACTGGTTTCTGTTTTATTTGTAATCAAGTGTGTGTTGTGTCTGAGGCAGGCTGTGAAGACCCACATGAGAACCGAATGTAAATGTCATGGTCTATCTGGCTCCTGCACGGTTCGGAGTTGCTGGAAAAAGCTTCCCCTCTTCCGTCAGGTCGGAGATCACCTCATGCAAAGTTTCCAAACAGCAGTCCGTGTGATGGGCAGCAACGATGGAAAATCCTTGGTTCCGCTGGATCTAGCCATCCCACCGCTACCAGAAGACAGACTCATATTTTCAGATGAATCTCCAGATTTCTGCATGGCCAGTCGCAGGACAGGATCTGAGGGCACCCGGGGTCGCGTTTGTAATGGCACAGAGACGGGACCCGCAACCTGTGCTTGGTTGTGCTGCAATAAAGGATATGTGGAACAAACTCTCTCGTATGACGAGAACTGTCAGTGCCAGTTTCAGTGGTGCTGTGTGGTAGAATGTCAGAGGTGCTCGATCAGAAAAGAGGTTAACATCTGCCTTTAAATACAGCTGCATCAGTGTATTTCTGATTTAATGCACACACATCCTTTCTGTACAGGACCTTGCAAAAGCCAAGATATTCATTGTAGCTTTCATCTATTCTGTACTTCATTATTATGTCAGCTGTACCTGTGATTACTGGGAGAGTCCAGAAGATAAACGATGCTTTGCTGTATCTATATTTATTTGTATGTATTTTAAAACACTATTTTTAAAATTTTTATAAGTAAAAACACACAAACTTCCAAGAAATATCACAATACTTCTTTTGTACTCCTGTTAATAAGGTCCAATTTTACTGATAAATTTAAAAATGTATTATGGTACTACAGGCTATGTACATACTTATCATGATAAAGTTTTTTTAAGAAATAAAATATTTTAAATGAATATTTGGTAAAACATTATTTATACCAGTGTCACAAAATGTCTTGTCACTTGTCAGTGTTTGTCATTTATGCCGTTATGGGCATCTCGGCTTTTACTAGAATTTACACAATGACAAATACGAGTTTCTCCTTCAACTGACTTCAACTCACTCTTTAGGGATTTGGGAACACTGTAAAGCTGATTTAAGATCATACACTATTGTATAAAGTGTATATAAATAAACATAAACATATAGATATAGATAGCGGTGCAGGGGCGTAGTGGTTAGCACATCCGCCTCAGCGTTGGGAACCAGGTTTTAATCCCGATCTGAGTTTCTCCTCGTGTCCAGGTGGGTTTGCTCCACATTCTCCAGTTTTCACCCACACTCCAAAGACATGGATTCAAGGTAAATTGGCTGCGCTAAATTGCCCTTTCTGAATTGCCCCATATAGTGTGTGTGAGAGTGAGTGTCTGCTCAGCAATGGCTTTGCACATTGTACTGGGTGTTTTTGTTGTTTTATTGTTTTGCCAGCTGCTTAAAGATTCCAACTACCATGCTTTACAGTGGGAATTACCTTAAATAATGTCTGGAAATTAAAATAAAAATAACATACTTTTGCTTAATTTTATAACAGTATTCAATCAGTCTTCGTATCTACAGTTTACCAACATTAAGACTAATGTGTTATTGGTATTATATTGGTGATTAAGATATCACACTCCTAGAATCACGACATTTGTAATTATTGAAAGATTTCTAGTAGATTTATATTTTTGGATAAAAGGACCATGCAACAGTACATACTACCATCTGCTGGTAAAATGCATGTATTACGGAATAGAATCAGAAATGTATTATTGCACACATAATTTAAAAATCAACTTAACTTATTATATGTTGATTACTCACAAATCAAAAAGAGGTCACTACCATAAATACCATCATAGTATACCTTTATCTATACAAAATATACTTTATTTACTTTTGAGAGTGTACCTAACGTTTTAGGAACTTATCTAGTCCTCCATGATTTACAAATATGTATATTTTTTAATTTAAAATATTTTATCTTACAACAAAAACAGAAACTGGACTGAGTATTAATTAAACACCTGAGGTCTGTTGAGGGTTTGGCAGCCACATATATCACCAACTGATACACTCAGGACAGGGCGCCAATCTATCGCTGGGCACACACTCACTCACACAGACACACACACACAAACACACTCTATATGGGGTAATTTTGAGAATTTAATTGACCTTGATCCATGTTTTTGGACTGTGGGAGGAAACTGGAGAACCCGGAGGAAACCCACGTAACCGGGAATCCCTAGGGCTAAGAGGCGAATGTGCTAACCACTAAGCCACAGTGCCGCCCTTCGGGTTCTCTGGTTTTCTTGCAAAGGCCAAAACCATGCATTTAAGGTTAATCAGCTGCTCTTAGTTGCCCCTATCTTAAATTTCTTCTTTGTCTGTGAGTGTGTGTGCCCAGCGATGGATTGGCACACTGTCCTGGATGTATCTGCTCAGCGCCCAAAACATTTTTTCCTGGATGGGCATGGGGACCCCCCCCCCCCCGTGACCCTAGTAGAGCATTCATTGGTCAAGATAATGAGCTGAGATAAACATAAATGAAATATGAGTCAAATGGCAATTCCTAATCCCCAAATGTGTTGATTTACACATTTGGGCAAACAGGATTCAAAAACCAACAGTCTGTGATCAGATTTGACCTGATATATTTGTTCATACACTACAATGTATATAACATGTACTGATAAATATATGTAAAATAGCATTAAATTCCTGTCCCCAACGCTTACCATAATATACGTACTAAATTTGTACTAAAATTATTTATACTATTTGGGAATCAAACAATTATGTTTCCAAATAGTAAATAATAGTACATTATAGAGTACAGAACAAGAATAGCACATATAAAGATACATGTGCTGCATGTCTTTTCTTCATTGACAGTGTATGGTGATTGTATTTGGTTTATATTGTGTATATTAGTGAATCTGTAATTTTATATAACATGCTTCTCTTTTTTTCCTCACACATCCCTGAAAACACGAGGTGTGAATATTGGAAGGAAGTGTCACATTTCCTCCAGGATGTAATTAATAAAAGATCTCCATACATCAAAAAGGGGGAAAGTACAAGGTGTGCCAAAGAGCTTTGATTCAGGCTGCATTAGCAAATTTGATGTTTTTCTGGGTTATTGTTGGATCAAATCCAAAAATAAAACCTTAATCTGGAGCAAAAATAGAAAGCCGAAATAGATGGTCTAACCCTTTATGAGAACAAGGTAGATGCTCCTTATATTGTCTCTTCGATTGGTGGAGCAATTAATCAGTCATCTTGCACAGCTCGTGGATTGGACGGTGGAGGAGGCTTATCCCGGCTTACGGGTCTTTGCGGTGTGTGTGTTTTGCCCGGCTACACATCTCAGGTCCTGCCCATTCTTCGCGCTCGGAGGGGTTTCGTGCGCAGCGGGATGCAGAAGGAGTGGCGCGATCGAATGTTGCGGACCCCCTCGTTTTATAGGCTCCGTAATCAGTGCAATTCAACAGCTGCTCTATTGAATGTCCACACCGTCTGTGCAATGGTCCGGTGAATCGTAAATGGACGTGGCTCTGTGACTCGAAAAGGCGCACCTCCCCGGGGGAAGTCTGCGGGACGCAAGGAGCGAGACTCAGCATTCCAGCGGGCCGGTGGGTGTTGGGCGTTAAAGCGCAAAGATGGGCACGGTGCTCTCGATATCTCCCACCTCCAGGAAAGGGGGCATTCTGGATGACAAAACGGAGGCTGGCCATGGGGCGAGCGGCAAGACGGAGAAAAGCCTAAAGCGCCATTCGGTTCTTATATCAGCTCTGACGTGGAAGCGGCTAGTGGCCGCGTCGGCGAAGAAAAAGAGTGCGAAGAAGGTAAACCCCAATCCGCCGGTGTCTCAAAGCAGCAACCCGGTGGAACAGCTCAACACCGAAAATCTCAAGAAATCCCAGTCAGGGTCCGAGCGCAAAAAGACGGGGCCGCTCGCAGTGCCGGTGCCGACGGTCCCAGATAAAAGCCTGCGTGCCAATCAAACCCAGAACGCCTCCCAGAACGGGAAACAGCTGCTCCCGGTCCAGAGGCAACCGAGCACCCGATCGATCATCTCCCCGCGCCGCGTGATCGTCCAGGCCTCCACGGGCGAGCTGCTGCGCTGCTTGAGCGACTTCATGTGCCGCAGGTGCTACAAGCTGAAAGAGCTGAGCCCCAACGAGATCATCCTGTGGTTCCGCAACGTGGACCGCTCGCTGCTCATCCAGGGCTGGCAGGACCAAGGCTTCATCACGCCCGCCAACCTGGTCTTCGTGTACCTGCTTTGCAGGGAGGCCGTGACCGAGGACATCAGCAGCGAGTTCGAGCTGCAGGCCACCTTTCTCACCTGCTTGTACTTGGCCTACTCTTACATGGGAAACGAGATCTCCTACCCGCTCAAGCCGTTCCTGGTCGAGACCAACAAGGAGGTATTCTGGGAGCGCTCGCTGCGCATCATTGACAAAATGAGTGCCAAAATGCTGCAGATTAACGCCGACCCGCACTTCTTCACCGAGGTTTTCCAGGACCTGAAGAACGAAGGAGGCCCGAAGGACAGCAATGGCAAATGGACAAGCACCTTGGATCGTTAGGTTGCGACTTGATTTCAGCTGGATAGAGCAGATCTCTGATTAGCTTTCTTGCAGCCCGGCCATGAAAGGTGGGATGAATGTAAAAGGCCCCGGACAGGTGACAGCGTGCTGCGTGTTTCACGCTACGTACTGCCGGTGAAAATGGACCGAAGTTTGAGCCTCGTCCTCACGATAGAGGTTTCGTCTGTATCATACAGCCGATCCCGTTAATGTCACAAGAAAAATTATGGGATCTGCTTCTAGTTTACTTATATTGCATGCGTAAAGTCTTAATTGTGTGCTCTTAGTGGCTTAAAAAAAAGACAAAAAATGCAACCTGGTGCCGGGCTACAGGGAGAGGTGTGTAAAGTGTTGGCTTCTGCGTCAGTGTTGCGACTTTGTATTAATTCATGCGTTGAAATTGGAACCAAGTTTTTGGCGCGAGAGACGATCACTGATGCTGTCCGTGGTGCTGTCCTCCAAACACACCACACACACATACACACATACACATACTCAGACATTGTGGGGACTTTTATTTATTTCGTAGTGACCCAAACCGTAACCTTAAATAATGCTAACTTTAGCCATAATTACATCCTAACCATGACCTCACCCTAACCATAACCATATAAAGTGGTATCACTTTAAAACGGAATGATTTACATTGTGGGAAGCAGCTTGCGTCCCCACAGTGTGAGTATGTTAACAGGTTTTGGTTCCCACAATGTTATATATACCTGGTACCCACCCATACACACACACACACACACACACACACACACACACACACACACACACACACACACCCGTCTCTGATAATGCTAAATATCTATTTAAACGTTGAATGTACCTATTTTGCAACAGAGCAATTCTCTACCGTCCAGTGTGCCAATTGTTATAGTATAAAACTTAATGTTTTATATTGTATATTTGAAAATATACAAATAACAAATACCACAGGCTGTCTTATGTTTCTTTATTTTGAAACAGTATTTAGTCACAGTTTTTTACTGGTGCATTTATTCATTTAATCAGGTTTACCATTATGTCTATTTCACTCTGCAGAATCAACTGATTTATTAATGATACTGAGAGGAAGCAATTTGCTCAGAATGTTGCGTCATTCTTTTTCAGACACAAGGCAGAATTATCATGACTAAGAGAATATTAGATATATAAGGTCTGTTATAGCACCATGACAATCATTCGTATGTATAATCCTTCTCTTTTGATAGGCTTTTTGCTTAAAATGGCTGCTTTACTTCGAGACTATATGATTTCAAGCTACTATAATAAAGGAAATGAGGTTTAGTATAATAACAGAATGCATAAGTAGACTGTTCAAAAAGTCATCTTAGCAATTTCATTGTTGGGCATTAGTTATAGGAAATATTGTGTCAGCCTATGTGTTTGACCTGTTAACAAATCACAGTAAACCTAAAAATTGGTGGCTTTGGGGTGTTGGGGGTATTGCAGTGTGACAGTGACAACAAGTTTGCACCCCATAGCCTTCTTATATAGGGGTAGATATATAGGTAAGTTTAGTAACCTATAAGGGTTGTAGCTGTGCTTAAATAATACACATTACAATATTATTCAAACATTAAGATTTGCATTGTGCACCACAATGCACAAGCCTGCCTTCCTCAGTTCACAGGTTTAGAATATGCGTTTGCCTCTGTCCATGGTTCTGAAACAAGAGGACTTTCCATTATGTCGGATAAACAACAACTCTGACGTTTTTTACCCAGGGAGCAATCGAGACAAATATGTGACGGTGTTGCTAATTGGCCTGGAGAACCCCAGGGGTGTGTTTAACTTGGCCCTCAAACGTTAGGCTCAGCACTGCACTTAAGGAGGTGATCTTTTCTCCAGACACGACGCAGTGTGGTTTAGCACCCTGTCAAACATCAACAGTCCACTTTCTTAAATAATAAATGAGCAAACTGGGTCGACATTAAAAGCGATTTTAAATCGCTAATTTTAATTGCAATCTATTCGGATTGATGCCGCATGCAAGGTGGATTTTTTAACGTCCTGCACTCTGGAGGACAGACCTGGTCAGGGCTATGTATAGGCTACAGGTGGCCTCAGCGGATGCGGCAGAAGTATGCATACAGACCCATGTGTAGGGATGCTACTGCATGACTCAAGTCGGTTCTGAACCCGCGAATTTGTGAATAGAGCACGTGAACGCTGAGCCGGCACCGCTGATTGGCTGGATTTTGGTGCAGTCTGACAGAGGTGTCATTGTGACGGAGGAGCCGCAGAACCGGCTACAGGAATTCTGCATCCGAGTGCGTCTCTATGGCAACGTCCGCTCTTTGGGAGCGTGTGGGTCGCAAGAAGCAATGCGTCCTGAACGATGCTGTTGTGGCTTTAGACGCCGCAGCAACGCATTGCTTTTTGGATGCAGAATAACAAAATAGGAGTCAAAGTTTGCTGTCTGGTCCGTGATCCTGCACTTTCATACAAAAAAAGATTCATAACCGATTATCTACAGAGAAAAAGATGTTAATCACGATCTCACCGATGACCCAGAAACGGCATGAAACAGCCCGATTTGCTCACAGGCTCACTGTCCTTGAGTCAACGTCTTTGCACCGTGCGCTTGTTTCTTGTTAAGTATGTCAGTTATGTAAGTAGCGGTGGGTTGAATGATGCAGCCATAAATATTCCATTGCCTTGACGACGCATGTGGAGGTCGCGATCTAAACCACAGATACAAAACCCACCGAACTCCAGTCGTTTATGATAGAAGGCATAGGACACGACTTTTTTTTTGAGGCGTGATTTAATAACACAGTAGACAATGACACAGCTCTGACACAAATCACTGACTGCAGGTCTACATACATACATTGCAGGTTATATATTTAAATAGTACATGAATTAATATTTCAAAGAGCCTGGTCAAAACTCTTTGGTTGTCACTTATATGAACTTGTTTGACTTCCATTTTAAAACCTTGGTCAGTGATACTGAGTCCCTGCAACAATTTAATGCAGTGCATTATGCAAAGCTGCTTATTTTGAGATGATTGACGGAAGAATACACAATGCATGATGTGTGTGAAATTTTATGCTAATTCAGCATAAAAAGCCCCAGTTTATGCCCCAGTTCATCTCCGTAGAGTTGAGGTCAGGACTCACCAGGGTTTTCTGAGGTCAGGTTCTCATCCTAAAACTTACACAGCCTTCCATAACTGTTAGCATGTATTTATCTGATGTAGAATTAACACCATCTTTAAAGAATAAAGGTCCTGGCATATAAGCAGGAGGATTATAGAGAAAATGAACAGCAATCCATCATTTTAAGGGGATGAGACAGGGCTTTTAATTTCAGGGGTGGATACAATTTTAATCAACATCCTATTTATTAAGCAAGCTGTTGTTTGACAAAATGTACCACAACCAGAAATGAGTTTATTTACTTTTTTGTAATCTGATGCAACTGAAAATCACAGCCATTCAATTGCAATGTGTGTTTCCTGTTTACACACAGCTCAAGAACATCAATCAACACATGGATGAGCTACACCTTTAGATAATAAAGCACATCACTGTACCTTTAGAGGTAGAAAGGCTGTAATTGGGGTAATAGTTTTTAAGGTTATTTTTATAAGAATAAAAAGATTTAAAAGAAATAAATGTTTGTATTTTTTGGTTTCTTTACAGCACTCATCAGAAAATCTAACCCAATCTAGTAAAAGATATCATTACAAATTATAAACTTTCCAGTCGTTTCCAGTTTCCAGGTTATTAATAAGGTATGTCAACCTCAGGTTTAACTTAATGTTCATTTCATTAGGTAGATCATGGCCTCATAGATCATGACCTCTAGTGGACAGGTGAGCTTTTCCTAAAAATATATATATTTTTTTTCCCCCAATCTGCTCAAATCCTTATATCTGCCAATTTTTGCTGCTTCTAACACATCAATGTAAACTTTCCACTTAATGCCTAAAGATAATTAGTGTATTCATTCATATATATATATATATATATATATATATATATATATATATATATATATATATATATATATATAATGTACCTTTTCTGTCTGCTGTCATGAATTAGTGGTAAACATTAAGGATAAACTCATTGTGAGTATGCAGAACTGAATTAAAGTATTATATAAAACATACATTATAAAATGTATCTTATACACAATATCATTGCCATTTGTATGTACATTACAGTCACCGAGTTTAAATTCATTCAGCCTTCTAAACAGTGTTCTCACAAAAACAACTCACCCACACAGACTGGTTAGGTAATAACAGTGAGGGGGAGTCTGAACCCCGGTCACGCTCACAAAAAGCCTGGAGACAGAAAAATCATTGAATGATTAAAACAATGTTCTTATACATCTTTTGAATGAAAGCTTTCATGTAGATATATTTAACAAACTTGACTTTTTTTCTTTGGACATACTCTTAGACATTGTTTGTGGTTTGGCGCTGTATCAGGAACACCTTGTCTCTTGTGTCAGCAAATCACTGTTCTCTTGTTCAGGGAACAGATAACAATATCCTGTGAGTCATAAAGGTGTTTTAACCTAATAATAGGCAAACCAAATGTAAGATTTTTGCTTTAATTTGTCTTTAAAGACATATTTACATTTATTTAAATATCTTAAAATTCCCACTGTTAAAATACTTGTTGTATTTAATTTTGCATTGCTGCAGTGATGTAAATCATACCATTTCTAGACTACCAGTTGAAATGAAGCTTGACAGCTCTGACAAGCCCTTTCAAATCTTAGTTTGGCAGATGTCAGGATGAAGAGGACTAGGGTTGGCTTACAATTTGATTAACAGAATAATAGTCTGGGTTGTACCTTTTGTTTAAAGTCTGGACTCTCTGAACCGGAGTTATGACATTTCAATGTTTTAACACAACAAATGTTTAACTTATAATAGCAGTTTAAAGAAAAAGAAAATATTTTCTTGTATTTAGTTAGTTTAGTTAGTATGTTAGTTGAGCTGCCACTATTGTTTCCTTTAACCCCCTCAGATGCTTTTATGAAATTCTCTGAATATCTATTAAAGTAATTGCATACAATATGAAATGCTGTATATATACTGTTATTTAAAATTAAACAGAAATTACCTCAAAATATATAAATGGCTGTAGGTGGCCCATAACAAAGCACCTTCTGAAGGGTCATGTTCTCCACATGTCTGTGTGAATTTTCTTTCAAGAGCACTCGTTTTTTCCGTGGTTAAATGTGGAATTCTGATGAGTATAGGGGATAATGAATCAGCCTTAGATGTGAATATGTAAATTGTTTTTTATATCTGTGTTTGCACTGCTATAGACTAGCAACCTGCTCAAACGTTTTCCATTTTCTCAGTAAGTGCTGGGTTAGGATTCAGCAGTTTAAAACAACCCTAATTAGAATAATGTATTAGGAAATAAATGAATAATTTAATGGTGTTGCATGAAAGAATGTCATGGACCAGATCAAAGCGAAGACCACAGTCATATTCAACATCATAGATGACTTGGAAATCACAGTAAATGCTCGTGTAGGTTTGGTACAACTCGGGTGATACAGCAAATTTCAGGGGTCCAGGAACTAAAATAAAACAACAGTAAATTACACACCTGTTTTATAAGAATTATCATAGCTTTCTCTTTTAAGATGAATTTATTGTGGTCTTTCTTACCATATTGTCTTTGCCCATTATGAATAACATAATTGTGGGGAAGATTTATATCGTTCCACCTCTGTCCTCATCCTTCTGAGAATTTGCTGGCAAAGTGTTTCCATGACAGCAAGCAGTGGCACTAGGAGCAGACTGGAAGAGAGTAAGATATGGCTGGAGAAAAAGGGGAAGAGGTGGGAGGGGGAGATGTCTGGCATAGAACACATGGGGAGAAAGGAACAGAACAGAACATGGAGTTTCTCTAAAGAAAATCCAGGAACAATAAAAGACATCATGCCCAAAAATGGAATTAAAAAAAATAGTAATAAGGTGTTACGTAGTTTTGTGAGGTAGACTAGAAATCCTTTCAGGTGAATTAGACCATGTGTTCATTCATATTACTCATTCGTTTTTAGATGATTATCTGCATCAATTATTCATTATTTGTGCTCTGACTTGCAGCCAGTTTATAATTTAAAGCAATTACATTCTACAGTGCCAATTTAAACAGACTCTTACAAAAAAAACATTGATTATAAATAGAAAAAAAAAATGTGTATCCAGACACTACAAATATACTCTTATTATATAAATACATAAATATTATTTATTATTATTTATTACATATATATTATTTATTATTTAAAATAAAAATAAGTTCATGGAGCACTCTGCATGGTGGCATAGTAGTTAGCAACTTTACCTCTCAGCGCTTGGGATCCAGCTTCAAAGGTTGTCATGTTCTCCCCATAAATGCATTGAATGTGCAGGTTTGTATTGGTTCTAGATATATAATTATAATTATAATTATAACTTATAATTATTTTATCAAATTATTTCAACAAAAAATTACACAAAACTGACCCAAACTTCTGCATAACATTTCACAAGACAATAGAGATTTAAGGCAATTTGGGAAATAACATATTTATGTATTTATTAAAGATCACTAAAGCTCATATTAAATAAATGAAGACATACATTAATAGTTTTTAATGTGGTTTGTTAGTAGAATATAAAATCATTCAGAGGAATGAGATCATGGATTTATTCATATTACCCCTTTGTAGTTAAATATAGGCATGAATTATTTATAATTGCTCTGCATTGCAAATATAATGTAATAAATTTAAAAAATGAATGATTAATGAGTTTTGCATCATTAATATTAGTCTCAGTAAAAGACCCCACACCACTAGATGGCGACGTATGCAAGTTTTTCGTAAACAATAAGCACACAACGGTCAAAAATGCAAAGCTGGGTGATTATCTAAAGCTGTAGCTACGAGACTAAATCAAACACATAAAACGATTATATTCAGAGTTAATTTTCCAAATATATTCATCTTTAGGTTGTTCAGCGTGGTTTTAAATATTCATTAACACTTCAAACCAGCCTTATCTAATTTTGTACGTAGTGTGTAGTGTGTAATGTAAGTAAACATACTATAGTAATTAAAAAAAAAACAAACTAAAGGGTATTGTGTATGTACCGTATAACGCAGTGCTACATTACTCTGTTAAATATAACTAGGACATATAACTAGAGGCAATTTAATTACATTAAGATATTAAAAAAATCATTTTAACATTTAAAACAATTCCAAATCAATATATAGCTTAAAATATATTAGCTCATAAAAAATACTATATTAATATCGCATACGTATTACAATTTAGTTGCATTATCTTACCCGTTGGCCCTATCGTGTGGTAGGTAGAATGCTTACTTGCAGTCATATTTCAAAGCTTACAAAGAATTATATTGAATATATATATAAATTATATTTTGTATGTTTTCGCACGGTGGCTTAGTGGTTAGCACGTTCGCCTCTCAGCGCTAGGGATTCTCGGTTCGAATCTCCATCTGGGTGGAGTTTCCATGTTCTCCCCGTGTCTGCGTGGGTTTCCTCCGGGTTCTCCGGTTTCCTCCCACAGTCCAAAAACATGGATTAAGTCAATTAAATTCTCAAAATTGCCCCCTATAGAGTGTGTTTGTGTGAGTGAGTGAGTGAGTGTGCCCAGCGATGGATTGGCGCCCTGTCCTAGGTCTATCTGCCCAGCGCCCGAGACGTTCTCCCCTGGATGGGCATGGGGAACCCCACCGCGATCCCAATAGAGGATATAGCAGGAGATAATGAATGAATATTTTGTATGTTTTGGTAAATTCTGCTTTTATCCAAGGTATTCTATAGCTTGTTCTAATTTGAAATTGCTTGTCAGAAGGTATAATTTTATACAACAGCATTTATATCTGATCTACATGTTATCTCATCATCACACCCAAACTGGGATTCGAACCAGGATCCACGCACTGAGAGGCGGATGTGTTAACCATTTCTAAGCACTAGGTTAAAAAAAATGGGTGGTACAGGTGTCTACATTAGTCAACGAATATAATACATTATATTAGTATGCTCATATAAACCTAATGTCACTAATAAAATCTCACAACATGCAATAATTACATTTGTCTCTTTTTCTGCTTCCAGCTGTTCCCTGTAGGGGTCGCCACAGCGGATTAATACTTTTCCTTTTATCTTCTATGTCGCCTTGTCCTGAGCTGCTTCTCCATCACCTCAACCACCTGCACGTCCTCCCTCACCACATCCATAAACCTCCTCTTTGGCCTTGTTCTCCCCCTCCTGTCTGGCTGTTCCATCCTCAGCATCCTTCTGCTAGTAAAAAAGAACTCATCCCTCTGTAAAGGTCCAAACCACCTCAAATTCAATTTAATATACTCATGCTTGATTGACCGATTTAGTCCATACTCGACACTCCTAAAAAGAATAGAAACATCTCTAAAAATCATGATTTTCCAGTAAGTAATAAATGCTGAAACCTTCGTGACATTTTGATTTTCTAACAGAAACAGTGCGAAACAGAAACCACTGCATATGCACTTCAAAAACAAATTGTTTTATATTATAGATCACTGGAAAATACTATGTAAAAATGCATATGATTTTCAATACAGATTTATTTATGTCTGCAGTCTGTTTACAATGCTGTGTTTCTACTGCCCTCTACTGGTGAGCAATAAAACTTTCATTTTTTTGTTCAATAGTTTTGAATCTCTAAGAAATATAATGAAAACGATAAGTAATTATAAACTTTACTCTTTCTTTAATATGATATGACTGGAATTTCAGAGGTGACTTTTTACTTTTATTAGCTCATACACTATATGGTAAAAATTACTGGGACACATATCCTAATCACTGAATTCAGGTGTTTCATTTAGACCCATTACTTTAGGTGAATCAAATCAAGCACCTTGCCATACACAGTTGCATGTTTCCAACATTGTAAGGACAGTTAGGGTGATGTACCCCAGCTGTGTGATGTACCCCAGTTCACAATGGTGAGTTTGGCATGTATGATGTTGTAATATAAAGAATAAGGAGTTTCTCTATATAAAAATTAACACAATTTATATCAATGTACATTGAATGGACAAATAAATCGGGACACTATTCAGTTCAATTCAATTCAGTGGTTTCATTCGGACTCAATGCCACTGGTGTATAAAATGCATTTTAACGTACAATTTAGAACAATTTGATATAAACCATTTTTGTGGAAACAGTTCAGAGAACACCCACACAGAGACTTCAAACCCACTGAAAATCCCAAAGCATTTGTCCATATAGTGTATATAATGAGTAAAAAGTAATAATTCAATGAAATGACTAGTAGCTATACCAGATGGATATCAGACATACAAGTACAAGTTAAAAAAACGTGTGTGAGGAAATATGAACAGGGTATTCACAACTTCGGTGCAGTTCAGTGCTCATTTCATAAAGAAATCAGGCCATTTACATAACACACATACACACATATGCCAGCATACAGAAGATAAGTATTCAAAGCAGCTTTGTGCATTTAGTATAGTAGCATTACAAGGTGGTAGTGATATTTAATTTTATTAGAATAAAATAGATTAGATCATTCTGACTCATATTCAATATTCCACCTTAGTCATTAAAGTATATTAATCATCAAGGATGCCACACCTGAGAAGGGAAGTCAGGGCTATTACACTCGTCAGTCTCTAAATGCAGGTGCAGAAGCAGCTGCTCAGTCAGGAAGACAGAGCTGAGTGGAGCTACTAGTCATCACCTGTTGCCAACTGCTCAGGCCATTCAGTGCATACACAGAGCAAACAGCTCTGTTTACACATCTGCCCCCTCTTCTGCTGCCTCCAGCCCTACTGCATGCATGAGTGCATGTATGAATGAAGGTGTGTTGCGGTGGTGTTTAAGGAACTCCATCTCCACCATGGTGACAGATTTCACTTCTGTCCCAGACCTCAGTCAGTATGATGCTTAAATCGTGCCCTGTCTGTCTTACACATCTCCATGTTGTCAGTAAAGCTCGATCTGAATGACGTAAATGTAAAATGCTGAGCGCCATTCGACTGTCCTTGGCTATGTTGCTGTGAGGCAGAGGCCATGATATCTAACATATCCTCCCCCACAGGCACACAAAACCTTACAGTTACATTCATTTCACTGCCAAATTCCTCATTTGCATCTCATAAACAGATTCCCTCTGTCATGCAAACTCCAGAAGCAACATTTTTCTAATGCAGAAGTCTGTCCTGAGCCTTCATACTGTGCAGAGTGTCCTGTTTAAAATGTGATCATTATTATTAGTATTATTATAAATAGTTGTTTTATTTCAGGTTTCGTGTTGAACGTTGTTTCTTTACTGTTTTATTGTTGAAATGTCTCCGTGTCCATTTCACACCACCATCGCTTGCATTTTGTTTTCTGGTTTAAAAAACATATCAGGTGTTCTCCAGATGTTCTACGGATAATTTTTCTTTTTTGCTCCTTCCCCCTGGCCTGAATAGTGAGTGTACCTGCACCATATGGTCGCAATTTCTATGGCAACTAATCCTACACTGAGCATGTGCAAAAAAAAGGAAAAAAAGGAAAAAAGGTCCTGACAGCTCAGATCAATGCAGAGACAGCAGCCTCTGTCTTCCACTGGCTTAACCTTCATTATTGAATTCAGCTCCCTGATTTAAAACCTGTTATCTATTATATCAGCTCCACTTATTGATGTAGGTGCATTTTTTTAGTTCAACAACTATAGACTGTAGTTCATTTGATTAATTGCATACTTTGTTAGTCCACTGTACTCAGATCTCTAATAATCAAGACCCCGGCACTACCATACAGGTGCTATGTTATTGCAGCACTGCTCTGACACTGGCATTGTGCTTTGGTGTGTGTGTGTGTGTGTGTGTGTGTGTGTGTCTGTGTGTGAAATTTGTACTAATGAATCAAGAATTTTTTAAAACTCTTTGTTGTCACTGATGCACTGTGAGTATTCCACAAACCAAAAATATCCAGCCACCTGCATCCAGTAGGAAACATGTGAGTAAGCTTTAAATAATGATTACTTGATTACCAAGAAATTGTGAAACAACAACTGGGCTGCTTACTTGCCCCCATGTACAGTTCTATTTTTCCAAACTCAATTTGATCATTTTCACTCTGTGGTAACATGGCCAGGATCCATATAGGACTACCACAGATCAGATACTATCAAGTCATTCTCATTCTCAGCACTGCAGCTACACATCTACACACATGTAGCTAATTATTATCTATTACAAGTTTCAACAGCATTATACCAAAATGTTTGAACCTTAAGAAATTATTTATGTTCAAGTATTGAGACATAAACTTTACAAAGTGTTGAAATTTTCCAAAACATTCAATCATTTAAAAAGAGATGTTGGAAGAGGGGCAGCTTCACCTGCAACTATACATTTGTTTCCATGTATGGACAGAAAAACAGTGAACAGTGGTATTTATGCCAGAACCTTGGCCTTTTTATGCTCTGGGCTAAAACGTTGTGTAAAAAATATTTTAGTTATTTAGTTTTGCTGATATATAATTTAAAAAGTATGTGACATTAACCAAGCAGTACAATAAGATCTTTTAGTTTCTGATAATATAAAAGTTTTTAGATTTGAAAGATGTAACTATTGAGACTATACAATGAAACAGGATAAAGATAGGATTAAAGTATACAATTAAAGACGATAAACGGTCGTTTCTTTGCAGGCACAGTATCTTCTGATCTTCTGGAAAAGAATAAAAGAATAGACCTATTAAAACACTTTTATAATATTACTAAAGTTCTTTATATATATATATATATATATATATATATATATATATATATATATATATATATATATATATATATATATATATATATTATATTATATTATATTATATTATATTACGTAATTTTGCTTTGGAAATACTAATTTCATTATTTGTCATGCCAATTCCAGTTCAGTTCACATAGAAGAGCATTTATGAGGTCATTTATGATGTTGAATAAAAACAACTGTCCCACAGTCTTAGTTCTAGTTTATTCTAAGGGTGCTTAATGATGGTTAAGATCATTGTTTAGTGAGCCATGCCATTTTGGCCCATTGCTTGGTGTACTGGGGCACAGTGCTGCAGAAACAGTACAGAACCATTTAATTGGTGATGAAACAGTAAAGTGGTCAACGTTTCATATTCTCTCTTATAAAAAGTCATTTTAAAAATGGTTTTAAGAGACATTTGCTCTTTGCTGACATGCTAATTAAATGCACTATGTAAAGAACGATAGAAAAAAATATAGAAAACTATAATACATTAGTCATTTTTACTGTGTGTTTAGTTGTAGACTAAGATTTTTTTATTTTACTCTAATGCCAATGGTAAGTGTTTAAGCTAAAATGGATGCAGATATTTCAACACATGAAGCAAAAAATTAATAGTTAACAGTGAAATAAAAAATATTGTCTATATTTCTTTTCACAGTTGTTTAATTTGGCTATAGATCCACTACATTTACAAAGCATTACAAAAATGTCCACATGCAACATTTATCTTTAAAAAACAAGCTTTTATATGTATTTGGAATTATTTTTCAGTTTGTTTTTAAGATTGTTTACATTTTAATAGCACCTAGTATCATGATAAATGAGTTACTTAAGACCTCTGAATAAACAACCAGTTCCATTTAAGAAATATTTGTCACTTGTACAAATGTTTAATAATGGTTTTATGAGTATTAATAATGCTCTTATTCCCCTGTAATGACACATTCAGTTTATATGGGTTTAGGTTCTAACTAGTGAGGGCCACTGATTTAATGTTTGTTAATTCATTTCTGTGATAAACGTCCTTCTAAATGGACTGAACTGACCTCAGGACCAACCACAGTTGAGCCCATAATGGCACAACACTGTGGCTTGTTATTGGGGGTGAGGTAGATTAACAAGGTTTACATATTTCATTAGCAACATTGGAAAGGTTTTTTGCCTGAAACACATGGCCTCCAGAGCCACTTTAGAAGAGGAGTAAAATTAATGGCCTTAAGCAAAAGCAGTCATTGAGCATAAACCAGTGATCTAATAAAGACCCATGAATTAAACATCTGCTCTGAACAATGAAGATTTGCTTTCAGATAAAATGGTTTTGGATTATTTATGATGCATTTCCTCCCTTTGCAACAGAAATCGAGTCGTTTGGTTCGACTGACTGTGTGAACTGAAATGATCCTAACATTAATGTCACTATATTTGTATAGAGTGATTTAAAAATACTCTGCATCATAAAGCATGAGAACACACACGAACCATGCCATATGATTGGACAGGTGTGTTTGTGCATGAGTTTGCACATTGTGCATCGATTGGTAATTTATCTGAATCAATATGACTTTGGAGATATGGACTCCATGGCTACAAAGCACTTAGACTTGGTCTGGCGAGTGCCCTGGGCAGGTGGTCTGTCAGATGGGAAAGTAGGGTGTCCTAGCTTTAGTGGTTAATAGTTTACCTTCTGCCTATTAGTGCAGTTTACACATTACTCTTACTTCAGCCACAAGCCTGCCTCAGACTTTCCATTTACCATGGTAATGTTAGGCCTCTGTACTTTCCGATCCTGATGTGTCCAGTCGGTGTGTAATCAACAGTGATGACGCATTTTAATTATGATGCCAGACCTTTTGAGTTGACCTATTTCCTATTATGCAAGTGATGACAGTTTACAACAAAGACATTTATTTATATGTAGTTTAAATAAATAAGTACGTCTTTCTAAACAGCTGGTAGAATTTTATTTTCTATTCACATTTTTCCTTTGTGAATAGAGGGAATGGAGGGAATTCATTTTAACATGTGCAGTGATATTTTTATTGCCACAGTATAGAACTACCGACTATGTAGATTAATTTTGCACTTACCATTTCTGATGGAAATGAGGTCCATCAAATGCAGTGCAATATGTTTTTGCTTTGCATGATCACAACTTTTATCAAAAGGTCCTCAACACACATTTTCACTGGTCCTCATTTATTTTGTAATCCTTATTCTTTAAGAATCTTACAACCACATACATTATTTTTTTAGAGCTTAAACATTTTAATCATGATGTAAAAATCTTCCACGTATCTTGGTTTTGTAGATATTCTGCAATTGCATAACGCGAGCCGAACGAACAAAACTGAATGGACACGTATTGTACGTGTGGCTCAACGTGAAGCAAGTACAGCTGTTGCTTTGAGACGTGTCCAGGTGCAACAATGATGAGCAGTCCATTCTGCACAAGTCCTTCAAGTAAGCACACGTTCAACAGAACACTCTCCATCTGTGACTTACAGACAAAAGAAACAGAACAAATTCAGTAAAGTGGAACAGATTGACAATCAGACCCTTGCAAAAGTGTTAAAAGTTACATGAGCCTTAAAATAATGAGTAAAACAATAAATATAAGAATAATAAAATAATAATCCAAAACCCTTAGTTAAGTAAAAGTAGGTAAGTCAACTTTGCCAGAGCTTGTGGTTCGCAGTTTCTGACCTACCAGTTGTTCTCCATCAGTTTACCAGCCAACCTGTGAAGCACCGCGCGACCGCCGCGTGTTTTATACACGCCACGCAGCCCACCTCCGCTACTTTTCGCACCATCCCCTGAACAGCGCCGAGGGCTGGCCACGTCTTAAATCACACATCACTTTAGGCCCACTAAACAGCACGAGCCGAGCTATATATCCTCCACCACATCAGATGGGATGCGGTTTGGGACGTGGCCCGTTAGGGTGAGAAGGAGGTGCAATACCTGGCTGGGTGGTGCTTCATCTCACCTCAAACAGTTTCATGCAAATGAGATACTATCGAGCTGAAAACGCAAAAATAATGTAGTGTAGCAATGAGGATAATGAGCTCATGTTAAGGTTGCAGAAGAGGAGAGGTGTGTGACGTCACGGCTCATTTACACAGTATTTACATGATGCTTACAGTTCACTGTTTTGAATGAAAGCTCAGTCTGAGGTGGAAAAACTGCACAGAGGGTTCTGTATTAAACTCTGCACAGTGCAGACAGGTTAAAAAAATTCGATGTGAACAATTTAGGAACATAAAAGAGACTAAATGATCTGATGAACTGAGCAAATTCAAATTTTTACCACTAATATTTAAAGTAGATTTGAAGGCTTACAGAAAACAAACTAATAGAAAAGTATTTTGGCTCTACATTTAAATTGGGATTAATGTTACATTTCTTGTTCTGGAGGTTCCATGTAACAGGTATCACATTTTTTTCAATCAGAAACACATCGCAAATGAACCAAATGTTGTTTGGCAATATGGTTTAAAAGAGAAAAACAATAATAAATATTACAACAAATAAAACAAGTTACAAAGAGTGTAGCTCCCCCCGATTTAAAGTCGACAGCACAAATATTCTTGCCAATACTGATTAGGTTTCTTCTTGAGTTTGTACTTTAACTTTGTACTTAACCTTACACCCAACCTTAAGGACTGTAACATAAATCACATAAACAAACATACAATGAGCAATTTCTACATTGTAAACAAGCAAAATCCTGCTTTGCTTGTTTAACCTTAGAACCACAATGACTTAGAACCACAATTACATATCCATTCACCTTAATACTAGAAAAGGTAATAAACTTTACGTAAACACAATTAGTATACCAACAGAACACGAACCTCATTGGCTGCATAAAATATCAAAGAGAGCATAGCTTTGTGTCGCGTCTTGTCGCTCTTTGATTCCTTACAATAGCCCTTAATTCTAACTTTGGAACCTTTGTAGCCTTGTAACCTTGGAAATTAACGTTGTCAATGTTCTTAAAGGAACAGAAAATATAAAATACAATTTAAATATACTTTAAAACAATTAAAATTTAAACTGCTCAAATAGGCAGTTAAAAATAGATATCCTTATAAGTAACTTCGTATTCTGCTAAATGTTTTCATTTTTTTCTTTAATCGTTTTAAAAAAGCAATGCAAATATTATTGCAAGATGTTATTTATTTAATTTTTTTATTTCAATTTTATTACAGGATTTCTATATGAGCTCATCCTCTTAAGAAAGCATCTTTACAAACGTCTTTTTAGTAGGGCTTTCTTTTTGCATTTTCCTTTTGCATTATGAAAGTGAAAAAACTCATAATTAATTAATGAATAAATAAATACATTAATTATTTATATACATACATTTGATTCAAAATGATTAATTTATTATCATCTTATATCTTCACCAATAGTTGTAGATAGTTATAAATTATTGGACTTGTATATCAATGTCTGTCATTGGTTCAAATGAAAACAGCTGCTGCTTCTGCTGCTGCTGGTGGACGAAGGCTGGAGGGTCTGGGGCGGTGCTTTGAGGAGATTGTCATGACAACGTGTTTAATACAGTCTGATATAGGGAGAGTAAACAGCAGCCATATTGTATCCAGTTAAAGAAGCAAGGCTGTATCAAATTCCAAATAAACTTAATGAACTTTGTATCTCCACCTTGGTATATATATATACAGACATTAGGTTTAATGTATTATTTTGTCTCTTTTTTCAGTTTTGATAGATACAGGGCTTGTCAATATGTTCTTGCTATCGTGACAACAATTATGACAAATTACAAAACGTATGTACTGGTTCTCATAATTATTTATTGCTGTGTTTGGGGCATAATCTGCAATAAACCAATCGGTGTGCCCTTCCCTTTAAGAACCTGATGTGGACTGATTTTGGCAGGGGTAAGATGCTTTGCCCAATAGCACTTCAGCCTCAGTGCTTAAAACCATCAACGTTTAAACTAAATAGAATGTCTTTCATGACCCTTTCTTTTGCTCTAATTTGCCCCATCTGAGTTGCCCCTGTATAGAGACTGTCTGTATAAGTAAGTGTGAAACGTTCTCCCATGTAAGGGAGAATATAAGATTAAGTTGAAGATAATAAATGAATGAATTTGGATATAAGAACTGAACAAAATGCAAAAAACCCATAAAAATAGGGTTTTAGTGTTATGTTTAGTGAAATGTCGATTGCAGATCCTAACGTGTCGTACAGAGAAGTGCAAAGATAGTTCAAGCTCAAATAAGAGAACGTTGTAGCCCTCAAGTGCCGACAGATGGCGCTCAGTGAGTAAAATATCTGGGAAAAGATATGAGCAAACTGTGCAAACTACACACTGCTATAAAACGTCACCACACTATTCAACCACCATAAATACAGGGAGTTTGTTTAGTCATAAAGGGTAAAAGGTCACAAACAGCCTGTAGTTAACTTCAGCAACTTGAAATAAGTTCATAAAATCTATATAAAATTCAATACTTATTTTCTTAAGTCCAATATCAGCACCTTGAGGGCTGTCATCAGGAGCCAAATAGCACATTGGTAAACGGACCATGGTCTTTGGGTCTTTAATCTCATGAAATATCATGTGTAATAAAATGAATGGGAGCTGACACAAGCTCCAAAAACCAGACTCCTATCACCAGACACTATAATCTAATCAGTGCTGGTGTTTAGCATGTTCACCTCTCAATGCAGGGGATTTGTATCCCCTTTAAGGTGAAGTTTCCAGGTCAGTTTTCCAGTTTTCTCCCACTGTCCAAAAAAGTGAATTTAAGTTGAACTGGCTGCTCTAAATTGCCCCATCTAAATTGCCCCTGGCCCACTATGGCTTAGTGGTGTAGCACGTGTCGCCTCTCAGTGCTCTGGATTCCCGGTTCGTAATCCCCATGAGGGTGGAGTTTCAGTTCTCCCCGGTCCGTGTGGGTTTCCTATATCCCGGGTTACCTCTGGGTTTCCTCCCACAGACCCAAAAACTCATTCCTCTATCAAGTTAATTGAGCTCTCTAAATTGCCCCATCATAGAGAATGTGTTTGCCAGTCGCTTTTGTGCAGCTGTAACCAAATGGGAAAATGTAATGGCGTTAATGTCCTGGGCAATCTGCCCAGCGCCCGAGACGTTCTCCCCTGGATCCTCAATGGGGAACCCCACCGCGAAAAATAGGTGAGGTTAAAGACGGGAGATAACAAATGAAGAATGAATGAATCAAAAATTCCCTAACTGTATATATACTGTGTGCCCAGTGATCGATTGTGCTCTGCAGCATCACTTATAGGGTGTGGTAGTGTATGAGGGTGTTGGGTTATCAGTCTGAAGGTAGTGGGTTCAAATCCTATATCCACAGATGTTACCCCTGCGTGTCCTTAACCAGCCAGACCCTTAAACCTCATTCCTCTATCATGGCTGACCCTGGATTCTAGCCCAAACCATCACGTTAGAATGCTTGCCAGTCGCTTTTGGATAAAAAAAGGCAGCTGCAAAATAACCAAATGGGAAAATGTAATGTAATGTTAATGTAATATAATAGCAATACTCCTGCAACCAAGAGTAAATGACCAAAATTGACATTTCCTTAAACTGGGAGAGTCAACGGTAAAAATAGGTGAGGGTTAGAATTTTATGACGAATTAACAAATTGAAGAATATAGTATGCCGCTATCAAAAATCACTATAATAATTATAATATGCTATATTTTCTCTGAAAAAATTACATCAGTCGTGTGGATAAAGCCAATTCACCACTGAACTGTTTGCAATATGCTGTGGATCCCCCATGACGTATGTGAAATGGTACAGCCCGCGCTTATAGGTACGAACCTAGTTGTGCAGGAATAAGATCAGGAGTTTGGTGTTATCGCGGTGCGTCTGTCTCCAGCGGTGCTTTAGTTCAATATGGCGATGATGTAGAGCTTGTAGAGTCCTGGATGCGGTATTTAATCCGCCGCCAAACGGCTGACACGCCGTTGTGTAAGCGCCGCAGCATGAATCGGAACGCAGACTGACAGCGGCAGAGGGAAACGCTGATTAAATGACCACGCAAACTGGTGCTTCGTTAATACGTGTGTTTTTTTTTTAAAGCTACATCACAAACCTTCGTCGTTTAGATAAAAAGCTGTGAATAAGACATGGTGCGCTCTCTGTCCGCTGCGCTATGTCGCACCGATGGACGCGGACCGTGCGAGGCGCCGCGCGGGATGCTGATTCTCCATCAGGGTGAGTTCTAACATCACAGTTCATTAGACCTGACGTTCACCAACACACAGCCCAGACTGCGGGATGTTATCCGCTATATATGTCTGCAAATGTAGTTTTCTGTATTTCAAACCGTGTATTTCAAAGGTGGCTGATAAAGATTGCTCTGCAGCACGGCCTGCTCATGATGTGTTAAAGGTCGGGCGATTTTATCATCCACTTGGAATATGGGTCGCTTCCTGAGCGATTTTTGTAAATAGGACATCAAAGTATCGTCTAATAGGCTTCATCTCCAGAGCATTTTAATGTTAAATTCATAATGTTAGACTAATATCACACTAAAGAAGAAATGTCGTGTCTATATTAAAGTTAAGCATCCTTCAGAACTTTTTCATTTGATTAGTTGTATTTTTATTCATCAACTTATTTCACGCATCACATTATCACCGGTTGCAAGCAAGAATCCATCCAAATCAGGACTTCAGGTCATTTTTTATTTCTGCGCGCTGGGGAACCAGGTCTTGGTGGAGTTACCTGTGTCCTTCTTCTCCAGTTTGCCCTCACAGTCCAAAATCATGGATTTGAGGCTGGAATTGGAGGCATGGTATGGGCTACATGGTTTGCCCCTATCTGAATTGCCTCTATATAGTCTGTGTGAGCCTGAGCGATTTTTGTAAATAGGACATCAATGTATCGTCTAATAGGCTTCATCTCCAGAGCATTTTAATGTTAAATTCATAATGTTAGACTAATATCACACTAAAGAAGAAATATAGTGTCTATATTAAAGTTAAGCATCCTTCAGAACTTTTTCATTTGATAAGTTGTATTTTTATTCATCAACTTATTTCACGCATCTCATTATCACCGGTTGCAAGCAAGAATCCATCCAAATCAGGACTTCAGGTCATTTTTTATTGCTCCGCGCTGGGGAACCAGGTCTTGGTGGAGTTTCCTGTGTCCTTCTTCTCCTGTTTCCCAGTTTGCCCTCACAGTCCAAAATCATGGATTTGAGGCTGGAATTGGAGGCATGGTATGGGCTACATGGTTTGCCCCTATCTGAATTGCCTCTATATAGTTTGTGTGAGCCTAAGCGATTTTTGTAAATAGGACATCAAAGTATCGTCTAATAGGCTTCATCTCCAGAGCATTTTAATGTTAAATTCATAATGTTAGACTAATATCACACTAAAGAAGAAATATAGTGTCTATATTAAAGTTAAGCATCCTTCAGAACTTTTTCATTTGATAAGTTGTATTTTTATTCATCAACTTATTTCACGCATCTCATTATCACCGGTTGCAAGCAAGAATCCATCCAAATCAGGACTTCAGGTCATTTTTTATTTCTCTGCGCTGGGGAACCAGGTCTTGGTGGAGTTTCCTGTGTTTTTCTTCTCCTGTTTCCCAGTTTGCCCTCACAGTCCAAAATCATGGATTTGAGGCTGGAATTGGAGGCATGGTATGGGCTACATGGTTTGCCCCTATCTGAATTGCCTCTATATAGTCTGTGTGAGCCTGAGCGATTTTTGTAAATAAGACATCAAAGTATCGTCTAATAGGCTTCATCTCCAGAGCATTTTAATGTTAAATTCATAATGTTAGACTAATATCACACTAAAGAAGTAATATAGTGCCTATATTAAAGTTAAGCATCCTTAAGAACTTTTTCATTTGATAAGTTGTATTTTTATTCATCAATTTATTTCACGCATCTCATTATCACCGGTTGCAAGCAAGAATCCATCCAAATCAGGACTTCAGGTCATTTTTTATTTCTGCGCGCTGGGGAACCAGGTCTTGGTGGAGTTACCTGTGTCCTTCTTCTCCAGTTTGCCCTCACAGTCCAAAATCATGGATTTGAGGCTGGAATTGGAGGCATGGTATTGGCTACTCTAAATTGCCCCTATCTGAATTGCCTCTATATAGTCTGTGTGAGCCTGAGCGATTTTTGTAAATAGGACATCAAAGTATCGTCTAATAGGCTTCATCTCCAGAGCATTTTAATGTTAAATTCATAATGTTAGACTAATATCACACTAAAGAAGAAATATCGTGTCTATATTAAAGTTAAGCATCCTTCAGAACTTTTTCATTTGATAAGTTGTATTTTTATTCATCAACTTATTTCACGCATCTCATTATCACCGGTTGCAAGCAAGAATCCATCCAAATCAGGACTTCAGGTCATTTTTTATTTCTCTGCGCTGGGGAACCAGGTCTTGGTGGAGTTTCCTGTGTTTTTCTTCTCCTGTTTCCCAGTTTGCCCTCACAGTCCAAAATCATGGATTTGAGGCTGGAATTGGAGGCATGGTATGGGCTACATGGTTTGCCCCTATCTGAATTGCCTCTATATAGTCTGTGTGAGCCTGAGCGATTTTTGTAAATAGGACATCAAAGTATCGTCTAATAGGCTTCATCTCCAGAGCATTTTAATGTTAAATTCATAATGTTAGACTAATATCACACTAAAGAAGAAATATCGTGTCTATATTAAAGTTAAGCATCCTTCAGAACTTTTTCATTTGATTAGTTGTATTTTTATTCATCAACTTATTTCACGCGCAGCACGGTGGCTTAGTGGTCAGCACGTTCACCTCTCAGCACTAGGGATTCCCGGTTCGAATCCCCATCTGGGTGGAGTTTCCATGTTCTCCCCGTGTCCGTGTGGGTTTCCTCCGTATTCTCCGGTTTCCTCCCACAGTCCAAAAACATGGATCAAGTTAATTGAGTTCTCTAAATTGCCCCATATAGAGTGTGCTTGAGTGTGTGAGTGTGTACCCAGCGATGGATTGGCGCCCTGTCCTGGGTGTATCTGCCCAGCGCCCGAGACGTTCTCCCCTGGATGGGCATGGGGAACCCCACCGCGAACCTAGTAGAGGATAAAGCGGGAGATTTATCCGGCAGACTTATTTCACGCATCACATTATCACAGGTTGCAAGCAAGAATCCATCCAAATTAGGACTTCAGGTCATTTTTTATTTATCCACGCTGGGGAACCAGGTCTTGGTGGAGTTTCCAAGTTCTCCCTGTGTCCTTCTTCTCCTGTTCCCCAGTTTGCCCCACAGTCCAAAATCATGGCATTTGAGGCTGGAATTGGAGGCATGGTATTGGCTGCTCTAAATTGCCCCTATCTAAATTGCCTCTATATAGTCTGTGTGAGTGCGTGCCCAGTTATGAATTTGCACCCTGTCCTGGGTGTATCTGCACAGCACCAGAAACTCTCTACCCTGGATGGGCATATTTACTAGCATGTACAGTCTTATATATCAATTTGAACATTCCTCTTAATAATTGAAATGTTCAAATTGATATATAAGACTGTACATGCCAGCAAATACTAATACATTATATATTCTGCAATTTAGAAAAAAATATTTATTCAAATAAAGATGAATGAAGTATAAAGTAGTATAAAGTAATTTCAGGTACATTGTCACATCAAATCTGCTTGATGACCAGGTCTGCGTACTATTAAACCTACATACACAACCAAATTTTGAAGAAAACTTTGATTGAGGGAAATTAATGTCACTGTATGTGTAATGTGAAGATGTCCTAATATTTTTGTTATATAGTGAATAGGTAGTCAATCAAATGTTAATAAAAGGTTTAATATGTTGATAAAAGCATTTAACATAAAAAAGCAGAACTTTTCTTTAACATGCATTATAAGCATTCACGGTTGTCTGGATTCATTCATCTGCTGCCAGCTTGTACAATGTGGGTGGTACAGGAAACATCTTGCGGGTCTAATGGGTGCTTTGTGTGGATATTAAACAGGCATCAAATATGAAATACTTTAGAGGAGTAGGTGTTTCAAAAAAAGGCTATCTAGTTTCTGTCACACATAAAAAAAAAATCAAACACATTATCAAGTCCGTCATCAGATTTCATCATTATTGAAGCATCAGTATTTCTGAAGCAGTTGTGCAATTCACAATCTTTCTTTGTCTTAAAATATTTCACTTGTCACAGTCTAATTCACAATAGATACTGTATATATACAGTACCTGTCTAAAGTTTGGACACGCCCCCTTCTCGCTCCACTATCTATTTCCTCCACTTATCATATAGATGGACAGTCTGCAATTGTAGAACTACAAAGTTCAGCTTTACAGTAAGTGGAACTGTGAACATGGACAATAAGTGGGAAAAAAACAGTGTGTACAATCGTTTGATTGGTACTGTATGTATATAAGTATATATAAGTATTTTTACTTAACACTCAAACATTATTGTTTCACAGAGCAGTATGCTCTGAAGGAATTCTTCTGTGAGCTCTTTGATGATCACTTGTTTTTGGTAGGATTAAAGTGATTTTATTACAGCCTTAGTTTGTAGTTAACGATTTTTCCTCATTTTGTGTGACTGCCTGGGAGCATTTTGTAGCCCATATTCCAAGAAATACTGTACTTACCGCGGGCATTGAAGGAGATTTTATGGAGATTTTACAGCTACAGTCTTTCTCAAATCATTTGAATAATTTATATTCTCTGCTGTGGTATTTTGCTTCCATCCTTTAACAAAACATAATATACAATTCCAGTAAGAGGACTATACACTATTAAGGCAGTATCTAAATACCCTGGGTGGTTTAATAAACAGACTTCTAAGGATTAGACTCACAGATTTGATCTGTTTGAAGAGTTTTGTACAAACATGATGGGTGATGTCATTTCATGGGTTGAAAATTGGAAGTCACAGTCACTTCTACATCACTTACAGTCCAGGGATACATACAGTACCAGTCAAAAGTTTGGACACAAACTTTTTTACATCACATATTGGTCATTGTATCAGTTTTATGTACTATAAAACTGGAGTATGTAGTTCTACAATTCCAGATAGTAGTCCATCTGTTTGTGGAAATACTGTGTACACCCCCTTTACTTTTTCCCCATTGGACCCCAGTAGTACCACCACAGAGCAGGTATTATTTTATTCAAGGATTATTTTCATTCCAGTGAGAGTGTTGGCGGTACATAAAAGAATCGCACATACCTAAGAATTTGACATGACTGAGTCAAGAAGAAAATAGTCAATAATAGCCTGAAATTCAAAACCATTACAAGACATACACACAACATACTTATTTTCTATGATGCAGCACAAAGATAAATTAGACCCATCATTAACTGGGGTATAGTCCTTCAAGCAATTTCATACTGTATTCCCAGATTTAAAGCTATTTACATTTATTTAGGAGACATGCAAACAGGAAGGTCTGTGAAAAGCTAACCAAATTAAATAGAAGATGTTATCATACTGTCAACACAACCCACTCTGCTGCATTGCTTCTGCCATCTTTTCAGTTTCATTACAACTATCAAGCATGTGACCTTGGATGTGGAGCCTTAGCCTACTTGTTCTGTACAGTATGGAATCAAGTTAAAGTTCTACAGTATGTAATGTTTGGCTGGACTCTCTGCTTGTATTGGACAGTTGCTTCTAGCACATATCACTCATCAATCCCTTTGCCAGACATGGAACTGGATGGTACAACACCAGCCCTGTCCCCAGGCGGAATCTAGCTGCCATGATGCACGTGAACTAATCAAGCTAATTAGTCATGAATGAAATGGCATGTTTTATGAGATGCACGTGTATCACAGAGCTGATTCCGATTGACAAGGTCATGGACACATACTGTTGATGAGGTGAATAGTTGCATATTGATCCATGTGGTCAATATGAGAATTAAACAAAGGGGTCAAATAATAAAAAAGTAGAATTTGCTGTTGTTTTTCATTACCTTAAAGCATTCACAATAATCCCAACCAATATAGATATTAGATATATATATATATATATATATATATATATATATATATATATATATATATATATATATATATATATATATATATATATATATATATAATCCCTTTCTGCTCCACTTATTGTCCATGTTCTCAGTTCCACTTTCTTTAAAGATGAACTTTGTTGTTCAACAATTCCAGACTGTAGTCCATCTGTTTACATCCCCTTTATTCTGTTCTCTAATGGTCAGGACCCCAAAAGTACCACTAGGTAGAGCAGGTTATTTGGTTGGCTGCATTATTCCTATCCCATCAGTGTCACTGAAGGGGAGAAATAAAACTACAATAAATATAAATAAATATAAAGTCCATCTATATGTTAAATGAAGAAAATACCCAAAGGAGTGTAAGGTGTTGGAAAAAGGTCTTTTTTTCAAATGTACTGAAACCGTTGGCCCATTTTGATTTGATGGAATTTGGCATACATGTGCAGAGCTCTGACCTCATCTGTCACCTTAAGGCCCAAATGGACTGCACATTATGTTCAAACCTTTGTCCTCCAAAATCAATGGCTAAGCCAATGAATGCACAATTAGTGTCTGTGATAGTTGCCAACTTTCGGTGTTTCATGTTAGTGCCCACTGCTCTGTATGTGATGTCTACATGCTTTTGATCATGTCGTTTAAGTGATTAAAGTTTCCAAATTTGATCTGCTAAACATGTGATGTGAATATTAGCAAAGACCAAATGATTGGCAAATTCTTACCTGATTCACTGACATTTAAACAAGAATCATGACTAAATTATTTGTCAAAGATTGACTCATCATATGTAACCATTACCTCCTGGACTTGACTAAATGATTCTATGATTCAAACCTGACTCTGACTTATAACCAAATGTCAAAGACTGGCTCACTGAATCCCATATGGCTAAAAGAAAACTGTTCTTTTTTTCCCCAATAAACACTATTTTAAAAAATTAACACAAACCCATTTGCAAAAGCTTGATTTAATCACTGTTGGGTCTATTTTTAGTGCAGTCTGTTTCCAGTAAAACATCAAATCTTTTTTTGTGACACAGTCCTAACTGGCTCATAATGTTCTGATGATTATTATCTCTTAGCTCACTGTAATCCCATGAGTTTCTCAGCATGCTTCTTAGCTTGCACTATTATATGAGATCACGACCACTCTCAGGGAAAAACATCTAATCTGCCGTGCTCGCCCACCATGTTATACAACACTTTTGCAGCAATAAGAACACATTGATTGGTTGTGTTTTCAAATGCTCTTGTATCAAGGATGGGACGATTACAGATTTCAATGTTATGATGGCATGGTATTATTATGCAATAATTGACTTTACCAAAAAAAATTGCCAAAAGTCACATGAACAATGCACTGTTATTATTTACTTAATATAAACATGAAATAATTTTTTTTTGTTATTTAAAAAAAGACAATGCAGGGCTTTTTGCTGAAACATTATATTAACACATTCATTCATTCATTATCTTCTGCTTAATCCTCTAGTACAGTCGTGGTGGGGTTCCCCATGCCCATCCAGGGGAGAGCGTTTGTGTTGTGGTTTGTGTTGGTGTATGTGGAGGTGTGAAACAGGCAAATTGAAACGCTTGTGTTGTGTAATTTGTGTCACAAACGTCCTGATACGCAGTTATAGATGAACATGGGAAATAAAGGCATTAAGAACATGTAAAAATAAATAAAGAACTAAATAAGGGGAATGTGGGTATCATTGAGGCAGAGAAAGAAAAAGAACAGCTGTTATATTTTTTAGTTCCAGATGGAAGCAAGGAAATAGAAGAAAAATGGGAATAAAGATATTTGTCATGTCATCTGTCTTTTTAAAGAGAAATAGTAGTATAAACATGTTTTTTTTTTAATAAATATGTCTGCATTGCCTCTGCTGCATTAACACAGTTCACTGGAAAACCTCACTGAGTATAGAGTTACTACTGTGTCTGTGTGAGAGAGAAAGATGTATTGGTCTACGTAAGAAGGTGTGAGACAGAGTTAGCCGGTAATACCATTAATCCACTCCTCTTCTGCCCAGAATGCAAGCCACAGAATCTCATTAACACACACACACACACACACACACACACACACACACACACACACACACACTTTTAGTAACATGATGTAAAGCTGTGATGTTTCAGACATTTTTGTTTAAATGTACTCTACAAGTTACTTGATCTGTCCAAAGGTTTGTAAAAGAATGAAAGCTTTTTGAATACTTCAGAAACATGTTCACAGATAAAACCTTCTCAGAGGTGGAGGGGTTTGAGGTTAAGACTCTGTGCAGTTTACTGAAGTTAGGATTTTTTTTTCTTTTACTTCTTTATTGTCATGAATCCACCTTGATGCTCTGTCATGGATTCCCTTCCCTGTGTGTCAGTATTTTGCGTGTTTTTGTTCTGTTTTTCGATTCATTTGTTTCTATTGCTGGTAAATCTGTTTCATTCGATTCAGTGGTTTGTTTTGTTTCCCATTGTATTTTTATAAACCATCATTTCCCCGCGTCATATGTCGGAACATTATTTCATTCCATCTCAGTCATATTTATATTGTGTCTTTTTTACCCTGGTGTCTTCTGCATTAAAGACTACTCATCTCATCTCAGCCTCGGACTCGTTCCTTCCAAGCGGCATAGTTCTGAAAGAACTGAGCATCCTCCCCATCACCCCAACCACCTGACCTTCCTTTCCTCCATCGACCTGGTGGCTCCATTCTCAACATCTATAACATTAATAGTATAAACCTCATTACTTCTCTGCTCCTGTCCAAACCACTTTAAAACTGCCTCCCTTACTTTTTCTTCAGAACATCCTACCTGTATCATCCCTCTTATAAATTCATTCCATCTTCTTCATCGTTGTGACTTCTAATTAGAATCGCAGCTTTTTCATTTTCACTTTCAGCTCCCTTTTTTGTCTTTTGGTCAGAACCACAATCTCTAAGCAGTACAGCATTGCAGGTCTTACTGCTGTCCACTAAACTTTCCCTTTAACTCTGACTTATCTATTCCAGATCACTTTTGCAACTCTACACCATGTACTCCACCCTGCTTGGACTCTCTTCTTCACCTGCCTACCACTTCTCAATTACTTGCATTTGACCACAAATATTTCAACTTTTCTTACTTTTACTTACAACTTTTCATTTATTTCATCCTCTCTCTTATGCACATGTTATTGTCTTTAAAAAAATCCTGCTACTTTCTCTCACCACACATCGCAATGTCAACTGATAACATCATACAAATTTAGAATCTTACAATAATATTAATCGATGACCAAATGGTGCAGCAAAAAATATAAACACAATACGTTCTTAATGGAGGAAACCAGCTTTAGTGCTCCACTTGTGCCCTGCTGTTTCGAAATGCTCTCTATAAATAGAATTAAATATGCACAAGCGGAAAACATTGTTCTTGACTCAGAAGACTCGTGTAAAAATGATGTGAGCAGACATGAGTGTGTTGATATGGTTTGTTTTGTGTGCTTGCTCCAGGCTTGACCCCCAGCTTGTAGCGAAATCTCTCATAATCTGAACAAAGCCTCTGTGTTGTGTAAGTCATGTCAGGAGAAATATCCCTTGTCATTGGAGGGCCTTATTTGTAAAGAATTTAGAGATTACTCAATAAAGCTTAATAGAATAGAGTTTGGATATTACTGTGTTATTTTATCCTGTGCTTAATATACAGTGCTTATATTATAAAAAAAATCATCATGCCTCATTCTGCCTGATTTTTTTTATTATTGTAGCCCGGAGACAAAACTCATTTAAATGACCTTTGGATTTTCCGGTCTGTCAGCTACACTGTTTACACATGGGCTCAATTGGAATGTCATCAGCATCTATATCAAAGAGTTGGCAAAGTAACGTTCTGAATTCTTTGGATGCATAGAAGATTCAGGCTTGCTGTGGTTGATAGAAGGACTTGATTTATGTACTAATTGTAACGTGATAATTCAGCCAAAACTATTTGTTCACGGACAGAGCAGAAGTGTTGTGTTGCATTTTACTGCAGTGATTAGACTCAGATGTATCTGTGATTTGTTAAAATAACCTGACGCCAATTATAGAGGTATAGAAAATGCAATGTACTTATTCTATATGATTCCAATAATATAAAAATAATATAATTGTTGGGCAGCACAGTGGTGTAGTGATAAGTACGTCTTCCTCTCAGCACTGGGAGTCCAGGTTTTAATACCAATCTGGGTGGAGTTTCCATGTTCTCCCCATGTCCACACAGATTTTTGTCCTGCACAGTCCAAAAACATGGAGTGTCTGCCCAGCAATGGATTGGTGCCCTGTCCTGGGTGCACAGCACCCAAAATGTTTTTCCCTTGGTGGACATAATCCAGAAAATATTAGCTAGCAGCAATGTGTTGAAACCAGTTTTATTAGACAGGTTTATTAGTAAAGACCCACATTTGCAGCTAAAGCTAAATCATCTGTTAAGAATAGTGCGTCACCTCCCAAATAACATCTGATCAGTTGTGGTTTTACAGGTGTTTCCTCGTATAGAGGTTCGAGGTAATAAATTGTGCCCTGTATTAGATTGAATACCATCACTAACCTTGCATCTGTAATGTGAACCCTGGTATGCCAGTGTGAATAGATGTCTGCATTAATGTAATAATACATTGCAGAATAAGGGAGGCACATGCACTGTTCTCTCCTGTCAGATTTCTTTTATGCCTTACTAGCCGCAGATTTGTCAGTATTCAGCTCCTTTTACTGCTTATTTCCATATTTTTTCGTTTTCTTTCATTCATTAATTTCCTCAGTCCTACTCACCACACAGTTGTGTCTCCCACCATCATCCACCCAAGATTCTTATGCTTGGCAATGTTCCTAGACAACCCACACATGCCCACGGTTTCTGGCCAAAAATCCTGTAAATCACAGCAAGATAGAGGAAGGGACGAGCTTCGTCACATCAAGACGTGCTATTTTAAGGAACGTGGACCGGAAAGATTCTGTTGGTAATCTGTGGACTGAAATAAATTGCTTGCATCAACCATAACTATGATTAATAATTTGTATGTACTAATTACTGCCAAATCAAGAAGAATGTATGAATGCAATAGTTCTCATGCAGGATGATGTCATAAGTGCTATTTTTTTTTTTTTAACTGTCTATCAAAAGGAATCAGAACAAAATGGAGGTTAGAATGAGTAAAAGGAGATTATTATAATAAATCCATAAGAATGACTCCCACATGTATCTCATACTGCTTTTTGAGGAGTTTGTAAGAAGCGCTGTTGACTCGGCCCATGTGATGATTTTAACACATAATCGATGAAGCATATACAGATGAATCATCAAGTTCTGCTGGGAAGTTGCAGAGCCGTTTACTGTCCGGCCAAATTACCAATCAGTATTGAAAGATCACTCCAATCATGTTAAAATTATTTTTGTTTTTCTATTGACCCCGTTAGTTGTCAGTTTTTAAATTAGGTATATTTATACACTTTTCTAAACAAGAGATGAGACCATTACAGATTTTGATGGTAGGATTATTGTCTAAGAAATAATCCCGATTATGTGATTATCATGCAATAATTCACTTAACCCAAAAAGTTGTGGAACTCAAAGGAATAATGCACAGTTTCTTATGTTTGTTATTTATTTAATAAATAAACACAAAATAAGATTTTGCTATCGAAAAATGACAACACATGGCTGAACACATGGCTGAACACATGGCTATTCCGTGTCCATGGTGTCCACTTGGTCTAAAGTTTTGGCTACCAGCATAATATGATTTTTTAAATTAACGTTGTCATTATGATGTTGAGGCTATAAGGTACTATACATTTGAGAGTAAAGAGCATTTATATAATATGATGGATAATGTCAAAGGTGTGGAATGCTTGAAAACTTTTCAGGTGATGATACGCTGCAACCTATAAAATTGTCACACACTGCATGACCCTGGGCGGCACGGTGGCTTAGTGGTTAGCACGTTTGCCTCTCAGCGCTAGGGATTCCCGGTTGGAATCCCCATCTGGGTGGAGTTTCCATGTTCTCCCCGTGTCCGCGTGGGTTTCCTCCAGGATCTCCGGTTTCCTCCCACAGTCCAAAAACATGGATCAAGTCAATTGAATTCTCAAAATTGCGTCTGTGTGAGTGAGTGTGTGCCCAGCGATAGATTGGCGCCCTGTCCTGGGTCTATCTGCCCAGCGCCCGAGACGTTCTCCCCTGGATGGGCATGGGGAACCCCACCGCGACCCTAATAGAGGATAAAGCGGGAGATAATAATGAATGAATGAATGCATGACCCTGTTCATTCTATATTACTCCGGAAGTGACTTCTTATCAGACACAAGACACTATGTACGCATCGTTGCCATCAGTTCAGCCAACACGTAACCGTACCGTAGGTGGATTATCTCATAGCTTGCTTGTGCTGGGGGAGGATGAGTAAGGGAGTCGTGAGTATAAAGAACCCACAGATAGGTGGGTAGGAAGGCACATTTTGTAGTGTAGAACAGGTGGCATGGATCACCAAATAAATCATATCACCCAAAATAAATAATGCAGGTGCTGTAGATGGATGACATGCCATGTGGTAGTTATATTTACTTTACAAACTTGATGGACTTGTAGTTTTACAATTACAGAATGTAGTCCATCCGTTTTCTTGTTTTTGTTAGTTCCCTGTTGGTTCTCCATTGGTCAGGACCATCACAGAACAGGTATCATCCTTGATGGGGTCAAAGGGATGAGACCAGAACAGGCAGATTACCAATTGGTTTTGGGGGCAGGTTAATTGAGAATAGCTAAAATATACTTAATCCTTGAGTGCTTAAGATATAAAAATGCATTGTTTAGTTTTTTTATATAAAGGTTATTTTAATGGTGGCTTAGTGCTTAACACATTCACCTCTTAGCACTAGGGATTCCCGGTTCGAATCCCAATCTGGGTGGAGTTTCCATGTTCTCCCTGTGTCTGCATCGGTTTACTCCCACAGTCCAAAAACATGGATCAATGTCAAGTGAATTCTCCAAATGACCCCATATAGAGTGTGTCCTGTTGAGTGAGTGTGTGCACAGTGATAGCCCTGTCCTGGGTGTATCTGCCCAGCGCCCGAAACGTTCTCATTTGGATAGGCATGGGGAACCCCCCGCGACCCTAGTAAAGGATAAAGCGGAAGATGATGGATGGATGGGTTATTTTAATTTAATTATAAAAAAATACTGAATTGTAACATTTTTTCCCAAAAATTTAAATCTCTTATCTAGCATGATTTTACATTAAAATCTTGCTCTGCCCTCTTTTGTCAAAGTCACGTTTGTTTTTTCATGTCTTTGACTTTTTGTGTGCTGCCAAGTGAGCATTGTTAAAACCACAGACGATGGTTTCCACATTGTTTGGCTCTCATTTGTTTACAGAGTCTAATTTGGTTACAGTGCCATGTGTGATGCTGACATTAACTCAAGACTATGTCACTGAGACCTAGACAAACAGGATCATTACAGTAAATTAAAATGTGTAGAATGGGATAAAAGAAGGATTAGTTTTAAACTATTATGTCATTTACATATATTATATTAATTACCCTATTATATCATTTATGTCATATTGATGTAATTTGTGCAGATTTCTGCAATATAATAATAATAATTATTATTATTGTTGTTTTTATTCTTATAATTAGTGATAGTAGTAGTATGAGTAGTAAAAGTATAACTGTTATAATTAAAAAATGTTATTAATAATAATGTGACTGCAACTGGTTAGCATTGTATCTTCATCTTATCTGTAGTTCAGTCAAGCTGACCTTAAGTGTCCTGGGGGGGTTTAAGGTGATGATTGAGTAAAGTCACATTTACTGTGCTAAATCTTCAAATAAAACCACTATTTTTAAAATTTGTGGTGCAGAACACATTTGTTTACATACTATGACCTAATTTAGTCTAATCGCAATCATTATCTTCTACGGACATACACCGTGTTTGAGATCACTCATTATGGTCAGTGCAATAAAAACAGTTGTGCAAATATAAACAGTATGTACTATATTAAAATGTAATTCTTTTATTTGACGTATAAAGTGTATTTTAGCAAATTGCTTCAGGTCAAACCTGTCACATAGATTGTGTACAAAATACAAAAAGCTAAGAAAATCAAATAAAGCATTTAATGGGAATGTGCACTAAAGCTGTATTGCCAGGATCCAATGTGGATTGAAAAACATATTTCAAACCAACATTGTAATTCATACTGACGTGACACAGATTTTTCAAGTAAACACAGAACACAAGCAGACATTTCACCTGATATTTTACATAACGCACAAAGGAAGCTAAAGGTCAATTGTTACTAAGAGCGTTTTGCAGATGAATAAGTACACAAAAAACACTGTTTTCATCTTCTCAGTATCAGAGATTTTAGTACTAATTAAACAACTGATTATAGCACTTTTGGAATTAATTGTGCCTGAGGAATGAGATGAAAGACCCTTGTACATTCCAAATATATAATGATAATATCAGTGTTAGATCTGAGCTTTCACATCAGTTTCAAGTATCAACATAAAATGACACATTTTTGTTATTTGTATAAATAGGATGAAAATATGTGTTTACTGTGTCGCATCGTTTTTGTGCTGAACATCCGAATTTTAATCCTGGATCATCACTGATAATCGCTTGTTTAATTCATTTGCACCTATCTTTTAGTGTTTCATAAATGACAAGATACCAGACTGGTTATGTCAGTTAGAAATGAATCCTTTCTGAATGTTCTATGCATCACGACATGATGTGTGAATGGAGGTGTATGTGTGCGGGTGATTCATGCTCTGTGCTTTGTATCTCAGCCAGAAACTTAGTTGGAACCACCATACAGAGACACACAAACCACGGGCAGCTGGCAGGACTCCCGATTGGCTGCTAGGCTGTTGCTATGGAGGTTAGACTCACCCCTGATTGGCCACTTCATGTAACTGAGGGCAGCATTATGTGGTTGTTATAGAGACAGACAGGAAGTAAGAGATTGTTATGGTTGGAGGACCAAATGTTATGCGGGAAAAAATGAAGCAGTAGCAGAGCCTGCAACCTTCACATACAGCAGCAAAAAGGAACAGCTGTTTTGCTGAGCTGGACCAGGAATGTGCTAATCCCCAAAGCACAGATTAGACTTTTCATGCAGGTCCATAGATTGTGATAAGGTGAATGTTTGTGAACAAAGGAAGAAATAAAAAAAAGAGAGAAAATATGGGTAGATCTATTGGATAGAAAAATAAACTGACCATAGAGTTTATTGTTTTGTAAATTGAAAGTATTCTTGTCTAATTCTGATATAGTAGTAGATATCTCCGAGATGAAACTTGTGACCCTGAGAAGTACATAAAAAACATTTGTTGTCGAGCTTTGCTACATCATGTGTCTAATCGTTGTTGTACAAATTGTATTTTATTATTTGATATCCTATGTTGATTAACTGTTCAGCCATCTTACAAATAATTTATTGTGAAACCTATACATTTTACAATCTCTAAACAGTTGTAAGTTGCATAAAAGATGTAAATTTAAGGATCATGTTATCTGGACACAAAAATCTACCAAAAAATAATTTAGTATGAAGAAAAGGTCTAAAGAACAGACACTTACTGTCTGTTGTTTTACTCTTTGTTTAGTGACACCATATTTCTATCATCCACCCTATCTGATGGTCTCTGCTGAATTGTTTAATTGTTTTTGTAATTATCATTTTTCATGCTATTTTGTAATTCCAGGTAGATCACTGTGGACAGGGGGAGTTCCTTAATCACCAAGCCCCTCCACTTTTGATCATCCATCTTCAACCTCTGCCACCTGCAATTGGTGTTTCATCCCACTTGTCGCCATGACATCCACATTGCAGACATTAGCCTTCAAGCTGGCTCCGCCTCCGAGAGAAGCCAGACCAGAATCCTCGGACCCTTGTGATGAAGGGGCAGGGCATCGGTATGAGGTTGTGCCTTCGGTGGTTTGCTCTATGTGCTGCTTGTTTGGTATCATCTACTGCTTTTTTGGTATGTATATCAATTCACTTGTAAGGGATTTACAGGTGCTGAAAATATTAAATATGTGACTAAATATGTGACTATAAGACATTATCTTATTAGCAACATCCTAAACAGGCTTAGTGCTCAGGATTCGGTCGTTTTATCTGTATTTTATGATTTAAAATAATGTGTTGTATATCGGGTGGCACGGTGGCTTAGTGGTTAGCACGTTCACCTCTCTGCACTAGGGATTCCTCGAATCCCCATCTGGGTGGAGTTTCCATGTTCTCCCCGTGTCTGTGTGGGTTTCCTCCGGGTTCTCCGGTTTCCTCCCACAGTCCAAAAACATGGATCAAGTCAATTGAGTTCTCCAAATTGCCCCATGTAGAGTGTGTCTGTGTGAGTGAGTGTGTGCCCAGCGATAGCTTGGTGCCCTGTCCTGGGTGTATCTGCCCAGCGCCCGAAACGTTCCCCCCTGGATGGGCATGGGGAACCTAATATAGGATAAAGCGGAAGATAATGAGTGAGAGAGAGTGAGTGTTGTATATCACATATTGATACGAATGTGAAGCGCTCAGAGGTGTGCAGTATTGTCAGTAATGTCACAGCTGGACAAACGCATCTTTGCATCTTATTTAATATTTCCATGAGAGTCTACAGTGAGGGTAGTCTGCTCTTTTTTCCAAAGTGAAATCTCGGCCTTCTTTAATATTGATGACTTTAACCAGGTCAGTGATTGTGTAATTGTCCCAATAAAATGCACAGTACAGGCAGAATGCAGCTCTATAAAACAGGCAGGTTGTTTTTCTACTTATTTATAGGCAAATCTATTATTTATATACAAATAGCACGGTTGTTTAAAGAATCATACTGTATGATTACAGACTTATTCTTGGTCATTTCAAACACTTATATATTTATATACTTATCTACACTGTGGCTACAACTGGAGGAAGGATCTTTGTTATTACAACATGTTTTCATTTGTAACCAAAACATACATATACACGGTTTACAGAGGGTGGTGCACATAGCCTTCTTAAAAAATAATGGGGTGAATAGTGAGGATGATCATACAGCAACATTGTGTCACATCAATGCTTTATTAACTGATTGGAAACAAGATCTCACAGACACAGTAAGTTGTTTTGTGTTTTTTAGATGTATATTCAGTCTAAACCTTAATTAAATTACTGTTAAAATGTTTTTATAGTTGCTTGGTCTACGTGGTGTCTGTGGTAATATACTCTAAATGATAAATGGTGGTTTCAGTAGCACTCAAGCAAACATAAGAAATTAATTTGGAAATACTCAAATTACTTAAGATACATTTTTTTAAATATGTAAATTACTTCAATTCACTTAATTTTATTTAATAACTGCAGGTTATAAAGGAATTCAAGGAGTACTTAAGTTGATTACTTTCTAAGCATGACATTGTCTACCCCTTTAACCAATTAGTTTAATAAAAAGTGGGGTTATTTAAATTGATCTGTTAGGTTTTAAAATAAGTTTAATCTCTCTGTCAGGTTACCGCTGCTTTAAGGCTGTGCTCTTCCTGACGGGTCTGATGTTTGGCTCGGTGGTGGTTTTCCTTCTGTGCTACAAGGAGCGAGTTCTGGACACGCAACTGAGTGCCGAAGCAAGCGCGGGCATCGGCCTGGGCATCGGTACGCTGTGCGGCCTTGTCACCATGTTGGTGCGTAGCGTGGGCCTCTTCATGGTGGGTTTGCTGCTAGGCCTTCTGGCCGGCATTGGCACTCTGGTAGGCATGGAGGAGCTGTCACCCTCACCGTCCCACTCTATGTGGATCACGCTGGCGGTGTTGCTTGGACTTGGG
Source organism: Corydoras sp. C115 (assembly GCA_019802505.1). Classification (NCBI taxonomy): domain Eukaryota; kingdom Metazoa; phylum Chordata; class Actinopteri; order Siluriformes; family Callichthyidae; genus Corydoras; species Corydoras sp. C115. The sequence continues at coordinate 1,029,898 of JAFMOC010000013.1, forward strand.
ATGCTGTTTGCTGTGTTGACGCTACAGTGGCAGCGCTTCTTCACCACACTGTCCACGGCGGCGTTCGGAGCAGCGGTCATCACCGTGGCTGCTGATTACTTCGTGGAGCTGTTCACACTGGTGCGCTACATTTATGAGAGGGTCAAAACTGTTCCCACTCGTCCGCAATGCTGGGTGACGTGGGCCGTGTTGGGTGCCTGGCCTGCGCTTGCCCTTCTTGGTGCGCTCGTGCAGTGGCGGGTGACGGGAGAGGGCTACTCTCATACTAAAGGTAATGATTATGAATAAACCTTAATTGTTTAAAAGTAGCACTTACAAAATGGCAAATGATTTAGGAACCTCTGGGTTCTTCCCATTCATTTATAGAATTAAAAAGCTGACTACAATTGTTTAACCAAAAAGCAACACATTTTCATCTTGTTATCTTCCGCTAATTCTACACACTCACTTTCATCACTTACACACACAATATATGGGGCAATTTAGAGCAGCCAATTCACCTTGAATCCATAATTCTGGACTGTGGGAAGAAAACGGGAGAACCCAGAGAAAACCCACACGGATTCGGGGAGAACTCATTTCGGGATTCCAAACCCCAGCGCTGAGAGGCAAATTAAGTTGTCCAAAGAAGATTATGATTTTCCGTAATAGAATTAATCAAATTGCAATGATTTCACATAGATATATATCCCGTCTCTCTCCATTTCTTGATCTGCCTTAGTGATGATAAGCCGCCAGCAGCGGCGTGTACAGCTGATGCGTATCAGACAAAAGGAGGAGAGAAGGGAGAGCAGTCGGAAGAAGAGGAGAAAGCAGCAGACTCAGCACTCACACCACACACATTCAAGCAAAGCCATCCACCCCGATCCACCATACCGCCGAAAACCGCAGCCCGTCCGCCGCTATGATGGAGACGTTCTGTCTCCGGTAAGACACAGTTCAAACACACCACTATGCTTTACATAGAACTTTATTCATTTAACGCAAACATTTAATGCAAACCAATCCAAACTAACCAATACTAACCTAATTCTTTACCACTAAAGCCATGCATCATTCTGCGTCAGTCTTTATTATGGTCAAATTCTGAGAAGATTCTAACACTGTACTGAGTGATGCGTGTGCAATGTTCCTTAATAAACAAACCTATTCCCATGCTTACTGTTCCAGTTTTCTAAATTATCCTGTTTTCCTTTTTTTATGTTTCAGAGCTATATTCAAAGTTTCCGTGAGCGACAGGGGGAAGGGTGTGCATATCCCGGGGCGAGGCTGTCTGGGACACACACAGCTGTGGGAATGGACTATGATTGCGGTTCGACCGTCCCTCTGACTTCTGGAGCTGGACCCAACCTTCGAGTATAACAACCCACATAACAAGAGATGCACTCCATCCAAAAATTGATCACACTATTCTGGTGCTGTTCCTAATCTGACTGTGCGTTTACAGCTCTAGACCTTCATTTTTGTAATTGACAGGGAAACCTGTATAATGAATAATGGGACTAAGCATGTTACTGAGTGTATTAAAGACTTGCACGCACCTACACCAATCCCACCCTTTCCAAAATACACACACACACACACACACACAAACACACACACATACACACATGCATACACATGCATACACAATTATGCACATCTAAATACACACTAAGGCCGGAGATATACTTCCTTTATAATCACTCTTCCACTTATTCCTACACTAGGGACTAGGGTTGCAGGGGGGGTTTCTCATTTCTATTCAGGGGAGAACGTTTTGGGAACTGTGCAGATACACCCATGACAGAGCGCCAATCCATCGCTGGGCACACACTCATTTACAGACACACTATATGGGACAGTTTAGATAGGGGCATTTTAGAGCAGCCAATTCAATTTGAATCCATGTTTTTCGGCTGTTGGAGAACCAGGAGAAATCCTCACGAATTCGAGAAGAACAGTAAATCCACCCGGATTGGGATTCACAGAACACATGATTAATTAAATCATTAAATAGATATGAGATATGTGAGGCAGTCATCATTCTCAGTAAAACGAAAGTAAATTTCCGGCCCAACTGAACATGTGCCTGAGCTGTGGCATCTCATTCACCATATAGTCTTATGAGGTGAGCAACTGTACAGGATTCCATTGTTTTACACATACCTGTGTGATGAGCGTCCATTGATGTCCAACGTCATGAGTAAGATAATTCTTTTGGTGCTGGTTCCAATTTTTCAAAGTAATGTTATTCCAACTATTGTGAACCTGTGAATTCTGTATTGTCATATCCCACATTTTTGACGTGGACTGTACCAAATATTTGTGCATGGGGAATTGCCGTGGGCATTGCTCCAGTGGGAGGTCGTCTCAGGAGAATCTGGATTTTAGCCTTGTTTCATCAAGGCTGCAGAGGAAAGAGCCATATTACTGCAGACCAACTGGTGCATTCTTGGAGGAAAAAGGAACAACAGGAAGTGCGGTGGTAAAGAGATACTCAGGGACTGCTGAAAAAGTGCAGAGCTTACCACCCAAAAAAGGGGTCTGGAGTGGACGTTCTTGGGCTTGCAGTTTTCTTTCCTGAGGCTCTCCGGCATCAGCAACTTCCCTTTCATCCTTAAACTTCTGTTGGTTTTGTAATCAGTTAACAGTGCCATTGTAATGTTTGTGGTAATGCCATCTAGTGTCCGTATGTCCTTTGCAAGCTGGAGAAATGGGCTCTGATACTCCCACAATGGGGCCTGAATAACTTTACAACAAAAAAAGCCACAACCCACCAGAACTGCACCTGGGATTTTTGGACTATTCATTAGATTCTTTCAAAGACATTTTTTTCTTTACCCTGGTTGTGCTTCAGTCAACCAGCTACACTTTTATTTTTTTCAAATAGAGACTACACCTGCCACGTCCTCATTGCCTTTACTATTTATTTGATTTTCTTCTATAATGTGAACTGATTTTTGGTATTTTTCTTACCTTTAGAACTTTGAATTCACATGATTATAGATTATTTATTTATTTCCCTAAGGTTTCTTTGCAATTCCTTGTCTCACTGATCTGACTGAGTCTGGTCAGCAATACAGGAGTATAGAGTTTCTTATCAGACACTTATGACAATCTATTATTATTATTATTATTATTATTATTATTATTATTATTATTATTATTATTATGCAGCATGTATTTGTATGGACCTGGATATTATAAATGACATGATTCATCTTGTGTTCTGAGTCGTTTGATTTGATACAAACTGGTAGTAATTACTGTGTGTGTCTTTTTTTTTTGTATCACTTTAAAATATTCCAGCCTGTGGGGTTGGATAAATGACCTTGGCAGAGCCTCTGCAGTCCCACTACACTCTACCTAAAAAAAACAATATAATTGTTTAAGGATGTCAACACAAGGATCCCAAATATGGTTAAGTTTGTCTTACTAGGTACAATAATGGTTACATGAATGTTTTACCCAGCGTGTTATCACAGGAATAAATACAATACAGATTACATGTACAGTTTAAATGTTATTTCATCTCATTATCTTCCGCTTATACCTAAAAAACGCTTTTTCCTGTTTTGCCCTGAATTTGTTCTGCACTTTAAATGCAGTTATTAAAATCTTTCAAAGCCTTAAAACCTGCTTCAGTGAACAACGATGAATAACCAAACATTCTTCTTCTTCTTTCAGCGTTTTACCCTTTATTATTCAGGGGCTGCCACAGCGATGAACTTGCATTTTTCAGATTGGCCCTGTGTTTTACGCCGGATGCCCTTCCTGACACAACCCTCACCCTCTAGCAGGCCTGGGGACACACAGACTATTGAAACAATTTAGAGCAGCCGATTCACCTTAAATCCATGTTTTTGGACTGTGGGAGGAAACCAGATATGCCGGAGGTAACCCATGCAGACATGGGACATGGGAGAACATGAAAACTCCACCCAGTGCTGAGAGCCGAACATGCTAACCATTAAGCCACCTGAATAACCAAAAATGAATGCACTGAAATTCCTCTTAATATATATATTTTCTGAATACTTTCTAGTATTGTAGTGGTATTATGCAGGGTTTAAATGTTTGGTTCAATATAAAAAGTAAATCATGCACTCACTTGTACACAGAATTGGACAGTAGTTTGGTTTTAGTTTATTAGACTGATGTTACATTAATGCAGTATCCTCATCACACGTGTAGTTATGGCTTTCTGTTTCGTTGCTTATATCCTCATTCAGTCTTTACTCACCTTCTGAAAACCATCTGCTTACTTCATCCCTAAATATCTTTCTTATTTGACACATGGTAAAACACAGAATCTTTGACCTTTAATAAATATATGTTCATAAAATTATAAGGCAAAGCATGAGTAGTCTCCCTGTCTTCCCTTGGTTGCGGTGTGCTCACGTCACTGATAAGCTGTGTTTGGACTAATGAAAAAAAGCACAGGATATGAAGGCCTAACACTTATTGAAACTCCTTTTGATTTATGGTTCTGCTTGTCTGCTTGAGCTCTACATAATGTCCTCTTGATGCTGTGTGGATTCACTCAGCACCTGTGGAGGAGATATATGAATATTAACATGATATTATTTAATAAATTGTTGTACAGGATAGATCTAAACATTAAATTCAAATATGTATAATTCAATAATTAGTATTTTTGTATATGTTTTATGTCACTGTGACATGCCTGTTGTTCTATATAGAGGCATTTGCATATGCAGATAAGAATATATGTGCATGTGTTGTACCTCGCCATCACGGGTCTCAATGGTTTTAATAAGAACTGTTTTCTTTGAGTGCAGCTCAGAGGCACGCTGGTGATGCTCTGGGTTAGTCTCTGTGAAAAGAGAAACTTTTAGGTGAAGTCAATGCACATGTGTGACATAACATTCTAAAAAACACATCTGTGTTATTAACAATAATATAAATACATCTAAAAGGTTCAAGACTAATGAAAATATAAGGAATGTATTGATTCCAGTGTCACTTCAACAAATTTATTTGAAATTATATGTATTTTTTGGGCAAATTGGTGTCATGACAAAGCTGGTATTGAAGCCCACCTCAGCATTACTGGCCAGACATCACTACATTCTGTGTGTATATGTGTGTGTTGTATGGATGGATTAATGGCGGAGAACTAAATCCTCTGTGTGTAAGTACAGTACATAAAATAGATCACTTTATTACTGTAAAAAAACTCTGAAACTACAATATAACTTAACGGCACAAATAATAAATGTTCCTCTTACCCCTAAAGCTTATAGTGGAGTAGGTCTGCATAGGCAGGGTTATTCTGTGGGGGGAAAACATAGAGGGTAACAAGAAACTGACATTTACAGAAGTCTTTTTTATGGTTTTGATCAGTAGTTCCAAATGTTTGACTGCATCACACCTCTGTTTTTCTTCTTCCTTTGGGTTGACTCCACACATTAAGCATCTTTACCCAACTAGGAATCAAATCTGAAACCTGCTTGCTGTAAAGTGGAAGCACCAACCTCTGCACTGCTGTGCTGCCCACAGTCCCCACATATTTACAAGATAGGTGACCACCCCTAATAGTTTTTTTGTCATTGCAATTCGTACAAAACTGTGCATTTAAATTAAATGTGAACTGATTAAGTGACATGCATCATATATATAAAATGTGTAAATGCATTTATAACACCCCCACACACACACTTTAGGAAATTCTTGTTTACTTTAAGATCAGGACCAGAAATAAATAAGAAAATTCTCTTGCGCATAGACTAAATGAATCACACCTCTTCTCCACCCTACCTGCTCTCCTCTCCTTCCAGCAGCTTCCTGTAGGTGGCAATCTCCACGTCAAGTGCCATCTTGACGTTGAGCAGGTCCTGGTACTCACGCAGGTGCCGTGCCATTTCATCTTTCATGTTGGCAATCTCGGCCTCCAAACGGGAAATGGTATCCTGAAAACCTCCAGCCTCACGTCCATGCCGGTCCTCCATGTCGCGCATCTGCCTCATAAGTGACTCATTCTACAACACGGGAAGGACCCATGTAACCGCCATGTTGTTATTTCCATACATTTTAATAATTGCTTAGAATATGGAAAGTTTTAAACCTACAGTGCCCTTGAGAGAGTCAATCTCGCAGGTGTAGGATTGGATCTGGTGTCTGTACTCCATAGTCTCCAGCTTGGCTTGTTTAAGTGCCTCATTATTCTTGGTTACTGCTTGGTTCAGATCTGAAACCTGAGTATTGAGAGATGAGACAAAGATAAATGATGATGTCTGAAAAATGTATTGTTCTCATCGTACTCTTAACACTTATACTTTGTCATATTAGAATATTATACAGAATGTATATCATGTTAGTAGGCAATTCCAGACAGATTAGTTGAAAACTGATATTTTATGAAATAGAAGTAGAAAGTAATTTCAACATTTTTGCTCTCTTACCTTAGACTTGTACCAGTCCTCAGCTTCATTGATGTTCTTGGCAGCGATGGCCTCATACTGAGCTCTAATATCCCTCAGAGCACCGGTCAGATCAGGCTTGGACATGTCCATCTGGATCTGCACCTGAGCCTCTTGCATCTGGGCCTGCAGCTCCCGAAGTTCCTAAACACCCGGCGCCAGAGGAATGAGTGTTGGTTTGTTAATATATGGGATGGAAACTTTTACTTAGACACTTGTATGCTTGCTGCTCAGAGGTAATGCACATTTTTATCTCTTATTGTGTGTGTGTGTGTGTGTGTGTGTGTGTGTGTGTGTGTGTGTGTGTGTGTCTGACCTCCTCATGAATCTTCTTAAGGAAGGCAATTTCTTCTTGCAGTGTTTCAATGCGTCTCTCCAGGTCTAAGCGAGCGATAGTGGCAGCATCCACATCCTGTTTTGAAAGAAAGTAATGAGGTTCATTTCAGGTTATGTTTTTTTTTTATCTTTATTTAAAAAGTCTTTTTATCTTTATATAGAAAGTAAACTTACAGCTCTGAATGCAGCAAGATTGTTCTCAGCCTCCTCCCTTTGTGTGATCTCCTCATGAAGCCTGTCATCGGAGATAATACAGCTAATGAATAGTTGCTTTTTTCCATTCTACTTTTATAGGGGCGTGGACCTTTTTCACTGACCCACAAAAAGCTACTTATTTCATTTACTTAAAAACAAAATCATCAAAATTGCACCCTGTCCTGCGTGTATCTCTGCCTTAGTTTAATTAAGGTACCTTTTTCCATAATACAACATAAAGTTTATAGAATTGGGATTTTGTATAACATTACTGCATGCATTTAATTTACTCCACCCAAATGACTGTACAGTTATATCCAAATGTTCTGGGCAGGTTACAGAAACTTAAATCATGTGAAGGCACTTGATTGATTTCGAATATAGTCAGCAGCCTCACAATGACCAAATAAGACCAAAGCTGCAACACAACGCAACACTGACTCACAACGCCATGACCGTATAATCCCACTTAACAACATTAAATATAACGCAAACGGCACTGTGGCTTAGTGCTTAGCATGTCTGCCTCTCAGCGCTGAGGATCCGGGTTCGAATCCTGATCTGGGTGGAGTTTCCATGTTCTCCCTGTGTCCGTGTGGGGTTCTCCGGTTTCTCAAACTCCCCGAAAACATGGAATCAAAATGAAATTGGATGATTTTTCTGTCTGTGTAAGTGAGTGTGTGCCCAGCAATAGATTGGCTTTCTGTCCTGAGTGTATCGGTCCAGCGCCTGAAACATTCTCCTCTGGATGAGCATAGGAAACCCCCAGTGACACTAGTGTACGAGTAAGTGGAAGATAATGTATGAATGAAGTATGATGCAAAAACCAAGCGTGGCATTCATTATTTTAGGCAAACCTACCTTAATCTTATAAATATGGGTGAATGTTCTTTACCATGATTCCACGATTATCACTACATTTGACAAAGTGTTCAGAGTTTTATATACTTTGAACAAACAGATTAGATTACAATTAGATATCTTACCACCTCTACATGGTCCGAGCATCAACACAGGAAACCCGATTAAGAAGCGACCAATTAATCATGACTTTTTTTTCATTTACACTGTTTGGAGGAAACCAGCGATGGACTGGCGCCCTGTCCTGGGTCTATCTGCCCAGCGCCCGAAACGTTCTCCCCTGGATGGGCATGGGGAACCCCACCGCAACCCTACTAGAGGATAAAGCGGGAGATAATGAATGAATGAATGTTTGGAGGAAACGCCATAACAAAGCTTGGCTAAGAAGGGGCTAGTGTAGGATTATTTTGACCATTAATCTAAACAAGTCTAAGCGGAATCATCATACAGTGTTTAATGTAGCCCGAGTGAAAAGGTCACACCTGTGCTTAGAGTTCTATCGTTGCTTTTTCAAACACAGCATTGAAATCAGATCTCTCTGTGTGTGCTGCCTTACATTCTAATTTAGAGTCTCTCTCTCTTTCCAATAGATCAGCAGCAATGAATGACCAGAAGAAAAATCTTTTGAATATATGAATATTAATGCATAGGGACGAATAAATCATATACACAGCTGCCCTTTCAGGCCATTTTTCTGACCTTTTCACAGACATTTATGAAAATGACTTCAGGCTGTGATAAGCATATGACTCCTTATGACCCCTTACTGTTTTAAAATAGACTGCAGGAATACCAGAATACTTCATTTAGCAAGATTTCAACACTAACTATGACATCACAGCCATGTAATGATTCAGACTTTTTTGTACACTAAGAATTGATATGAGTGAAATAACTGATTTATCTGCTATATGTTGTTTTCCATACACCTGTCTATTTATACATAATCAACAGATTCATTGTTAAATTCATTCAGTTTACCTGAGTTTAAGCTTTTGCAGATCATCGCCCAGATTGTCACGCTCCACTTCAACCCGGACTCTCTGATTGGTCACAAACTCGATCTGGCGCCTCAGCTCCCTCATTTCCTCCTCATAGAGGTCAGCAATGCGGGTGGGCTCACGACCACGCAGTCGTTCCACCTCCACCGTTAGTGCTTGGTTCTGCTGCTCCAGGAAGCGCACCTTTTCAATATAGCTTGCAAAGCGATCATTCAGGTGCTGGAGTTCGACCTTCTCGTTGGTGCGCGTCTGCAAGAACTCTTGGTTGAGTGCATCGGCCAGGCTGAAATCCAGGGTCTCACCCAGGCCGGAGGCATAGGACTTGCTGATGCCTGTCGAAAGAGATGGCATCCCATAGGAGGAGGCACGGTAGCTGGAGTAGCCTGGCGTTGCTGAGCTTGACGTTTTGGTAACCTCATAGACACGAGAACTGACATGAGAACCTCCGGAGCCATGACCTAATGTTGAGGAGCGGCTGATGGGAGATGAGGTGAAGCCAGGCCCTCCAAAAGTGCGCCTGTATGAGGACTGGGCAGAGGCATATGAAGCACGACTCATTTTGGAGGGATGGACTGCTCACACACACATCCACACAAGGGAAGAGAGACAGGAGTGAAGGACAAACAACTGCAGCTGTGGCTATTTGTAGAAGTCAGGCCCTCTGTGTACCCCCTCCCTGAAGGTTGATGGGTAAAACCCTTCCCTCCACACTTTCCTCGTCCTCCCACACTCTGTCCTTTAGCTCAGGCTTCTTTCTTTAATTTTACCTTTTAGTCTCATACTTCTGTACATATATGCATGTTAACTTTAAATTAAAATATAGAGTCCAGTCATGACCAAATAAAGAAATCATTGATAAAATAGATTTATTCCAACTTTGTGTTGTACATTTTTTAACAGAACACCTCTAAATCTCATTATAATTCTCTTAACCCTCTACTAGGGTCATCGAGGGAGTTTCCCATGCCCATCCAAGTGAGAGAATTTTGGGCACTGGACAAATCCAAGCAGGCCCAGGACAGGGCGCCATCTCCAGGCACACACATAGACAGACTATATAGGGGCAATTTAGAGCCGCAAATTTACTTTGAATCCATGCTTTTGGACCCATGGGAGAACATGGAAACTCCACCCAACTGTTTTGAAATAATGCAATACTGGTATCTGAGTATATTTTTGCATTTTATTAAATAATTGCTACACTCGTTTTATGGGTGGTGTTACAGAAATGTTTTGTCAATTTTTCTTAATTTAAAATCTAATTTTGTTATTAGTAAGGTCACTGCGCCATCACCCAGCTGCTTCACTGCAAAAAAGGAATTATCATCAGTCATGCTAGCTTGCAAACTTTATTATTTGGATCCTTAAATGGGGTGTTTATTAGAATTAAGTACAAATGCGTAACCTCACACCTCAAACATGGTATTTGGAAATTGCTAGTGCAACCCACATCTCATCTTTGCATTATTTAGTCAGAGCTGCTGAAGGTCTTGTTGACTTGCCTTAAAAAGGAAAGGCATGAACAAGAAACAGAAGAACAGAATGTGTATATCCTTCAAGAGTGAAGTCAGGATCGCTTGGCTTCACATAAACACAACGCAGAAGTAAATATGGCTTTTGTCATTGCCACAATGGATAATGACATCACCTCACCTGGAAGTCACAAAGATGTACGTCAGTGATGGATTCAGAGGTAAAGTTATCGTGCCTACAACAATTTCGGGATGTATGATTGAAGAGTCAGTGTGGCAAAGCCAAGAAAAGGAATATTGCTAACCTTTAGAAGAGTTTATTCAGTGCTCTCTAATTTGTCCAGTGTAATGATCAAACCACTTAAGTCTAACCACTGGAGATGGTTTACCCATAAGCAGTGGACTATTTATAGACATGCAGGTTCACACATTGGAATTTTGTCAGTATAAAAGCTCGTCTGGAAGTCTTCAAGCATGTAGAGAGATCTGAGGTGACAGAGCATTTAAACTGCCTGCCCCCCTCCCTTTGCTTTGCAGTTTTTCTCTTCCTCCACCTCTATATAAGGTAGAGAACATCCAGCATGTTTAAATTCTGCACAGAGGTCCAGAGTTTCCATGTTCTATGTTTTGCTTTCTGCTTTCAAAGGATAAAAGATAATGATAATCCACTCTAAAATGCAGTTTTTTTTTTTAAAAAAGCAAATAGATGTCTTTATTTAGAAGAATGTTTTTTTGTTCTGTAACATTTATTTAGGAACGGAGTACATGTCCCATGGGATCATTTAGTTATCATTAATTTGATCAAAACTTTATATAGGGGATACAATGTAGGAAGACTTATATGTATCATATGGACATGATGAGCTTTTATGATATTTTATTCTGTGGAACAATCTCTCCTCTCTTTTACTCAACTTGGAAGCTATTACTCAGCTTTCTGCTTCCTTGTGGACCAATCTAGTGTCTCCAAACTCATCCCTATTACTCATCCCTTACGGACTTTGTTATGTGCTCTGGGGCACAGTTATGCTGGAGCAGGTTCCTCTTCAAACTGTTTTCACCAACTTGGAAACGCACAGTTTTACAAACTATTTTCTCCACTTACCATATAGACTGTATTCCATCTGTTTTCTTTGTTTTTGATAGTTTCCTGTTGGTTCTCTGTTCTCTATTGATCATGACTACCACAAATTATATATAGGACAGCATGGTGGCTTAGTGGTTAGCACGTTCGCCTCTCAGCACTAGGGATTCCTGGTTCGAATCCCCATCTGGGAGGAGTTTCCATGTTCTCCCCATGTCCGCGTGGGTTTCCTCCGGGTTCTCCGGTTTCCTCCCACAGTCCAAAAACATGGATCAAGTCAATTGAGTTCTCCAAATTGCAACATATAGTGTGTGTATATGTGCGTGAATGTGTGCCCAGCGATAGATTGGCAACCTGTCCTGGGTGTATCTGCCCAGCGCCCGAAACGTTCTCCCCTGGATGGGCATGAGGAACCCCCCCCCCCCGCCCCCTGCGACCCTAATATATAGGATAAAGCGGAAGATAATGAATGAATGAATGAATATATATATATATATATATATATATATATATATATATATATATATATATATATATATATATATATATATACAGGGGTAATTTGGGTGGTTAGTTTTGTAGTGACACTGCTTAAATAAGAATAATGCACCAACCAATTAATACCTGCCCTGTTGTGTTTCTATAGTGGTCCTGGACGTCCGAAAAACTGTTTGCCTCAAGTTGGAGGTGTACAGTTGTCTGTATAGCATGACAATATATTCATTCATTCATTCATTCATTATCTTCCGCTTTATCCTATATTAGGGTTGCGGGCGGGTTCCCCATGCCCATCCAGGGGAGAACGTCTCGGGCGCTGGGCAGACACACCCAGGAAAGGGCGCCAATCCATCGCTGGGCGCACACGCACACAAACACACACACACAAACACACTCTACATGGGGCAATTTGGAGAACTCAATTGACTTGATCCATATTTTTGGATTGTGGGAGGAAACCGGAGAACCCGGAGGAAACCCATGCGGGAGGAAACCCATGCGGGACACGGGGAGAACATGGAAACTCCACCCAGATGGGGATTCGAACCGGGAATCCCTAGTGCTGAGAGGCGAACATGCTAACCACTAAGCCACCGTGCCGCCCATGACAATATATCTGAATGTAAAAAGCTGTAGTTGAAGGGGTACAGTTGTCTGAATAGCATGACAATATATCTGAACGTAAACAGCTGTAGTAATGGGGCAGAATAAAATGCGCAGTCGCTTAATAGTTGGGGAGTAGGGCTATCAATCTGAAAAGTTTGTGTTAATTTCCCACGACAATAGGAATTACCAATGTGGGTCCCTGAGCAGGACCCTTATCCCTCATTGCTCCTGTGTTTGTGAGGCCAACCATTCATTTGGAATATTTGTAAGTCACTTTAAATAAATTTGTATGCAGGAATATGCTCATGTACACCCCCCCTTCCCCCATAAAAAAACAAAAAAAAAAAAAAAACATGCAGTAATATAACCTCCTACCAAAAGGGGGCAGTAAAAGATGCACATTAGCACTGAGTCTTGGCTTTATTTTGACAGCATATAGCGTTCAGGGTTCCTGATTTATTCCTGCAGAGCCGGAGATCAACAGAGCTGATCAGAGTTTAACCTTCATGCAGGTGAGCGAGCGGCTCTTACATTTACTTTAATTAATCCAAGTTAAAGTCTTTAGAATGAGCCGATCATGTCTTTAACACGGCGTGCTTATCAGGTTTAAACGTCGTTGAGTCAGCAAGAAAGTTTCTTCTTCCGTTTTTAGATATTCGAGTAAAATATGACATTAAAAAAATCTCCTTTCGTTTCATTAAATAATTATATAAATATTAGAAATGCTATCAGCAGCAGGTTTATTTCACTTTTTAAAACCATTCATTCATTATCTCCCGCTTTATCCTCTATTAGTGTCGCGGTGGGGTTCCCCATGCCCATCCAGGGGAGAACGTCTCGGGCGCTGGGCAGATAGACCCAGGACAGGGCGCCAATCCATCGCTGGGCACACACTCACTCACACAGACACACTCTATATGGGGCAATTTAGAGAACTCAATTAACTTGATCCATGTTTTTGGACTGTGGGAGGAAACCGGAGAACCCGGAGGAAACCCACGCGGACACGGGGAGAACATGGAAACTCCACCCAGATGACCACTAAGCCACCGTGCCGCCCTTTTTAAAACCATTGATCCCTTATTCGAAATAAAGTAAAATGTAATCTACTGTTCTTTAACTAGGCAGCACGGTGGCTTAGTGGTTTAGCATGTTCTCCTCTCAGCACTAGGGATTCCCGGTTCGAATCCCCATCTGGGTGCAGTTTCCATGTTCTCCCCGTGTCTGCGTGGGTTTCCTCCGGGTTCTCCGGTTTCCTCCCACAGTCCAAAAACATGGATCAAGTTAATTGAGTTCTCTAAATTGCCCCATATAGAGTGTGTCTGTGTGAGTGAGTGTGTGCCCAGCGATGGATTGGCGCCCTGTCCTGGGTCTGTCTGCACGGCGCCCGAGACGTTCTCCCCTGGATGGGCATGGGGAACCCCACCGCGAACCTAATAGAGGATAAAGCGGAAGATAATAAATATAAGCATTAAACATTTGACTTTTTACACTTTGAACATTTTTGGATGAGGTTGCATTGTAATTGGTCAATGTTTTATCTAATAGCATTTACAGCCCCAGTCAAAAGTTTGACACGCTCCCTTATCTATTTCCTCCACTTTCCATATAAATGGACTTTGTAGTTTTATAATTACAGACTGTAGTACATATTTTTTCTTTGTTTTGTTAAACCCCAGTTGGTTCTCTATTCTCTATTAGTCATGACCATCACAGAACAGGTTTGGGTGGTGGATTGTTTATTGTCAATTCTGGCACTGAAGTTTAATTTCTCCACCTTAGTTACACTGCTGGGATAGGAATAATGTACCAAGTAAATAATACCTGCTCTTTGGTGGTACTGATGCACAATATTCACAATAAGCAAATATATAAAGTTCCTTTTTGATGTATCAGTCTTCATCAATTTTAGAATTTTAGCAATAAATAACATTCTCCCTCAGCATGAGGTAAAGTTTAAATTAGAGACCATCTGAGTTACATTTAGTTCTGCTTTGTGTATCATAATAAAAATGTTCTGTGTTTTTGTCAGTCTTTCATCATGAAAACCTCTAAGGAATCTGTGCAGACTGCTGCCAAGGAATTTCTTAATTTTGTCAATCGTGGAGTGTCGCCATATCATGGTAAGTGAAACTTCTCTGAGGTTCAACTGTAACTAAGATTTTATTGTGAGCAATTTAGTCTAGTTCCACACATTTGACCCTTATCATGTACATTTACTCCAACAGAAAACAATGAAGAATTATTATTCTTGATTCAGTAAGAGGGGGCGGGTAGGTCACTCATATCAAATGATGTGTCCATCTTTGGTTACACTCTCCGCTGTGTTGGTGGTGCTTGTTACCCTGTGTTAACCTTAACTCTTGCTTAGCTTGGCACTGCAGGTATAGAACCCATATATTGTATATTACATTACATTATGTAACTTTGCAGATTCTTTCATAAAAAAACATTTACAAGCATTACAATTAGCAATGATAATTACGGATCCTGCTTAACAGCACACACATAGGTAACTTCAGTGAACTTCGCATTTAAATCTCCAACCTTCAGATTAACAGCCCAACACCTTTACCACTGAGCTGCAATACATAACTGGCTATAAAGTATAACACTGCCAAATATTATTAGACCAAATGCAGAAACTGACAATCTGTTTAATCTAAAATAATGTTTTTTTTTATTATATTTATTTTTACTGTTACAATGTGTCAAAGTGCTGATAAGAGAACAAATAAATCCAGCAACAAAATCTGTCCTTGGGTATTTATCCAGTACCTTTCTTCATAAATTTTTTGGTGTGATTTAATGTTCAGCTGCTGTGTGAGAAATCAAATCCATTGGCAATCAAATTAGGAATCTGAAGAATTCTGTAAATGCTGCAGCTTATTAATTAAAAGCTGCAGCATTTACAGAATGAAAAAATGAAAGAAACTCCTATGAAAAGAAATCTAGAAAGAAAGAAAGAAAGACTTTTCTTTATAGAATCTTATGTCCTGAAAGCCTTTCACATTTGCTTCACTCATCTTTTTTTTAATAACAGCTGTTGAAGAGTGCAGGACTCAGTTGTTAAAAGCTGGTTTTAAAGAGCTGAAGGAGTCAGAACACTGGGACATCAAACCAGCAAACAAGGTGTGTGTGTGTGTGTGTGTGTGTGTGTGTGTGTGTGTGTGTGTGTGTGTGTGTTATCTGTCTTCAAAGCTTTGCTTTGCAGCTGTTATCAAATATCATTAAAACAAACCTGATAGAGCAACAGTTAATAATCTTATAGATAAGAAATCTGCCTGCCATTTACTAATCTTTGCACTTTCAGCAGGCAAGTCAATATGCCTCATGATGACCTGCTAGAAAATTGTGCAGTAATTTGGCAAGTGTTCCTTTTTTCACCTCGTAGTACTTTGTGACCCGAAACTACTCCACCATCATCGCCTTTGCAGTAGGAGGCCTTTATAAACCAGGCAATGGCTTCTCCATCATTGGCGCCCATACAGACAGCCCCTGTCTCCGGGTAAGACTGATGATATTATTTACTACTTTCAGCCAGAATATTATAAATTTATGAAATTGTCAGCTTCTCTAAGTTTTTATTGGGTTTTTGTAATTATATCTTTAATTGTTGTGGTGAATTGGTTTTCAGGTGAAACCTCGCTCCAAAAAGACGAGGTTAGGCTGCCTGCAGGTTGGTGTGGAGTGTTACGGTGGCGGAATCTGGAACACATGGTTCGATCGGGATCTGACCATCGCAGGTCGTGTTATGGTCAAGGTGTGGAATTATGTTAAATTTATCCTTAACATACAATAGCAATTAATAACCAAAAAGAAAATCATTTGTTCATATAAAACATGAGGGTAAATATTAAGTTAATGATATATACTTGTATGTACAATGTATTTGGTGGTGAAATATTTTTCTTAAATAGCATCTGTAATAAAAAATACACGTTTTTAATATTGACTGACTTTTTAACAGGACCATTTAACAAGATTTTAAGGATATGTTCAATGTTTCTGTTCCAGATTTCTAAACATTTCCACAAGTTTTTACATTGACATTTTACATTTACATTGAGAACATTATAAGTTGAAAAGGGAGCAGTTCAACTGCAGTATTTTCAGTCATGATTGATTGCTGATCTGGATTCAAAACCTAGAATTTTATTTTTAAAAATGGTTACTCTTGTGTCTCTTTAAGCAAAATGATGGTCCAGTTTGGACAAAGGTCCTCCCCAGTTTTGGTTTCTGAAAACCTCCAAGCTTTGTAATAGTATTTTTAACAGAACGCTGGCCCTTTAAACACCTGTTTTGATTACACTGTGCGAGATGGCTTGGCGTATGTGTTTCTGCTTCACAACAGATGCTCGATATCAAGTTAAGCAAATTTTCAGAAATGACTCTTTTAAGGAGAGATATTCATGCTCAACACTTAACAAGCTGGCAGAAATAATCAGTGATCATCAGAATGCTAGTATTTTTCTTGTGATGATCTAGTAAGAAATAAAATTCTCTCATTGTTGTGATTTTAAACATATGAAGTGTCAATAAAAATAAAATTGATTGGAACTGACTAAAATTAATTGCTGTTAGTGTGTGTCACTCTGTAATCACAGAATGGAGATAAACTGGTTCACCGTCTTCTGCATGTCCAGAGGCCCATTCTGAGGATCCCACACCTGGCCATTCACCTTCAGAGGGACATCAATGACTCATTTGGGCCCAACAAGGAGAACCACCTGTGAGTCTTAGCGTACAAGGAGATGATTTTGTTCAAAATAATTTAGAAATTGAAAAGGTTTAGATAAGGATATTGTTATGTAATAGGGAT
This sequence comes from Corydoras sp. C115, assembly GCA_019802505.1. NCBI lineage: Eukaryota > Metazoa > Chordata > Actinopteri > Siluriformes > Callichthyidae > Corydoras > Corydoras sp. C115. The sequence goes on from JAFMOC010000013.1 coordinate 1,047,198, forward strand.
GGCAGTATTCTGCATAGAGCCTTTTTTCCTTAAACCCAATGAAATTATTAAAGTCCTGAACATATTCAAATATTTAACTTCTTACTATTATGAACTAAGTTTAATATTTATAACTATTAAGATGCCCAATAAGAATCTTAAAGACTCAGCTTTGGTAACTAATACAGTGTTTATACTGAATTCTTATTAAAAATTGGACTTTCTGTAAAATGACATTGGTGCTGATTTATTTTAGAGTGCCATTCCTGGCTACTGCAATTCAAGAGGAGCTGGAAACTGGAACTGCATCATCCGGTGATGCCTGTAATGCAACTTCAACTGTAAGACACTCACGACATTTTCAAACACCTAACAACCGAACATGAATAAATAGTCCAGTTCCAGAGCATTATTTCAATGATTTTTCAGTAGCATTGGACACTCGTCTGTGTTGATGATTCGCCGCCGAAATAGCAACTAACTGTAGCATTTGACTGTGGCCATCTGGGGAGGTTGTTTTTTTAGTCGGCATTGCATCTGGGTTTTCCGTCGCTGAGATAGCATATGCCAAAAATGTACCTGAACACACCTCATTTCAAGGTGGCCATGCCCATATATTAACAAAAAGCATTACTATTTAAACAATGCAGACAGAAGGCGATGAAATAAACTGTTGGCGGGGTGTAAGATAGCAATGAGCATTGCGACGAACGTTGCACAGGGTGCAAGAGACAGGATCCTTACTGTCTGATCTCACAAATGAATAAATATAGATATGTTTTGATTATTGCTCCAATGATAAATAATGAAAAGCTGGTGTTATGAACATTTTGAAAAAGGGACACTTTTTTTTTTGTTATATTGATTTTCAATGGGTTATATTAAGTAGATAATTAGTAGCCATCCATTAACCTATGTACTGTATGTAAAAAAATTTATTAAAAAATGTTATTCGACCAATTTTGGGTAAATTAGACTGTACATCTGTTTATGAACAACAAGACTGTACAAATGGACTTTTAAGATTCTAAGGAGTATTTTTTTTTTCTTTCTTTTTAGGCAGAAAAACACCAACCCGCTTTAATCAAGCTGATCTGTAGTGAACTCGGGGTCGAGCCAGATGCTTTGCTGGATTTCGAGCTTTGCCTAGCAGACACACAGCCTGGGGTGAGTCCTGACTGCCAGATGTGAGCTCAAAATGTCTATTAACATTCAGATTTTTCTTAAATGTGAGTCAATAGCTAAGTGCCTGTCAATAGTCAAGGGAGAAGAAAGACTCGGTCATGAGTGAAGTGGAGGCTTCATTTGCATGGTTCTTGCTGATGTCTCTTTGCAATAATCTGAATAATGGATTCATGCCAAGCACTGATAAAAAAAAAAAACCCTGCGCTTTAATGACTTGATTAGTTTTCAGTGTCTGTCCTGCTGAGATGACATCAAATTTGTTATCGGTCTGGTCTAGTTCATGTTTGCTGAATATATATATATATATATATATATATAGTTTTGTTTCTTTCAGGAAATTAACTGATTTAAGGCTAAATATAAGTAAATAAAAGAGGTTTTTTTTTTTTCTAAAGCCAAAATTGTATATTTAGCGGCCATATTTGTGTAACATTTTACGTTGAAGAACAGCAACTGCAAATGAATGGTTCTATTTTAGAAATAAAAACACAAAACCCCAAGATTTGAATGGAAATCAATAAACTTGGATGTGATGTGACCTTTGCAATACGACCAGACCATGAGCAGACGCAAGGACTTTTATTGCTGACACTTCAGTAATTACACTGTGAAATGTAAATGTTTAACAAACACACTAAAGGTTTTTTTTGAGCCACTTTAATAGTCAGTAAAATTTGCTGCCAGTGTTTAGACGAAGCAATTGATTAACTTCACATAGCTTTCAGACTGAGCACACAGAGCATGTACTCTGTACTACACACTGATGTTATCATTCTGCCGCATCCACATTTGTCTTCTGAGCATCAGAGCTGCTTTGAGAACTCACATCGCACACAATTAAAAAACTTTGGGTTATTTTGTGCTTAAAACCATTATTTTCTATGCTCACTCCTCAAAATACAGAAGCAATTTATGCTTAATGTATTACAGCTTCCATTGCTAGTAATAACTAGTTACAAACAAATAACTAGACAAATTGAGAGATTAAAAAAAAAAATGTGCAAACGATAATTTGGAGTTAATAAGGAGAACATGCAACCTTCACACAAAAAGGGCCACTGTATCTGGGAATCCAGGATCTTCCTGACATTATTAACTGAACTGGTGATGCTGTGGTTAAGATGCTGTGTAGTGTAGTATGGTTACATCTGTCATGGAAGCAGAGAATTTTCAAATATGTAATAGTTTGTTTTGTTGCTGAGGTCCTTAAAAACATATGCATGTGTTGCACTTTACAGGCACTAGGTGGTGTGTTTGAAGAGTTTATCTTCTCTCCTCGGCTGGATAATCTCCATAGTTGCTTTTGTGCTCTGACGGTATGTTGTACCATGTTTTCATAGTGCATAGTGTGTCTTTTCTGTGTAAACTGGCCCTGATTGTGGTGTGTGCCCCTGTTTCTTTCAGGCTCTGATAGATTCCAGTTCAAATGCCTCTCTTTCTGCAGACCCAAATATTCGTATGGTTACTCTTTATGACAATGAAGAGGTAAGAGAAAGTTAATTTGTTTGATTTACAAATGGTAAATAATATTTGTAAATATTTTTTTTTAGTGTGTGTGTGTGTGTGTGTGTGTGTGTGTGTGTGTGTGTGTGTGTGTGTGTGAAATACCTACCCATGTTGTTTCCCCTGCCAGATTGTTCAGGTTCAACAGTTTGTGATTTAGACCATTAACACCAGCTCATTACACCTGCACATTTTAGTGTTGTGCTGGAAAAAATATGACTGGCTTTCATTTATAAATGCACCTTTTAAATGAGTGGGCAGTTCATGTCTGCAGTGTTGTTTTTCTTGTACCAATATAATTTTCCAATGTTCACACCAGCAGTCTACAGGTCATTAACATCGCCCCTGGTGACTGATGTTGCCAATATCGACACAGGCATTCAGAATAAAGGACTTATTATCCTGAAAATGGACTAAATATCTCTGTACATTTAGTGAATAAACCAGGATTCTGAGTTACACCTGAAAGTTCAACAGTGTACTGTAAAGATTATGTGTGACGTTTTGGTTTACAGTATTTTATTAATGTATATAAAATGTGCTTGACAGCTATATAGTATATATTTATAAATAAGCATATGTTTAGACTTAATTGTGCATTTATGCAATTGAACTGGAATTAATTCTAGCGCCCTGTGTCTTTAGTGTAACATGATGACATGTGGTGAGTGTGGGCATCACCACACCCAACCGCATGAGAGAGAACACCACAAGAGGCAAAGAATATCCTTTACTGCACACATAAAAGCAATAACAGTACCTCTGGCACATGCACATCCTATGTAAACAATACCTCGCATGGCATGTGACCCCTACAATGCGTATTACACCTCCCACATAAACTTTTGCCTCAGATAGCGGGCACACTTAATGGAACAATATAGAGGGAAAAGACAAGAAACAAGGACCGAAAGGGGTTTATACTGACCAAGTCATTAAGCAGCTGCGTCGACCATGCTGAGAACATCTGTCCGTTCCAGCCACCCGGCGCGAGCAACACCCGTTGGTTTTGCAGACCTTGGAGTTTAAGCTGTTAAAGTTTTGGGATGTTTCTGAGTGAAGTTTTTGCTCTGTGACCTGCAGGTGGGATCAGAGAGTGCACAGGGTGCACAGTCTAACTTGACGGAGCTCATTCTGCGTCGTCTAGCTTCCACTGCTGAAAACTTGACTGCCTTCCAGGAGGCCATGCCGCTGTCTTTCATGATCAGTGCTGATATGGCTCATGCTCTGCACCCCAACTACCAGTCAGTCACTGCACATCCACAAAAAATGTGTATCGATTCACAAAGTATCAAATGAATAATGTATCCAGGGCTTGAGAAGCTTAAAGAACATTAGTTTTAGTTCCAGCTGCTTCTTATTTTGGCTTTACTTCTGTGGATAGTTTGTTGACTTTGGGGGTCAAGTTATTGATATTTATTTCTTTGTGTACTTTATTTCTGAAGGGTTTATTTCAAGGTTTTGAATTAATTCCAGCATCAAATTAAGGATTCCAGTCTCATTTGTGTACAAATAAAAGAAGTTGAGGAAGAAAGTGGTTCAGAGATTATTGAATTTCTGATATTATGAATCTTTGCTTTATAATGTATGTTTTTTTTTCTTTCCTTAGAGAGAAACATGAGGAGAATCACAGACCAGCTTTCCATAAGGTATGCTAAACTTCACATATACACGTATACACACTCACAGTCTGTTGACTAAATTACTTTTTGTCCTCACTCAGGGCCCAGTCATCAAGTTCAACAGTAACCAGCGATACGCCACCACTGCTGTAACTGCCTCCATCTTGCGTGAGATTGCAGAAAAGATGAAAGTCCCTCTTCAGGTCTCTCTCTCTCATTCTTTTTCCCCTGCTGTGTATTCATGTTAGATTTCCTCTGTGCTCTTTCACTCGCCTCTCCATCTTCCTCTGATTGTACCAAGGTGAAAGGTGATTGGCTTTTGATAGCATTGCAAATACATGTTCCTCTGGCACTGGTTAAATGCACATTACAAGCTGGGCTCATTTATGAAAGTGACCCGATTCTCTGGTGAAGGTTAGACTCTTGGAAGGGAAGACTAAGAAGATGGAAATTGGAAAGCGAGGGAGATTAGAAAACAGGACAAAAGAGACTTTGAATTACTTAAACAAAACTTAGTGGTGGATTTATTACTACACGGATCAAATTAGGGTTATCCAGGTGGTGGAGCCTGGTGCTTAGTGGGTAAAAGGTAAGGAAAATCCACTGGTCTTTCCAAAAGCAGTTTAATAGAAAGATACAGTACCACCTTCTTGTTTCATTGTTTATTTTTTCCATTACCATATAGATGAACTTTGTAGTTTTACAATTTCAGACTGTAGTCCATCTGTTTTCTGTTTTTTTGTTAGTCCCCTTTTGGTTCTCTGTTCACTATTGATCAGGACAATCCTAGAACTATTATAATTTGGGTGGTGGACTGTTTTTATTGTCAGTTGTGCAGTGACACGGATGCAGTGGGGGGTTTTAGTGCAGCAGTGCTGCTGTAGATTAATTTCTCCACCTCAGTGACACTACAAGGATAACCAAGACTTTTCGTTTTCTTCATCTTCTAATACAAGTGTAGTTATTTTCTGGAGGGCTGTGTGTACTTTACAGGATGTGATGGTTCGTAATGACAGTCCTTGTGGATCAACTATTGGGCCTATCCTTGCGGCTCGCCTGGGAATTCCAGTGCTGGATATTGGCGCCCCACAACTTGCTATGCATTCCATCAGAGAGATGTGCTGCACCTCCGGTGTGCTCCAGACTACAACACTCTTCAAGGTGATTTTCTTTTCTTAAACCTTAAAGAAAGCCAACAAAGGCTTGTGGTTAAGGATCCAGCCTTCCAACCTGAAGGTCCCTGGTTCAATTTCCGGTCCCAACATGTACTATGTCTACAGTGCCCTTGGGAAAGCTACCTAACTTCAATTGCGCCCCAGGCACTGTATTCAAGGCTGCCCACTGCTGCCCAGACCTTAAATTGTTATATTAGTTGTTATGTAAAAAAAATACTAAATAAAATGCCCTTGCCTGAATTTATCTTGTTTTAATCTGTCATGTTATAAATTATGATTTCATAACAAGGTGCTTAAACTGATCTAATAAAAAGAAATATTTTATGTGTCATGTGAGGTCAGCTGTATTGGTCTGACATTTTCTAACATCGCTGATTCTAAATACAGAAGGACAATTTATTTATAAAATGTTAAGGGTCATTGCTGTCTGCTGAGTTGGTGTTCTTTGTCTGCAGGGTTTCTTTGAGCACTTCCCCTCTGTGAGGAACATGGTTGTGGTGGATTAACGTGATGCCAGGATGCTGTAACCCTATTAAGAAAAGTAGTACCCTCTCATCTTAATGACAGTCGCTCTGCTTTTGCTCAGAGAGGGCAGAGAGACTGTGGCATCATTTTGTCCTCAGCGTCTGTAATGGTTTAGCTGCCTGTGCGCTCTGGTTTCGGATGTTGAGCACACAATAAAAAAAAATTTCACCTGTTTCTAAACTACTGAGAACTTCATGACTTTTATTTTTAATTATGTCTTATATTGACACAAGTATTAACACACCTATTTATATATGCAAAAACCTAATCTCATTTAAGTTATAACAATGTCTATTCAACTGGGAACCTTTTTTTTTTTATAAGATTTAGAAGTGGGTATGTAGGGTTTTTTAGTTTTTTTGGGGGGAAAAGTATTTGTGAGGTCAGACACTCATGTTGAATCACCACAGTGTATGTTTCACAGCAAATAATCATAAAGGTAAAAAAAAGGGCCTTTCCCAAACTGTTTCCACGAAGTTTATAATCTTTAGCTAGCTTCTGTACACTCACCACCCAATTTATTAAATATGTGACATTAAGATGTAAAATCTTGATCACCTTCCAAATATTGTTTTGGTTACCTTTTGCTGCCTAAATGGCCCTAACTGTTCTCTGTGGTATCTGGCCTCACGATGTTAGCAGAAAATCCTTTAACTTCTGTAAGTTGTGTGATGGATTAAACTTGTTTGGTTAGCACATCCCACAGATACTTGGTTGGATAAGATTAACGCCTTAAACCCAATGTGTAACGATGCTTAGGTAGGAGGCACATGTCAAGATAACATCCACATAGATGGCAGGACATAGTTTCTCAGCAGAACATTACCAAAAGTGTTACACAGCCTCTGCCATATTACCTTCTTCCTATATTGCATCCAGGTGTCATATTCTTCAGGTAAGTGGCACGGATTTAACCGGGCATCCATGTGGTGTACTACAAAAAATTGCTTTGTTTTGCTTGCTCTGTAGTCCAGTTCTCATGCTTACATGCCTGTAGTTGATGCTTTTAGCACTGGACAGGGGCAGCATGGGTACCTGTTCTGGAGCTATGCAGTATTATGCACAACAAACTAACTACGTTCTCTCCCACAGTCCAAAAACATGGATCAAGGTCAATTGAATTCTCCAAATTGCCCCATATAGAGTGTGTCTGTGTGAGTAAGTGTGTACCCAGCGATAGATTGGCACCCTGTCCTGGGTGTATCTGCCCAGTGCCCGAAACATTCTCCCCTGGATGGGCATGGGGACCCCCCCCCCCCCCCGACCCTAGTAAAGGATAAAGCAGAAGATAATGGATGAATGGAATTCAAGCTGCACAGGTTTGCAATTATTTCTTTGTCATTTATTTAGATTCTGCACTTTATAGATATTTTTTCTATGCCATGGAATTAAAACATCTTTCACAAAGCTTATTCTGCCATTTACATTAGTAGTAACACAAGGTTTGATGACCATGGGAAATTCCTTTATATTGTGTTTGGTGAAGGGCAGCACGGTGGCTTAGTGGTTAGCACGTTCTCCTCTCAGCACTAGGGATCCCGGTTCGAATCCCCATCTGGGTGGAGTTTCCATGTTATCCCCGTGTCCGCGTGTGTTTCCTCCGGGTTCTCCGGTTTCCTCCCACAGTTCAAAAACATGGATCAAGTCAATTGAGTTCTCCAAATTGCCCCATATAGAGTGAGTGTGTGCCCAGCGATGGATTGGCGTCCTGTCCTGGGTGTATCTGCCCAGCGCCCGAGACGTTCTCCCCTGGATGGGCATGGGGAACCCCACCGCGACCCTAATAGAGGATAAAGCGGGAGATAATGAATGAATGAATGTATTTGGTGACTCCCCTAAGCAATTTAAGGAAAATGAACTATACAGCAGTGTAACCTTTGGCGAACTCTAAGCATAGAAAGCCACCTGGGCTGCAATCCACCAGACTGGAGCAAAAGCCCAGCTCACTTTTCCCTCTCCCCGCATTTAACTCCCTCCCAGCTTTTGCGCCCTGCTGTTGTTTTCCACCTGCGCCGAGAAACACGCGTGTTTTCCCGAAGTCTGTTCGTGGCGGCACGGCATCGCTTTCTCCAGTGCGGGTCGTAATGACTGTGTAAAGCGTGACAGAAGGAGCAGATCAGGAAGGACCGAGGGAAAGGGAAGGGCGCCTCGCTGCGCTCTGCTGCGCTCTGCTGCGCTGGTGCTTCAGGGATGACCATGAAGTCGCCGCGCCTCTGGATCCTCGCTGCTGTTTTGACCGCAAGTCACCAGCTCAGCACTTCTGCCAGATACGGTACGCCATCCTGCACACACACACACACACACACACACACACACTGCAAAGTGTAAAGTATCACCGGTTCGACGCGCAAAACACAGTTTCTTATCGATATTTGGGGCGGAATAAATCCCAGTGACTCACTTACTTAGTAGGATATTTACAACAGAACGCATTATCATTTCTGCAATCATTTGTGCTACCTGATGAAAAAGTGGTCAATAATAAACTATTTGCGGGTTAGTGTAGCCTACGTCAATACTTTTCTTTTTCATCACGAGCGCCTGGGATGATACTGGAATAAAAGAGTGGATGTTGGTAAATAACCCGGCTTGCCATAGCCGCAGTGCGCGCGGTGGTCAGTGATTACTACAACCTTAATAAACCCCGATCATGTGCACTTAAAGGGTAACAGAAGCTATTATATGGATTATTTATAGTATTACACGTAGTTCGTGCGCACCGATCTGTAGCAGCAAGACGCTTCTGGGTGCGCACCAAAGCTCCGCATTCAACATTTAGCCAACTAAGACTTGCAGACTTTGCAGCTGTAAACAACTGTTGCAGTGCAGACGAAGCTCGCAGGTCGCTATGTATATCAATCGCATTAAGAGGACGAGTTTCAGAAAAGATGGCATCCTTCGGTTTTTTCCGTCACACAGCTTCCAGCATGAACTATGACTCATCCGTGAAGCAAAGCTGGTCCAGCACTCAGCACGGAAACTGATGTTGCGGTTACTGATGTAAAGTGCATTTATGAAACCGTGTGTAGGACACATGCAGGCATGTAGTCCCGTTCCCCAAAGCTTTTAATAAAAACACGCTGTTAGACATCCTTCTGGATTCGGACTTTTGTGCTTTTGAAGCTGTGAAGACTGACCCTGAATCAGCTCATTATAATCATATGAATTGCATTGGCTTTCGGAGTTGATCTGTTACAGTCTCACAAAGTTAGGATATATATATATATATATATATATATATATATATATATATATATATATATATATATATATATATAAATATGCAAAGTCACGATTTAATTAGTTTTCCTAACTTTGTGAGACTGTAACAGATCAACTCTGAAAGCTATGTATGCAAATCATACAATTATAATGAGCTGATTCAGGGTCATTCTTCACAGCCTTAATGTTCTTACAAAGTTGGAAAGAGAGAGAGAAAGAGAGAGAGAGAGTGAAAAATTCATTCATTCATTCATTCATTATCTCCCGCTTTATCCTCTATTAGGGTCGCGGTGGGGTTCCCCACGCCCATCCAGGGGAGAGCGTCTTGGGCACTGGGCAGATAGACCCAGGACAGGGCGCCAATCCATCGCTGGGCACACACTTACTCACACAGACACACTCTATATGGGGCAATTTTTGAGAATTCAATTGACTTGATCCATGTTTTTGGACTGTGGGAGGAAACCGGAGAACCCGGAGGAAACCCACGCAGACACGGGGAGAACATGGAAACTCCACTCAGATGGGGATTCGAACCGGGAATCCCTAGCACTGAGAGGCGAACGTGCTAACCACTAAGCCACCATGCCGCCTGAGTGAAAAATTGTTTGTGTAAATTGTATATATATAATATAAATATAATAATATATAGTATTATGTTTATATTTATATATACATCAGCCATAGTACTTGGTAGGACCGAATCGAATTGGTAACCTTCAGGTCAAAAGGTAGCCCAGTAGCTCTCAGCTATTTAATGATTACGACCCCAACATCAGGTGTTGGGTATTTACTAGCACTGTAATGACAGTGTGTCCAAAGTGTGTCCAACAAAGTACATAATGTCACAAACGAAGTACAGCCTATAGAACTACAAAGAGCCTTTATATATCTGAAACTGACAGAGTGGGCAGTGGATGTACACAAGTAGGTGGAATTAACACAGTGGAGAGTTTATGTTTACTCAGAATCAGAGTTTATTTAAAAACATTGTACATGACTGTCAATTCCCAATCATTGGTCTCACATGGTTTTAAACATATATATATATAAATAATACAGAGTGTGTAAGCGTCCAAGTAAATTGTATTATAAATATTTTCTATTTTAACAACAGTATGTGGAATACAGAGCAATATGAAGGAATACAGAGTTCTGTTTTGTAGTGCCTGTATCTAACACCCTTGATTCAGTTATATGTTATTTATTATTATCTAAAAATTAATCAATAACACTGTTTTAAATCTTACCAAACATAAGATTTGTTTACAGAGTGAATCTCCAAAAATAGAGGCTGCTTTCTGGAGATGTTGCCAGTTTTGTAGAAAGGCTGAGCAAATCAAACATTACAGTTATTCAGAGTCGTGTCGCTTCAAAGATCACAGCCAAAGCTGTAAATAACTGTTTGCATGAACTCACCTCACTAAGACGTGCCGACGCAGCTCTCTGCTGATTTATTTCAGCACCACGGACAGTGGCTGTGATCTTATCGGACCACATAAGCAAGTCTGTCCTATAAGAGCTGTTGTTGGTTTCCTATTGAAAATGCCTAACCTTCTCTATTCCCAGTGCAAATGCTGCCCCATGCACAAATGCACATTTCTTGTTAGATATGTAGATGACTCATTTCTGTTATTCTGGGAATCCAGTTTTGTTGTGTGTTTACGGACGTACTTGCTCGGTATCCTCTGTCTCCTCCGCTGGCTGACTCATCTTGACCAGTTATCTCACATCACGCCATCATTGTCCATCTGTCTGTGAATGAGCCAGTGCTTGTCTACACGTAATAAATCAGAAGTCCAGGAAAGTGGGTGTTTGTATGATACAGTCCATATTGGAAAATTGTAGAAAACACATGGATGGTGATTTTAGTGTAATTTGTGGACTCAAACATTGTGTGCGAGCAAACATTAATTGGCTATGGAGCTTGAGAGATAAGTCTGTAAAGAATGGCTTTATGTGAAAGAGTGCTGACCATTTAAAGCTGCTAATTAAATCTGTGGTTCCGCTCATTTGCTAAGTGCTGCTTGTGTGTGTATATATATATATATATATATATATATATATATATATATATATATATATATATATATATATATATATATATATATATATATATATATATATATATACACACACACACACACACACATGTATGTATGTATGTATGTGTGTGTGTGTGGTATATGTATATATGTGTGGTGCATTCAGTAGTCCTGGGATTGGGACTGATACGTGAATGAGCAGGGTCCTTTCAGTCTGGAGTTTGTATGTTCTCCCCTTATTTGTGTTTAATTTCCTCTCAATTTTTATTAAACTACACATATTATATCACTCTATCATAGTGTATGCTTGTATCATCATGTGTATCTCGTCTAAGAGAGGAGTTGAGACAAGATTACTTCACTGGTGTTAAAACTGTAAAATGATACAATGAGGAAGAAAAGAAAGATTAAAATGATGGACAGTTTATAATCCATTTTGAAACTGAGCCTTGGGCTTTATTATGAAGGGTTCGTAATTTCGGATAATTTAACAAATGATTTAATGCCAAGCAAAAGAGCATAACCCAAGGAAAACAAGCAATTGTGTTAATAGGAACTATTTCTCCATAATAGATAAAGATGATAAATTGTTAATTAAGGTGAGTTTTATTTTTTTTAACCCTTTTGTCTTATGTATCTATGTTAATCAATCATTTGCATTTGTGTGTGGTTTATCAGAATATCACATCACATTGTTGCACTGAATTTAGATTCTGAATTGCTAAGCTCTAAAATTCAAAGGCTCCAATAATGGTATATGTGGGCACTTAGTGAATTCTGCATGTCCAACTGAATCCCCAGTGGTTTTACTTTGTTTTATTTTTATGCTTTGCAGGAGGATGTCAATATAAGTCTAACCTCATCCAGCACTTTGTGTCATGTTCTCAGCTTTCCAAAACACTTTAGTACCTTGCACTTATTTTTATTACTCTTTATTATACCCACTTCTTGGCTCACAAATGCACTTTTTAAATTAGAGGTCCACTATTATTTGCATTGGGCTTTTAAAATGTTCATTACATTAAATCCCAGCTTTACCTCGTTCCACATATTAGTTTGCAACTAGTGTATACAACAGTGTATTGGAACATTTATACATACACATACTTGCAAGAGCTTTTATGGCATACCATTCAAAATTGGTCCTCACTTTGCAGCCACTCCTCTATGAATGCATTTTGAATTTTCCAAAATTTTGGAGGGTGTCCAATTTGCCTATAATTCAAAGAAGCATTTGTCAAGTCAGACAGAGATGTTAGACCATACTTAATATATTTCTATAGTATATATAAACAGTATACACACTCACAGTGCACTTCGGTACTATATATGGAAAAAATGTATCAGGACACACATATAGGGGTTACATTTAATCTCATTACTGTGTAAATTCTAATGACAATTGTTGTAGGAAAAGTTTAAAGAAGACCTTTAACTTTTCTCCAGTGCACAAAGGATCCATATCATGAGCGTTGGGTCTGGTCTTTATGGATCATGCATTGTGCACTGGGGAAAAGTCAGAAGCCTTCCGTCAGAAGTATTAAGACTAAAGAAAGCCTGTAAATGTAATGATTAAGATGTGCATTCTGATACTTTTGTCCTTATATAGTAGCAAAGTGCTCTGCGACTATAGAAACTATTTATATATAATATGGAACCATATAGTAGTTGTTTATTAAATTGCAGAAATGGATATGCTTCCAGTGATGCGATAGAAAAGTGCTGGCTCGGAGCTCATTTAGAGGTTATAATCCAAAAATAGGTAGTATCATCCACAGCCAGATCCTGTGGACAGCAATTTGAAAAAAAGAAATCTTTGTTTGAAGGTTGTGTGTGATCTCTTTCTCTCAGTCACAGTAACACTTGTTAATCATGTGTGTCTGTTAACTTTTATAGAAGGGGATAGTAGCACTTCCAGCCAAATGTGTGTAAATTTGCACAACAGCTTGTAAATCCGTGGTGGCGGGCATTTTGTGTCTCAGAGTAAGTACATGATGGGACACTTTCTTCCTGGCAAGTAGTTCTTAACATTGTGGCTGACAGATCATCCTTTAAACAGGTCAATGCATTATTCCAAGAGGGTTGGATAGTTATCCATTGGTTACTGGAACATAACATGCATCTCTACCCTCCTTGTTCCCAGATTTTAATTTGATAGAGTATTTATGGTGTATAGTAGAATGGGTTATTTAAAGCATGTCATTTCATTTGCAGCAACTTCTAGAAGATATCCTGTCCAGCTGGGCTAATATTCCTGCAGAATGCTTTAAACACATAGTGGAAACTACGCCATGAAAAATCGTAGTGTTTGAAGGCAGATGAAGCTCCGATGTGCAACTAGATGGATGTTTCTAATATAGCTGCCATTTAGTCTATGTGTAAAAGTGGCTTCAGAGGGCAACACTAGTGTGACAGGCATGTGGAACATGTGTATTTACCTTCTCCTTCTAGACCTATGGCTACTATGTTGTCTGAAGGGGTTTCCCTCACCAGATGTTTCTGCTTTTAATGCAATCATACAAAATTAAACTTTATAGCTTTAGTGAATCATTAAAGCTTTTTTCAAGTAATAGTCATTTTGTTAACACTGCATGGCTAATTGATTGACACTTCTGTGCACCCCAAAGATGTCAACCCATGGGACTCGGACACGCTCAGAAGGAAAGGGGACTTTCTTAATAACATTTTAATTAACCATGTCTTGTTATATTTAAAAATAAAAATAATTGTTTTATTTCTGCACTTTTCTTGGTCGTGTTGTGTGCAGTGTAGTATAAATGAGCAGCACTGAAGCAGGTGGACAGCAGAGTAAAAATCTGCACACTGCCGGATATTGAGCTTCTGAATTATGGCAGGAAGCAGAAAAGCTTAAAGGTCACTGTTGCTTATCATGAGAACACACACATAGAAAAAAGCGTTTGATCCGGAAACTCCAGCATTTTGTCTTCATCACAGAGCCAATTACCTGCAGCCTGCGTCCTCCCTATCAGTTACTTAGAGACTTCAGTTACATGCTATCTGTCTCACTGTATTTGGCACATTCACTTAATCTCTCTCTCTCTCTCTCTCTCTCTCTCTCTCTCTCTCTCCCCTCCTCCCTCTCCCTCTCTCTTAGGGTGTTTGTTTGATGGAGATCTTTGCTTCAATGGGCAGGTCTGTTGGGATGGTGAGTATGCAAGCAGAACATGATTGTATTTGGCTCTGAGAATATGACTTCATATACCCAGTACAAAGACGTACAGTCACACATTTAAACAAAGAGATTCAGCTATTCAGTTTTCTCAGTGAACAGGTGATAATTACATGCTACTGCTATGCAGTCTCCATAGATGGAGTGGAATGAGTCACCGGGTAGAGTGTGGAGTTTATGGAATCTGTCACATCTTGAACAGCATCAGCCAGCATTATGAGCCAGAGTTATGAGGATATTTTTCTTATCGGGTTACCATGTCTGATTTACAGATTACAGAAGGGCTTTGTTCATTTCATTGGGAAATATTTCCTTATGCTGGATGTTCAAATAGCCAATAACAGAAACTGCAGAAATGCAAGAGGGTTCCGCATGCCATTCAGGGGAGAGTGTTTTGGGCACTAGGTAGATACACCCAGGACAGGGCACATACACACACAGACTATAAGGGGTGATTTAGAGCAGCCAATTTACCTTGAATTCATGTTTTTGGACTGTGGAGCAAACTGGAGAACCCGGAGGAAACCCATGCAGACACGGGGAGAACATGAAAACTTCACCCAGAATGGGATTCAAACTTGGATCCCTAGCACTGAGGCGAACAGGCAAATTAATTTTGGTATAATTTTGAATTAACTCTTATGTGTATGTACTGTATGTTTTAAAGGTAAGATAACGTTATTTTAAATTAAAGTAAGAGTGATGCAAAAAAAAGAACTCTTATTTATCTAATTTATCTAATTTACTCAACAATATTGACATCACACACTCGGATCTGATGAACAGAACCTAATTTTTTATCCCAGCACACGTCAAACAACAAACAGGCTTCTAAGCTTTTATAAGGCGGACACACAAATACACTGTGGAAATTTTGTATCTTTTAATTAATCTGCTTATTGTCTTATTTTAAAGCTGGGAGGAAGCAAAATCTTGTGAAAGACATTCATGCAGATGTGGGGAAAACATACAAACTACTTGAAAAGAACCTAGTCCACCCTGTCTGGAAATAAAACCCGATAATATCTTGATGTGGAGCAAAATAGCTAGCCACTTCAACACACATTTCTTATTTTTATCCTTTTTGGTTTTAATTATCTACACGTGTATGAAAGATGATAAATAAATAAATTTGGCCAAATCTGGTTTCATTATCTAAAAAAACTTTTTTTGATAGGATAAATGTGGCAGGTTCATCCATGTCAAACTTTTGACCTTATATATTTGTGTATAAGTGTTGTAATTTATGTAATGTAATTTTTAGCAAATTTGTTAAAATAGTCAACGTGTTTTGTAACATTCGCGTCTTTGCAAGACATCATACTATGAATAAATGCAACCTATGTAGCTTACTGCGTAAATGCTGCCTTTTATAATTACCTGCTCTTATCCAGTGACGATGAGCTTAAATCGTTTCCATGGCAACTGTGACATCACTGAAGCAAACATAACATTCCTCTTTCGCAGATCTCTGTGAGGCAGAGGCGTAAAAGGGAAGGCGGAGAAACGGTTGAAGGAAAGATTGAGAATGAGTCATGAAGACATGTGTAAAGTCGCATTAGCACAAGTGTATCAGATACGCTTACGCACCTCAGGCTTTACAAACAGCAGTCTATAAAAACAGTGCCCTCCAGTAAGTGATGTGTAGTGAAATATTGACTGTCTGTTTACAGTGAGTCTCAACTCTAAACTGAAACTTACTTAATGACTTGGATTGTTTATTTTGGCTGAAATAACTTCCCAAAACTCAGGGCTAATCTATGCATGCCAAAGTATGTGAACACCTCATTACACTTTCATAATCCTGTTAGACATTCCAGGCTAAAAGTATGCATTTTCATTTACAGTGTTCTACCTTCCCAAGTTTTTTATATTCTCAGAAGGTTTTTCAAAAAATTATGAACATTTGTTCATTTCATTATCTTGATCGCTTAAATCCATACCAGGGGCAATTTGAAGCAGCCAGTTTACCTGAAATTCATGTTTTTGAACTGTGGGAGAAATATGGAGAACCTGGAGAAAAGAGAGAACATGGAAACTTCATCGACATCAGGATTCTAACTTGGTCCGTGGCACTGAGAAAACCCTTAGACCTAGATCACAATCATTATTCCAGTTCACCTAAAAGTAAAGAAGACATCACATGCATTTAAAACAATCAGGCTGGAACTTGAAAATGACTTTTTAAACTACAGCATTGTTATGTGTCATTTAAAAAAAATCTTTTAGTATTAAAACATCTAGCAATAAGTTTCAAATGAGAAAAATATGTCCACACTTTTTTCAAAAACATTTAAACATTTTAGCTGTAGATGTCCTTACCTTATATAACTGGATCTATAAACCAAGATTGCACATACAAACCTATCTGAAAACTCTTTTTTTATTTAGTGAGTACCTTGGAGCCTTTAAGCCAGTTTAACGGCTCATCGAATGTCATGTGCTCATTCTTAGTCTGGTTCCTGTGTTTGGTTCTTTGCTGAACCTAATTTCAGTTGTTTAGGTAGAAATCATCAAAAGATTACTTCAGATGTTTTGTGGTAAACCTTCGAAACAAATGCTTATTTAAACATATAAGTAATGTTCAAATCAGTTATTGATCTATGTTTTATTTGTGGGTTACAGATGAATTGTTCGGCCAGTGTCTCACAGAGCAGCAGGAAAGACATCGCTACAGGGTGACTGCTGAATTACTGGACAGATTACGATCATTGTTGCAGATGCTCATGAGAAAAGGTTCACCAGACATTTTTCTAATAGTGATTTAGTCCTCATAGATTTAGATTTTATGTCTCACATAACGGCTTTCTGTAGAAGTGAAGCTCCTGTAGAGGATCTTCTTAATGCCGTGATATATCATAACCAGCCACTTAACATGGCCATGGCCCAGGCTTGTGATGACGTTTCTTGCAAACATTGTAAACGTTATTTTATGCATAATAGCAGTCTACCCGTCAGACTACATCAGGCTCTTAAGGGGCCATGCTGATTAGTTTATTGCCTGTGACGGCCAAAACACACCCAAGAATCGCATCGTTATAATCGCAATGACACATTGACATGCCAATAACCGTGTCTAAAGGGTTTTAAACTATTTCTTAGAACTTATTTTCTCTTATGTTTTCAGTTTTCAGATTTCTTCAAATTTTGATTTTACCAGGAGATCTGCACGTGACGTTAGGTATAGTCCTGACACAAAGGTTTATCTGCCATCTATGTTGTTTAAATATATTTACAGGACTTAGCTGGCAGGATGAAGTCACTCAATCAATTATAAACAAAGAACTTAGCAAGGTTGCCAAGATCCCACAAGCAACTGGTCTGAAGAACAAGCCTACAGAGTAAGATCACCTGCCACAGAGAATGATTCATGCATTACGCTTTTAAACCTTTAAACCTCCTACAAACCTCAAACATGAACCACAAATTAACATGCTAAAAGTAAATAACAATATCTGTTATCCATTTAGTTACATTCATCCAATCATTTGTAATTTTTTAGCAATTATATACATCACCCAAGAACACTACAAAAGTAAATTAAAAAAAATGTATATGCAGCATGATGTTGCAGTGCTGAGCGCTGAGGATCCAGTTTTAATTCCTGATCTGGATGGAGTTTCCATGTTCTCCTTGTGTCCATGTGGGTTTTCTCTGGGTTCTCCGGTTTCCTCCCACAGTCCAAAAGCATAGATTAAAAGTTAATCGGCTACTCTAAATTGCCTTTACATGGTGTGTGTGTGTGTGTGTGTGTGTGTGTGTGTGTGTGTGTGTGTGTGTGTGTGTGTGTGTGTGTGTGTGTGTGTGTGTGTGTGTGTGTGTGTGTGTGTGTGAGAGAGAGAGTGTGTGTGTCTGTGTAGGTGAGTGTGGGCTCAGCAATGGATTGCCTCCCCGTTCTAAAGGTTAAGGGCTAATGAAATGTGATTAGCAACTTTTATTATATATATATATATATATATATATATATATATATATATATATATATATATATATATATATATATATATATATATATATATATATATACACACACATACACATTTATACATATATACATTATACATATATACATTAACATTTACATCAAATCATTTAGCAGATGCATTGATCCAAAATGATTTACAAATGAGTAAACACCAGTCAGTAAGCAGAGAAATCGCCAGCTAAGCTGCAGTATTATCAATCATTATCATTTTACAATCTGGATTAATGCCAATAATTCTCCCCACATTGTGGGTAAGCATCTATTAAAAGTGATTCAGGCAAGGAACAGTGGTATACTTGAGAAAGGATCATAGCTGGTTATACCACTGCAGTCCTTCATGGACATAGTGGGGATCATAGGTCTTTGATGGGTCAGAGCTGTTGTAGGTAGAAGTAAGGTAGAGGTAAGGTGGACCTACATACAGATAAAATTATTGTTATAATGTTATGCCTGGTCAGTGTATCTCAAATTAATTAATCACTTTTATAAAATAAGATAGTGGTCATAAAAATATCATTCTTTACCTTTTTTGGGGTAAGCAGATTGTACTTTCTATGTTGTACATATTCCCTAATATTTATCCCTGCACTGTTTATACAGTGATCCAACAAGCACAGCTGCCAGCCTTTCAAACAGCCATTTCATTTAACAATTTCTGATTATTACAGTCTGGAATGAACCTCCTTCATGTCTGCTATAAACATCAGCAAACTGGAAATGAAACTGCCAGAGCCACTTCCCAATGTAGTGACTTAATTTTCTGTTCTATAATTCCACAACAGAATGATGGTGGGTTTGTGTATACGTTAATCTTGAGTTCATCCATGTTATTTGGCTCATTCTCCTGTTTTCACAGCATTATATTATATGATGATATAATCTGAGTAACAGAAGGTCAATGAACATGTTAAATGAACCAACACAGGGCAGCCTGGCACAGCTTAAAATCTGTAGTTCAATGCCTTAACCTCTGAGTCACCACAGGTTTTGTATTCGTCCATCCCTGAAAATATTCATGGCTGAATGTATCTTTTGCAAATAGACCTTGTTCTGCTTTAAAAACCTTTGTTTATGTATGAGGCTGATGTAAGACCCTGAACATGCAGTTCATACCTAATCTTTCTCCTTAAGAAAAGAGCTGGACACATGACATGTGTGCTTGGATTTACACAGTTTGATTTATAGCTAATTAAGTTCAGGGTTTCCACCTTCAACCGTTCAACACCAAGTGTAAATTAGAAGCGGATGTGTTGTTGAGAACCGGAATGCTGATGCTTGTAGCCAGAATTATTTTTTATCATGAATTAGGACTTGACAATGCATTAATTATCTCATCTCATCTAATTATCTTCCACTTTATTCTATTCTAGGGACTAGGCTCCAGAAAGGAACGTTTAGGTCCTTCATTAAATTCATATTTTTGGACTGTGGGAGGAAACCGGAGAACCAGGAAAAAGCTACACGGAAACGTGGAGAACATAAAAAACTCCACTGAGATCGGAATGCTAGCTGGGGGTGTATTAATTTTTATTTAATTATTAACATCACTCCGTGTGACATGCTGCCTAGCGCCGTCTTTGATGTTTGAATTAGTATCTGTGTGGAGTTTAGTATGTTCTTTGTGTGTTTGAGTGGGTTATCTTATGAATTTATTTTCCTCTACGAATTATCAGAGGGTAGATTGGTTAATCTAAATTGTTCATCATACAGAATCCAAGCTCTTTCAGGTCACAGTGATGCTGATGCTTGGAAATAGGTTAG
This sequence comes from Corydoras sp. C115, assembly GCA_019802505.1. NCBI lineage: Eukaryota > Metazoa > Chordata > Actinopteri > Siluriformes > Callichthyidae > Corydoras > Corydoras sp. C115. The sequence goes on from JAFMOC010000013.1 coordinate 1,067,390, forward strand.
TTCAAGATCATATTTGTTTGATGATCAGCCATCCACAGAATTTTGATTTAACAGTGCCAGGATGATATCATGTTCTTTAAAACTACGTCATTGAGATTCAAATTATGGCTTTTTTAAATTTTGAATTGTATTTAAACTCTCTGCAGATTTGATGCAGTGTCAGATGACCAGCTGAACCCCAAACCCCAGCACTATATGGACTACATGATTGTTGATTCTCCACAATCTTCTCTACACCTGCAAAGTCTGGAGCCTTATGCTTACAAGAAGGTTAGAACACATAATTGCATTATTATTTACCTAATTAAACTTCATTTTTATCTCAACTCAATTCCCAAGCAGGACTGACAAGGTCCTGTCAGTGTGGTAGTATATTCTTTTCATATCTACATGGGTGAAATACGAAATGGTCCCTAGTGTGCTAATGTACATGTGAATGTGCTTGTGTATCTGTCCAGGATAACTCCATTTGGCATCACATGTATTAATTGGGATAAAAGTTTAAAGCAGGTGATGCATTGAGTAATACAAGCTGCTTACGTTCTCTCACCATGCAGTATGGTTACCAAGATGACGAGGAACGTTCTCTGAACCATGTGGAGGGAAACGCATACCCCTCTCAGTCCAGGATTCCCAAACCACATCTTCAGCCTTTGGATAAGGACACACAGCTGCTTCAGGATCTGATGTCTCTGCTCATGTCCTCTCCAGAACAGCCCTCTTCTCGTCATCAAGTGGCAACTCCAATCTCCAACTCCCCTTTCTTTCAGGAACTGGATGTCCCGATGGATTACAACAAAGATTTTGTTTCTCAGAATTTAAAAGACAGCAGCCAACAAAAGAAGAAGGAATTCCTCAAGGAAAATGCACATAATGATCGAGGTGAGTATTTAAAGTGGCCTGCAATCCCATCTTTTTATCTTTGGCTTAATTCTCTGCTAGGGTCAACGGGGATCCATGAATCCATGTTTTTGGACTATGGGAAGAAGCCAGAGAACCCAGAGAAAAGTCACTTGGACACGGGAGAACGTGGAAACTCCACCCAGGTTGGGATTCAAACCTGGATCCCCAGCGCTGAGAGGCAGATGTGCTAACCACTGCGCCACCGAGCTTATGATCTTATTTAATGTATGGCTATTTAGACAAAAAATAGACTGATAACATCAGATGCTGATATAATTGAAAATCAAGTTGAAACGAGAGTTGAACGCCTTTATTGCACCATCTTGTGGAATTTAAAATTAATGTTATCGCTCGAGAACCAAAATAAAAAAAGCCTAACATATAATTCTTCAAATAATGTTGCAATACTACAATGATTGATTTTATTTTCCCAATTCTGCTTTTAAATATATAAGTTGAAAGTTTGCAAATATAGAATCTTTTTGAGTACATTGTACAGCTTAGTGTGTACAGGCCTTTTTAAAACCTTTTTGGCCTCTTATAAGTGCTGATGTCTGTATACAGGTCCCAATCAAGAAGGTCTGAATGAGCTTTTGCTGCAACATGGATTTGACCTATCCCATCTGAACCTGGGAGACATGGAGCGTCTCTTTACTGTCCTAGATCTCCTGCAGAATGAACAAGCAACCACTCGGGGTAAAATACTTTAACATAAAGCCTTAGTGTGAGCTACATTTTGAAAATAAATGTAATTTTGACTGTAAAACTACAATATGATTATAAATCTTTACAGGTTGCTCATGCTGTATGCATTTTTTTTTTTTTTTTTTTAATCAGGTTCTGATTATTATAATTATAAACTATTTTCTCAACCCTTAAGATTATACAGTACACAATATATGGACATTTGTTAGAACAATTCAGAACTTGGTATCAAGTTAGCATTCTGTGTTAGTTAAGCTATCCATAATAATTGTGCTAGTTTATTTTATGTTCATTTGCTTTTATATTTTATTATAGTGTCAGCAATCAGTTCAGAAAAATTACACTTTCTTACTGAATAAACTTATTTGCTTTATTCATAGATCATATTGCCGATTCAGCAATGCCTCAAAAACTGGTAAGCTTCTGCCAATTTAAGAACAGATCGGTTGATAATAGTCATTTTGTAGTTTTCATAAGGTTAGCTTTGTAAGGTCTAAGGGATTTTCATTGGTAAAAAATATATAGGCTATTACCTCTTTTACCTCGAACACATTCTGTGGTAAATGTTGTGTACTTATTAACGTTTCTAATACTAACAATTGGCCCAGCGATGGATTGGCGCCCTGTCCTGGGTCTATCTGCCCAGCGCTCGAGATGTTCTCCCCTGGATGGGCATGGGGAGCCCCACCGCGACCCTGGTTTAGGATAAAGCGGGAGATAATGAAGGAATGAATGAATTCTAACAATTGTCGAAAAGATGAGCATTAGCATAAGCTTGTATGTAGCGATATTAAAACTATGGACCCTATCTTAAAAAGCGTGTTGTGATGCTCATTGCTATCTTACCGCCAACAGTCTATTTAAAGGCCTTGCACATGCACCGTTTAAATAGCAGCGCTGCTTGTAAATATAACAACCCGATGGGCGTGGTTGTCTCAAATTGAGGCTTGTTCAGGTACATTTCATGGTGATGGAAACACAGGCGCACCACAGACTGAAACCAGCCTCTCCAGATGTCAATAGTCAGATGTTCATTGTTATCTTGGTAGTGAATTCTCGGATTAAGCGCAAACCCCCCCCCCCCCTCCACGTTTGTTATGCAAACATGGGGCACGCAGCAGTGCACAAACTCATAGTGCGTGGCATTTAGCAGCTATGCAAACATTTACATCAACAATAAGCAGAATACGGGCGGCACGTGCCCAGCGATGGATTGGCGCCCTGTCCTGGGACTATCTGCCCAGCGCCCGAGACGTTCTCCCCTGGATGGGCATGGGGAACCCCACCGCGACCCTAATAGAGGATAAAATGAGAGATAATGAATGAATGAATGAATGAATGAATAAGCAGAATACAAAATAAATACCGGTGCCATTGAAGTAGCGTTATGCAAAAAACACCCATGAATAATTAAAAGAATTAGTACTTTTTTTGTCCTCACAATAGCAAAGACACACTGATTAAAGACGAAATTTATAATTAATTAATTAATTAAATTGATAACTGGAATACTTCACTGTTGCTTTGATTATATTTGCGCTTCTTGCTATTTCACTGCATTATCAGCAGATGGCGGTGTTGACACTGGTTGAGGATCTTGCTGCTCGTTATAAGCAATACTAAATAGCTGCGGCCAATTCATTCTGGTTATGATCGCATTTTCTTTTTGCTGTTTAAATAGATGCTTACTGAGGGACAGATGACTCACATTGTGCAAAAGACTCCAGCTGCAGATATTTCTTCCTCGTCCTATTCACCGTCTGCGATTGATGCTCCAAAACCCGGCAAACAGAGCAGTGATATAAAATATGGCAACAACATTAATTCCCATGCAGCAGCAGTGAAACAGGAGAAAGGGTGGAAACAGGTGCCCAGCACAGTACCTGTGAAAAATCACACTACATTCAAAGAGGAATATGGATACATCATTACAAATAAGAGGTACACTTACTGCATCCTCTCCTCTTCTTAATGAAAAAAAGGCTAGTACTATAAATAAAAGTTTCTTTTACTTTTTGTTATTTTTCTGATTTTTAAATTGTGATATTGTTGAAAAGAAAGTTTCCCGAAAAGTAGTAAGGCTGCTATATTATACAGTTTATAGACCATGGCTCTGACCAGAAGGCAGAAACGGGAGCTGGAAGTGGTGGAGATGAAAATGTTGAGATTCACATTGGGAGTGATGAGGATTGACAAGTTCAGGATTGAGTTTATTAAAGGGATGCTACAAGTAGAATGTTTTGGAGACAAAATTTGGAAGGTGAAATTGAGGTGGTTTTGGATCCCTACAGAGGAGGGATAAGGGTGGAGTCACCAGGCAGAAGGAAGAGAGTAAAGCCAAAGAGGTTTATGAATGTATGGATGGATGTACAGGTGGTTGGAGTAATAGAGGAATATACTCCCAGGGAGATAGAAAATAATTTAGCCCTGTAGCACCTGATAAAGGTTTTTTTACTTGTTAAACTTGAAATCTTTTTCATAAATAATCTTTCGCACCTTATTTTAATATAAATATTTATCTGAGAGGTTTCAAGGACTGGTTAGCACATTCGCCTTGTAAGTGTCATATATTTCTTTTCCATTTCAGTTCCTTGAAATATTAGCTCCCAACAATATAAGTCAGTTCTCTGTGCCTGATCTGTATGTCACAAATAATTTCTCTGCAGTGTGGTGGGTCCAGCTCTGACATTCCAAGTTCACCAGAACAATCAGAATGTGACAGCTGAAAAAGTGCCACAGAAGGCTGGTGAGTTTGTAAATTAATTTGTACTATTGAGACAATTTTCTGTAAGAAATTGTCAAAAACTACTACCACTGCTAGCACAGAGGCAAAAATACATTCTCTCACAGACACACACACACACACACACACACACACACACACACACACATACACACACACAAAGAAAACAAATAACAAATGATAAAAAAGTATAACAAATGATACTATGGTATAGGCCTTTACATGATTACTAATTAACAGTAAACATATAAGAAAGGCTATTATCTTTTTTTTCTCCATACATAAAATGATACCTAAAACATGTTTGAATATTTGGATATAAAGGAATTTACAGAATTCATCTGTAGACAGTCCTGCTTTAATTCTCGGCAAACCCATTTAGATAAAATTGCTATTCTGAGTGCAAATTCCTACTTTATTTTAATGAGTTTGAATTTTTAAAGACATCTCATCATCTGCTGTGAGTATACACTTAAACATAAGGTTTATATAAATTATACACTCCTTATGGTCCTTAAGTAGCACAACAGAAAGGTTGCCTGAACTCGCTGGTTTGAATTTCAGTGATGCTCCAGTCATCTGTAGCCAGAGTCTATGCAGAGTAAATTGACAGTGCTCTTATGTAAGCAGGGTGGAACACTGTCCCCTGATGGTGACACTAGCCAGTCATCGACATCTGTTCATGTAGTTTGTGGGAACTTCCCTCCAAGCACATTTTATCGCCTTCAGAGTAGTCTTCATTCTCTGGTTGGTATCTATTATTTGTATCAAACACAACAAAAACAGTTGAGAATTTTAAAAAAGGGCTTAAAAATAGTTATTTCCCAAAACTTCATCTCTGGACATTTTGAGGTCAGATACGAACAATTTGAGGCTGTCAGTCTTTGTGAAAATATGTTTTTATCAGCATTACTGTGTCCGTTAGTATTAATTTAGTGTCTAAATATGTATTTATATTAAGTTCTATATTTAACTGACTCTCTTATTTTTATGTTTTTGATAGTAGTCGAGAAGAACTTTATGGAGTCTGAAACTGGCCTGAAAGTTCTCCAGGCTGGGGCTGAAGCGGTAAGTCTATGGTGATGCTAAATATAAAATACAAAAATGCATGCCTTACTCATATAGGTGTGTGTGTGTGTGTGTGTGTGTGTGTGTGTGTCTGTGTGTGTCTGTGTGTGTGTGTTTTGTCAATGTGGCCTGTTCTCAAAAAAAAGTTGGTGTGATCTATATACTTTTTAGTAGGGTACTGTGGATGTAGGCAGCATGGTGGCTTAGTGGTCAGCACGTTCGCCTCTCAGCGCTAGGGATTCCATGTTCGAATCCCCATCTGGGTGGAGTTTCCATGTTCTCCCTGTGTCTGCGTGGGTTTCCTCCGGGTTCTCCGGTTTCCTCCCACAGTCCAAAAACATGGATCAAGTCAATTGAATTCTCAAAAAATTGCCCCATATAGAGTGTGTCTGTGTGAGTGAGTGTGTGCCCAGCGATGGATTGGCGCCCTGTCCTGGGTGTATCTACCCAGCGCCCAAAACGTTCTCCCCTGGATGGGCATGGGGAACCCCACCGCGACCCTAATAGAGGATAAAGCGGGAGATAATGAATGAATGAACTATGGATGTACCAACCTGCCATGTTGGTTAATGTTAACTCTCTAAATTCGTTTATTGTTTTTCATGAAAATGTTCCATTTTTGGTGTCAGTAACAAATATTCATACAATTTCACCCTGTATGAGTTTACACCCAAATTGCACCCCGGTATCCAAGATTCCAGTGAATGAACTGTTTCTCCACAGTTTAACCCAAGCAAATCTTTGTGGAACTAGTTTTTATTAAACGTGGCCATTCTAAACCTGTTGAGACCTCATATTGAGACGAATGCAATATGGGCATTATTACCCTGAACAGGGACATTGTGACGTCAGGCCCTCGTTCGGTATTCAACAAGGAATAACTACATCATTTCAGTCATGTATTTCAACCCCACACTTCTTTTCTAGTAAAGGCATTTAGTTGGCAGTCTGGCTCTTGAATCGCGTCTTAGTTCTTGTCAGAGCCTGACAGTTCTCTCAGGAACAATTACACCCCATCACCGTCCCCAATTTTCCCCTCATTTTGCCGCCTCGTCACCGTCCGCTCTGTTGCCATGACGACGACTTCATAAGTGTCAAACTGACAGGCGCGCGCGGGATTTCGTTGGCGCGCGGCCGGGCTGAGCAGTGAGCATTCAGAGCTCGACTCTCCGCTGAAAAGCGTCCACATTTCACTTTCGCTGATTCATTGTGGAGCTTCGCCGAGCTGCGTCGACTCGTCGCTAACTTTCTCGCTCTGCGTGCTTCGTTCGTGTTCAACAAACTTACAAAAAGACGGGCGGAAAAGCGAAACGTTCCTCAAAAGCGTCCCGCCGGTGCGGCGTCTCCAGCTGCTGCGGCGTCGGCATCGAGACGCGTCGCTCCGGGGTTTGTTTCTGAGGTGAGGAACTTCTGTCCACTGTCCTTTATCAAGCTGTGGAGCCTTTTTCTTATTTTCAAGTAAATATCATACATTTATGGCAATAAACATCAAAAATATATTCTCATTAATTAATACAGTACAGCTCCTTAAATCCCCTGTTGCTCCTCCAGCAAATATATGTATGTAACAAAATAGTCTTGATATGTTTTCATTATAAGCATCTGCATATTTAATTTTTGTATTGACATGCATTTTTTAAATCATTATTATGAATAATATTTTGGAAAATATTTTACTACCGTATTTGATTGTTACTCCCCTACTATTATAATTATTTTTTTTTATTATTATTATTGTCATTTTTCTTGTTGGGGTTTAATGGAATGAATATAAATGATTAGTAATTATAAATGTTACCATTTTAAAATGTATTTCAAATGAAATTTATAAGATGATGTGAGTTTTTTTTTAAGAATAATTTCAAAGATCCAAGCGTGGATAATACTCAGTGGATAATTATATGTTAATCAACTTCAATAAACCTCAATAAAAAATTTCTATTGGTAGAATTCTCAGGTAAGTTTATTCAAACCTGATGAATTGCGTTTCTTTTCTATATGGCAGGTGAAAAAATATTCATGATGAGTAAATATTTACGTACATTAATAAATAATCCATAAAAACGTTTAGCAAAAGCAAAAATGGAATGAGAAGAGAGGGAAGGGAATCCTGCAGCCTCCTGCAGACAGTGATGTCAGGTGAGGCGGTTGCTGTGGCGACAAGGTCAGAGCAGTAGGCACAAATGTGATGATGTAATGCCCCCAACTCCTGTGTGGTCTGCTTCATACCCGTACAGGAATAGAAAGATGGACAGAATAGCAGCATATATAAAACTCAGAATTGTGTAGGCTTTTCAGACTTGTGACTGATTAGCTGAACAGCAGTCTGCAGAAGTGTGAAAGTAGCTGAAGTACAGAATAGGGACATGGACTCTGTAAGGCCTCTATTCTCTCTGCATCTCTTTTCATTTGTCACATTTTTCTCATTTTTTTTTTTGTCACTTCTGATGGCCGGCTTACATTAGGCATTCTTAGGTTACCATGGCAACTGCTGCCCCCACTGAGACTCATGGTAACCCAGACAACAGGGTGGGAGGTGCAACCTCCTTTTGAGATGCTCATTCTGTCCTGTGTGTGAGAGTTTGTGTGTGTGAGTGTGTGTGTGTGTGTGTGCACGCCTATCCACACCTCATACCCCCCCCCACCCCACCCGCAGAACAGAATGGCCTGGGTGGTCGCTTCATAGAGAAAGGGTTTAACTCACTACACCACTGAATACGACATGTCCGTTATTGCAGCTCCTATTTGCATGCTTTAAGCTTATTGTATTTTATGCTGTTATTTAATAACCTTTTTTTCCCTATGTCAAATTTGTGATGATTTGTGAGCTGTAGAAGATGGAACATGTACCATTAAATAAATCTTAATTCTTTTTCTATTCCTTTTTTATGTATACAGAATATCAATGGGCTACCAGTGGCAACCCGCGTACGGGACGGTGGCCGATGGGTCGTCTTTACATTTGTGGCCATGGCTTGTGTGGGTGGCCTCCTGGTCGGTTCACTGACCATCGCATGCTTGCGTAGCAATGCTCACCATTTGGCCTCCAGGAAACTGGGATTCGGGCCGGAGGCTGGAAGTAGCACACATTATGCGTATCAGGTGAGAGGAAGAATTATGCGTGTAAAGATGCCTTATATTTCAAGACCAAAATTCAATACACAGCTCTGTTCATTGCCTGTGGTGACTGGTATGCTCCTCCATGTGGACCAATTTATGGTCATATTGTGTCATATAAAATGTTTAATTTAAACTAAAATTTCCAGTAATATTTTTTTTTTTACCAAAATCGTTGTTTTTTTCAGGACCTGTGTAGGCAGCACATGGCTGCTAAGTCCTCTTCTTTAAGGCAGAATTCAGGGGTATCTACTGGCACAGGAGGGGCACAAGGAGGAGCAGTAGGAGGAGCTGGAACAGATACCTCTCGGGTCAGTAGCGTATCGTCTCAATTTAGTGACGCCCCTCAGGCCAGCCCCAGCTCACATGGCAGCACCCCCTCCTGGTGTGAGGAGCCAGCCCAATCCAATATGGATATCTCTACTGGTCACATGATACTGGTAGGTCTACCAATAACCAATCACAGTCTCTTGATTTTACCAGACAACAATTTATTCGTGTTTTTCAAAAAAGAGTTTTATATCAAGGCGGCACAGGTTCAAATCCCGATCTGGGTGGAGCTTCCATGTTCTCCCCGTGTCCGTGTGGGTTTCCTCCGGGTTTTCCTGTTTCCACCCACAGTCCAAAAACATGGATTTAAGATAAACTGGCTGCTCTAAATTGCACCTACATGGTGTGTGTGTTTTGGGTGTATTTGCCCAGCGCCTGAAATGTTCTCCCCTGAATGGGCATGGGGAACCCTCCACGACCCTAGTATAGGAAGATAATAGATGAAGATAATGAATTGTGTTTTATTATCAACCAGCACAGAGAAATTCAGCTACTTTAATATTCAGATTGTGTTTGTGATTTTTTTTAAATGACACATTTTAGTGAATTGTCCTTATGGTTCAACAAACAAAGGTGCAAAAGATTAAAATGTTAAATTTTAAATTAAATTGATGTCTGTTTTTTAGTTCTCACAGTTTAATAGTAATGTAAACTAAGGGCACCACCTTTCCCCTCCTTTCTCTGCCCCGATTCAGGCATATATGGAGGACCATGTGAAAAACAAGGACCGTTTGTTGAAGGAATGGGAGGCATTGTGCTCTTATCAGGCCGAACCCAGTACAGTGTCTATTGCTCACAATGAAAGCAATATTAAGAAGAACCGCTGCCCTGATGCTGTGGCATGTCAGTCACCTTTAACTTTACAAAATATTATAAACATTAAAGACAATATACTGCATCTTTAATTTTTAATTGTGCTTGATTATTGGTTTTACAGATGATCACTCCCGGGTGAAACTGAAGCCAGAGATTAATCCCTCGAGGGCTGACTACATCAACGCCAGCACTATAGTAGGTCTAAGCAGTTCCACATAAAAGCACCATTGCATGGCTGACTTGAGCTTCAGATCTTCTTTAACTTTAGATCCCAGTCTCACTGGAATGTTGTTTTTATGCAGAGCATTACAATTAACAATGACCTTTGCTTGCGAGTATCAAAGGACCTTATTAAACCTATTTATTTACCATTGCACCTTGATCTTCCTTTTATCTCAGAGAAGAACTTCCCCATTCAGCTATGCAACTTTAATTCAGTTGCCTGGTGACCAAACCTGTTGATTCTGTGATCATGTATCCTGGGTTCCGGAATCCCCATCCAACTGTTGCCATGGCTACAGTGTATTGATGCTGGTCTGGATGGAGATGGCTGTGGAATCCCCACTATTCTGTCATAACGAGAGCAGATCATCTATTCAGCTTTCCTGTGCATTGACCATATGAGTGATCAGTCATCGTGGTTATGAGCCTAATCAAAGATCGAAGGGGCTAAAAATTCCATCCTCTTACCTTTTTGTTGCCTCTTTTTGACCCTTCAGATTGAGCATGACCCCAGAATGCCAGCGTACATTGCCACCCAAGGACCACTTTCACACACCATCTCTGACTTTTGGCAGGTCAGTAAGTTTAATTGCATACATAAAGATTTAAAGAAAACTTTTTAAAAAGAAAACTATGAAATTAGGACTGAATTTTACTTGTGTCATCATTTTGGAGTCGGCATCATGCTCATACTTGACACTCTAGTTCTAAGTGCAATTTTTAATGGCAAACTTGGGATTCCCCCTAAAAAAATCACATCTGTCATGTTCTGCAATGAATAAATACAGAACTAGTCCACAGTTTGAACATGCCCCTTCATGCTCCATTGTCTATTTCCTCCACTTAACATATAGTCCATCTGTGATCATATCCATTTCCACCTCATTTCCATCATTCCCATCTCTAAGACATTTCATTCCAAACCCTACATTAACACATCATCTTGCACATTGCTACACTAATAAACTCCATCCTTAATCATTCCTAATGTACTGAATATGCATATTCACTACACATGGAATGCCTCAGTGTTTACATTTATGTGTTTTAGATGGTTTGGGAAAATGGCTGCACTGTGATCGTGATGATGACTGCACTGGTCGAGGATGGAGAGAAACAATGTGATCGCTACTGGCCTGATGAGGGCTCGTCCCTCTACCACATTTATGAGGTTTGTTTTTAATATAGTAGTGTTTAGATGTTAGTGACATCTGGACATCCTGGAGATTGCATCCACGTGAATACTAGGTGCCTGTATATGGCAGCTGTAATATGACATTTTTAGAAGTGACCAGTGCTGCTTATATAAAACCACGAAGCTTTCATGCTCCTATGTAAACATTTTGTGTCCTCAGCAATTAATAATCGGTTAGAAAATAGCAATAGTTTATTAAAAAGATTGTTGTTAGAAGCATTAAAAGCTTAATATGTGGCATTTTGTGGGTTTGTTTTTTTTGTCCAGTTGTTTTAATTAAAACATTAGTATGAATATCATATTCTTTTGCTAACTTATTCTATACATAACGTTTGTAATTTGTGCAAAAAATAAATATATTAATCTGGGGGAGAAAAATTAAAATAATAAACATGTCTGGACTGGGTGTAAGCTGTTATTAAATGTTTCATGCACAGGTGAACCTGGTGTCCGAGCACATCTGGTGTAATGACTTTTTGGTTCGGAGCTTTTACTTAAAGAACGTGCAGACGCAAGAAACGCGCACTCTCACTCAGTTCCACTTTCTCAGCTGGCCGGCGCAGGGTATACCAACCTCCACACGCCCCCTCCTGGACTTTCGCAGGTACTGCAGCATTCTGCCTTCATTTCTCATTTCATAGTAGAGGTGTGACGCTGCATCGACAGACTTATGGAATGCCGTCGTTTCCTGTCAGAATAATATTTTATCCTAAAATAAAATTTAAATAAACTTTTCTAGATGCATTTACCCACCATAACCTCTTAAAATCCTACTTTGCGTAATAGGTAGTCGAATAAGGGAGGAGAGTGGGAGAGGTAGCTCAGTGGTCAGGGCGTTGGGCTTTCAATCTGAAGGTTGGCGGTTCAAATCCCAAGTTACCAGTGTGGGTCCTTGAGCAAGACCCTTAACCCTCATTGCTCCAGGGATGTTGTGATGAACCCTGTGCTCACATTGTAAGTCGCTTTGGATAAAAGCGTCCAATAAATGACCAAATGTAAATGTAAATGTAAATAAGGTCATAATTAGGAGACAATTGAATTCCAGTTGCTTTAAATCATTCATCATTAAAATTGCACATCTGCTCTGGTATTAAACAGTTTGTTATTAAATTATTTTTTTATTGTCAGTGGTAAAATTATCACTAGATGTTTATCTTAAAATAGTTTTTCTGTAATGTTGCATTTAACAAGAATAAACTTTGATTCAGCTACAATAAGTCTGTTATGTGAATTTATGTAAATGTTTCGTTACACCTCTATTTTATACAAATATCCCATATACTGTGAGTCCTCAAACCTCCTGATTTTTCTTCAGTCGTATTTGTCTTTAACTCATTAAACATCACATCTTCTCTGCTCAGTATTTTTATGTTTCCATCTGTTTCTCTAGTTCTCACTCCTAATATCTCAATCTGTCTCTGTCTCTCTGTATGCGCGATGGAGCGCGGCGGGGCCCATGGTATTGCACAGCTGTCTGTGTCATTTTTGTGGTTTGCAGCTAGTACTCTAACTCCAGTTGCATAGTCACAAAAATGAGCACGGACAGGTGTGGCTGCAACAAGACTAATGCTGAAGGCACGCTCCATCGCCTTAAAGCCCCCCCCTCTAATCCACCTGTCTCTTTCACACTGTGTCCTACCATTCTCCATTTCAATCTCACATATAAATGCAGTATTGTGCAAAAAATATTTAAATGCTGGTGAAGCTGTAAAACTAAAACAAATATTTATTTTTTATTAGTTACAGATAGATGTTAACAGTTTAGCTACAGAGTCTTTAACAGGATTCTTTAGTTTCATATTAATTTCAGACTGATGATAAGATCAGAGATCTATCTGTAACAGTACTAATTGTTAGTCAGATGTAATTGTTGTTACAAAACATTTAACACAAAAGACACTTTTGCACAGTACTGTATATATACTGTATATGTTACTGTTCATGTCTGTTTTATCAGAATATTTAACTTATTGTGTACTTATAGCAGTTCTTAAAAAACTGGAGCGTTTCTCTTCCTCTGCCTTTTTCCCGTTTTTTTTCTTTCTTTTTCCTCATAGGAAGGTGAATAAATGCTACCGAGGACGTTCCTGCCCCATTATCGTTCACTGCAGGTACATTTTCATTAAACCTGCTATGATCCTCACAGTTACGACTGCAGGGCTTTTATTATTTGTATTTAATTAACTTAAAATGACATTCTACAGAATTTTTCAGAATCTTTCCTAATGTGCCTGCACAAACCATATTTCATATCTATCAAATAAAATACAATAAAAAAAAAAACTGAAATATGAGTAAAGCGATAAATGTAACCAAGAGAATGATCAGAGGGAGAATTAAGATTTTATATATGGCTCTAAAGTTCCCTGAGAAGTGACACTTCCATTCGTAATTGGTTTAATGAATAGAGATAATTAGTTTTAATATAAGCATGCACTGAAATGCTTATCTTTCCTCTAGTGATGGTACAGGACGGACTGGAACTTACATCCTCATTGACATGGTTCTAAATCGCATGGCTAAAGGTACATCTTCTATACACACACACACACACACACACACACACACACACAGACCACATACTGACTTTCACCCTTATTTATAAGATAATAAGAGCTGTATCTTTTTATAGGGGTAAAGGAAATTGATATTGCTGCCACTCTGGAGCATATTCGTGACCAGAGACCTGGAATGGTGCGCACAAAGGTAAACATCCTCATATTCTACAACAGTGAGTCGCAAATTTTTGTCCAGCAGTTTAATGAGTTTGCACATCAGTTATACTAATGATGACAATGAATTAAAATTCATTGAAATAACTGCTGTTAGTTGCCTGTTGTGTGTATATGGGTTAAAGGTCATGACAGATAAGGACCTTAGTTAAAAAGAGCAATAAGAAAATAGGAAAAAAATATATAAATAAGAAAAGTGTTAGTAAAGTAAGTAATTTTTTATCGTGTATTTTTATTTTCTATTTTGAGAAAGTTTATTCATAGTATTGTTATAGTATTGTACAAAAACTGATTGGTGGTGTGTATATTTATTTTTTTGGGTCACTTGTTTCTTATTAGGACCAGTTCGAGTTTGCCCTGACAGCTGTGGCTGAAGAGGTCAATGCTATCCTTAAAGCTCTGCCCCAGTGACACCAGAACCTGACCCCCCATACAAACACACACACACACACACACACACACACACACACACAGTATATGCATCCAGCGAACATGCATGGAAATTCATATTTCATGTTTCTCTCTCTTGCTCTCTCACACACACACACACACACACACACACACACACAGAGTGTTTATTTTAGAAATTCTGCTCTTTCGGGATTCCTCCACAATCTTTTCCTCTCTGTATTAAATTAGCTGAAGGTTAATCCTCTGCTCCTTGTGTTCGCTCTGTCGATCAGCTAAAGCCCGATTCCCCGCTCATAACCATGGTGATGGCTTTGTCCTGATTGCACTTATGCAGTGCCCCAACTTCTCTTCCCAGAAGTCTTTAGTCTCTTATGTGGTTTTGATGGATAAGAGGGTGAGGAAGTAATTTGGGAAACTCAGGCATGCAGAAGTCAACACTGATCTGGCTCGGCTTGATGCTTTTGTGTCCTTCTGATCTTCCGATGGTTGTCCACTAAATTCCTTTCCTCTTCTCCCTTCTAATTGGTTTGGTGTTACATTTCTATAGCATATGAATATAAAAACCTAAAAATATACATGTATCAGAGTAAGGTAATTTTGTATCTTGTGAAGAGTAATAAATCTCGTTTTGTGACGTGACGCAGCAGCATTACGTCTACATGTGCTTTATTTAAAGCCTCCTGGGGGGGGGGGGGGGGTGCACTAGTATTAACCACTGCACTCTTATTAATGATTGTGTGGATTTTGATTTGTGCACAACACAAATAATTGATAAATGAGACTTTTCACAAACTACACTACACACACCCTTATTTGAATAATTTAAGCATGGCAATGTTGTCTTGTTCATTAGCTTTATTCAGAATTTAAAGGCTAGGCAGCATCATTGGATATTTTCCCCAACAGTATCCATCCATACATCTTCCCATGGGGGTCCCATGCCCATGTTTTCCCAACAGTAAAAAAAAAAAAGAAATTATATAATCAGGTGGGCAATAATTATTTAAATTATTATTATTTTAAATAATTATTATTATTTTAATAAGACATTGGATATGCTAATTGCAACTCTGATCGGATTATTTTTAAACTATGAATAAGGAAAGATTTTGCAATCTACCTCATAACAAACTTTTCTATGAAACTGTGGATTTAAATGATTGTTAACTGACCTATAAACTTTCCAGGGTTCATAACATACTTTATGGATAATACACACACACACACTCAGGTTATCTGAAAAATAAATAATTCAACCTCCATTTGTAGATCAGTTTATTAAGGACTACTAATTCCACAGTAAACTTTAAAATAACTTCAGTACAACAGCGTGGAGTGTTTTAGTTTATTAATATAATTAATGAAGTGCTCAGTAACTGCTTGTCTAAAATGGTTACACGATCATAACATTAACAGTAAAAAAATGAGCATTGGCACTAAATCAAATATTAATACATGTGGTGTGTCCCTTACAGAAGAAGCCGCCAAACATGTCTTTACATCACAAAGCGCTTATTAGTGACAGAAGGTTATCGTTTGGATGTTTTAAAATCATCAATAAAACATCTACTGGCACATTGTGGCAGAGGTAACCATTGTGTAGCATATCGATTCTCTAGCATCTGGTTAAAAGCAGTCGTCCTGTCGCCCTCTACACCGCCGTAGGGAATCGGCCGATTTGTGCTCAGATTGACATGGTGCACAAGATGAACTGCAAGCAGGAACAAAGGTACAGAGTAAATATGGCTAATGATTAAAAGAGCAGAAATCAGAGTTGGATTGTGACACATTTGTTGTGCTATAAAAAGTGTTCTGATGATGAACCACAAACGTTG
Source organism: Corydoras sp. C115 (assembly GCA_019802505.1). Classification (NCBI taxonomy): domain Eukaryota; kingdom Metazoa; phylum Chordata; class Actinopteri; order Siluriformes; family Callichthyidae; genus Corydoras; species Corydoras sp. C115. The sequence goes on from JAFMOC010000013.1 coordinate 1,083,467, forward strand.
CTTTGGTAAACACACACGGGGGGGGGGGGGGGGGGAGGATCAAAAGCTTGACTGGAATACAAAGAGACACATCCCCCACCCCTCCCTGATTTTGCCGTGTATCAAGATAATCAGATGAACTCTGGACTCATTGACCCTGAAGGTAAAAGCTGTTAAATGTGGCTTGTATGATAACTGCAGGACACTTTTTCAAGACACTAACATTTGTTCTTTTCACTCCTAAAAAACAATCTTGTGAAAAATGTTTGTAAAGTCCTGTTTGGTTTGAATGAAAAGAATGCATCATCTACAAAGAAGTTATTCTTTAATCACAAAACGGATGATTCCGTTAACACACACCTCTGACCGCTTCACATTCGTATCAATGCCTGATTTTAATAAACTGTGTTCTGTAATTCGCCCACTAGATGGCAGCATTTAATCGTTAGAAATCTGTTACTCTGGGTCAGTGTTCGCTGTAAAAACTGGACATCACGTATTTTTTTTACTATTGTGTGTTTGTAACCATTTTTTAAAAATCAATAAGGTACTTGAGATTGTGCATTATTGTGAATAAATCACAGGAACATTTATTTACAATAATGCACACCATCTCATACCTTATTCATTCATTATCTCCCACTTTATCCTCTATTAGGGTCGCGGTGGGGTTCCCCATGCCCATCCAGGGGAGAACGTCTCGGGCGCTGGGCAGATAGACCCAGGACAGGGCGCCAATCCATCGCTGGGCACACACTCACTCACACAGACACACTCTATATGGGGCGATTTTTGAGAATTCAATTGACTTGATCCATGTTTTTGGACTGGGGAAGGAAACCGGAGAACCCGGAGGAAACCCATGCAGACACGGGGGGAACATGGAAACTCCACCCAGATGGGGATTCGAACCGGGAATCCCTAGCGCTGAGAGGCGAACGTGCTAACCACTAAGCCACCGTGCCGCCTTCATAGCTTATTGCTTCATTAAATATAACTTATGATATGTTTCCTTTCGCCTTCTGTCTGGGTCTTTGGGCATGTTAAAGTCTCAGTTACCTCACAGTACCAGTCAAAAATTTAGACACACTTCCATTCTTCTCCACTTTTTATAAGTTTTATAAGTAAAAATTGCAGACTGTAGTCCATCTTTTTGTGAACTACCAACAACAGCCTAACACAACTGTGTTTCAGCATGGCTTATAAATTCAGAAGCCTAACTTCAAGGGATGTGAGTGACCTCTTTAGTACAAACATGATATTCCAGGCAAAAAACTATCAATGTTTAATAATTCGATGGTCATTTGATAAAGTCCTAACCTTGAAGCATCAAGTCCACGGCAGCAGAGACTCAGCAAATTAACACAGGATTGAAACGTCCACATTTTGTTTTATTTTTTATCGTGAGCCAAGCTTCGAGTCAAGCTTCAAGGTTTTATCTACTGAGCAAAATAAAATTGTCCCCCAAATAAAAAGGCCTTGAATGGGTACAGAAAACAATAAAGTGTGCAGATCCACGTGCTTCGCTGATTAGAGTCAGAAATCAGTGTATTTAAAATGTGAATGCCTGACTCAATGCCCGAAAAGCCAGCAATATGTAACACTTACATCGTCATACTGGAAGTTCACTGCTCCTTGTTGCATAACATCCCTCCTCCGAAAGTTCTCTACAAATAAAAACATACAGTGAACAGATTTACAACAGATCTTAATCAAGTGACCTCATTGTTCAAATTGTTTTTCACAAAGCAATGTGTGATGTTTCCTGGGTAAAATGAAACCAAAAATAATATATGCTGGTGGATTCATTCATTCATTCATTCATTATCTTCCGCTTTATCCTCTATTAGGGTCGCGGGCGGGTTCCCCATGCCCATCCAGGGAAGAAAGTTTCGGGCACTGGGCAGATACACCCAGGACAGGGTGCCAATCCATCACTGGGCTCACACTCACTCACACAAACACACTCTATATTGAAGAAATTCAATTGACTTGATCCATGTTTTTGGACTGTGGGAGGAAACCGGAGAACCCGGAGGAAACCCACGCGGACACGGGGAGAACATGGAAACTCCACCCAGATGGGGATTCGAACCGGGAATTCCTAGCGCTGAGAGGAGAACGTGTTAACCACTAAGCCACTGTGCCGCCCCTGGTGGATTCAAGTAATTTAAATAACAGAAAAGGCACTGCATCAGTTTTTACACACATCATGACGAAACTTTCACGATTATATCAGTTATTATTGAAGATAAATCCATTTATGTTTAAAAGTACGCTTCACAACATACAGTACCAGTCAATGTGTTTTTTTTACCATATAGATGGACTTTGTAGTTTTACAATTACAGACTTTTTGTTAGTCCTCTGTTCTCTATTGGTAAGGAACATCACAGAACAGGCATCATGTTGGGTGTTGAATTGTTTATTGTCAGTTCTGCAGTGACACTGATGTGGTCAGTGTGTTTTAGTGCAGCAGTGCTGCTGTAGTTTTATTTAATATAGATAATAATAGATAGCAAAACATTTTTAATCCAAGTAACATCCTTACTCACCCGTCAATGCCCTGAGTTTGACACAGCAGGCCACATAGTCATCAAAGTAGATCTTCCCTCCTCGACTGAAGCGCTTGACTAAGCAGCTCAAGGCCTGTGGGCTCACTCTGTACCCTACACACAACATTATAACTTGGATGTACACCATTACACATCTACATAATTCAGCAGGAAACAATCCTATTCTTCAAAAAGTATCAAAATTTTATCATGAAGATGTCAAATCATGACTTCATTTTGTGATGATGCTCACACAAGCCTGCACATTAGGTATGACGGAGGAAGGTGGAACTGAGGATTTAAGGAAGGTACCTGATTCACCTGCTACTAATATTCTGGAGGCAGGTTTTTAAACATATTTCGGAGTTAGCAGCAGTGGCAGGAATGGGAGCAGATACATCATCCAGCCCCGTGTTCAATCTAAGAACACCGGTGTTTACAGGATGCTCAGTTTACTTCAGAACAGAGCATCGTGAAGTAAAGAATGAGCTGACACTCATTGTCTTGTATATAACTGATACAATACGATATATCGATGTGCCAACTCACCCATGTTATTAATGCTCTGAGACAACTCATGAGGCTCCACGCTGCCGCTGTTGTCACGATCCACCATCATGAAGTTCTGCTTCCATCCATTTAGGGCAGAAAACAGTTCCTTAAACTCATTAAAGCCCATCTTCCCGGAGTAATCTCTCTACAGCAGTATGGTTAAAGAAAGCAAGCCACCAGAGTATACTCACTAATAACACTACAAATGGCAGCATTTTAGTCCATCACACGAAAGAGCATTTAGCAACCACACTCATTCAGGATTAACTAGCTAGGAAGAATGGGTACAAAAAGTCATTTGTTCCTTCTGCGGTGAATATTTTGAACAAAGATGCAAAGTGTCATTTCCCAACATAATTTATAATTTATAATCTATATGTATGTGTGTATATATATATATAAAAAGTTTTATTCTATTCTATTCTATTCTATAATAAAAAATATTGTAAATGCCTTGTTATAGGATATAACAACAGTATGTCTTTGCTGGTCCTAAACAGTAACTTAAAAGAACAGTCCAACCACCAATGTACCAAAATGCAATGCAGTTAATATATCAATCAAAACATACGCTTTATGGACAAAAGTATAGAGACAGTTATCTCTAGACAAGTTCAATTATAACTTCATACTCAACCCATTTATAAAGATTTTCTGCACTAAATCAGACTAAAAATTAAGATGAGAAGCTATGAATGTGAGAATAAAGGACAAAAAAAAAACATGTATTGTGTTCTTCTGATGGATACATCCAGCATGGCGATCATAATTCTACAGGTCTCCAGACTAAAGGCTGTAAAGTAAAAAAAAATATACAATTAATTAAATTACATTTAAACAAGTAATAAATATATAATAATCCAAATTACAGATACTGACGTGCATAAGTGCCACTGATGCCTGTCTGTGTTAAACACCTCTGGAGTTCCTCAGCATCCACCTCACCGTCCTGGAACAAAACACAATTAATTAATCTACACCAACAGATAAAAGTGTCTGTAAGTCTGTAAACCGTCGTATTTGCCAACATCCTTTTAATCTTACCTGACCAGCTATAGCAGTGAAGTAACCCCACATGGGGTCTTGAGCAGGAGGAGCGCCAAAAACACCCGCATAAGCATTGTATTGAGGTGGGTATCCGCCTGGTGGGCCTCCCATCGGAGCCCCTGGCATAGGACCACCATACTGAAAGATAACGAGAAAGAGAAATGTGAAACAAAATCATTAGAAATTGGCAATGAAGAAAAACTAAACTAAAAACTAATCTGAAAACAACATGCCTACTGTGATGCTTAATAATGCATGGTAAAAAACACCCTGTACAAATAGGGCATTGATACCCAGCAATGTGTGATTATGAATATAGGAATTCAGGTTTATCAGGAGTGTGAGCATCAACAGAGAACGGAAAATCTGCTAGGCAGTATGCAAACTATATTACCAGGAACCTAGATTCCACAGACACCCGTCTACCTTAACCTACTTCAGATTTTTTTCTTAATTTGAATCATATTTTACAACTTATAAAATAAGAAAAAAAAAACTTTAATGTAGAAAAACATTCTGTTTTGAAGACTCTTGTGATTTCACTCAACTGCTGAATGAGAAAACGGCATAGCAACATAATGAATACAATTAATAATCTCTTTACAAACACAATTATCTCTTCTAGAAATGACACACAACTTAACTTAAGCTTTAGGTAACAATGAGCCTAATTCACTTAAATGGATTTGCTAAGGTGGATGAATGAGGGGGAGGGTGGCAGAAATGTGAAGCTGCAGAGGGTTCAAGTGAAAAAAAGTACACACTCACACTGAGCACACACTACATAGGGCAATTTATGGCAGCCAATTTACTAGGGGGAAATAGGAGAACCTGGAGGAAAACCCATGCGGACATGGGGAATTCATAGGAACACAGATTAGGAATCGAACCTAGATCCCCAGCACTGAGAGGTGGATGTGCTAACCACTACACCACTGTGCTAGCCAGAATATATTTCCTTTTCTGTAATTCACTACTTCCTGAACATAGACCCCACACACACACACACACAACTACTCATATAGCAGAAAGAATCTTACATTTTTGTCCTTGTGTTGCACAACTAAACAAAAAGAACTCAACCATGCCATTACATAGCTACCATTCCACAGAGACAAAATTTTCCCTAGAATTTCTCTTTGTCCCATTAATCATGTTCAAACATGTCTTAATAAAGTCAGCCCGTGCTTTATGTCAGACATTTTCACAAAATGCAGGACCATGATACCAGATTCCCAACTAAACTCTAAAAGTGTATTGATAAGTGCTTCTTGTAATTTAGCCGCATCAAATAACTAGCATTACACTGTTATAGAAATGACTTTCATATTAGAGATTAGACATCTGACATTTACACATTTAAAATTTAACATACAAACTGGAAACTACAGTCCCAGTCAAAAGTTTGGATACACCCCCTCCTTGCTCCATTATCCATTTCCTCCACTTATCATATGGATGGACTTTTTATTGTAGTTTTATAATTACAGACTGTAGCACATCTGTGTTCTTGTTGTTGTTAAACCCCTGTTGGTTCTCTGTTGGTCAGGACCATCACTGAACAGGTATCATTTGGGTGATGTATTGTTTACAGTCAGTTCTGCAGTGACAATGATTGGGTGAGGGGGTATCAGTGCTGCAGTAGATTAATTTTTCCAATAATGCACCAACCAAAATAAGAGAACAGAATAAAGTGGACGTACATAGTATGTACTGTAGTCCACAAACAGATGGACTACAGTCTGGAATAGTAGAACTGAAAATGTGGACAATAAGTGGAGCAAAAATCGAGGTGCGTCAAAACTTTTGACTGGTACTATACATATTTTTTTAATTATGGATTCACACTTGTTTTGTATACTTATAAACAGCTGCCCTTTGCATTAAACAGGTTTTCCATTTTATTCAAAGTTTTGGAAAGGTGATGTAAGTGTTTGCCATCATCACAAAAACAAAACAAATGTGATGAATAATGTTTCTGGGTAACACTCATGATGTAAATGTCTAATTTAGGATGTTTTCACACTGTAACTTTGATTCCAGACCTTAGTGTATTTGGACAGAGTTGGTTACTTTTAAGCATTAATGCAATTTTTCAAAAAGAATTCTCTAGTCCTCCCAAAAACATTAAAAATGTTTTAATTTGTTATCTTGGGTATGGGCCATGTGTATAGCTCCCCAATGCCAAAGATTAAATATTGTGACTGGTTAAAGAAGGGGCACTATGGTCTGTATGGTTTTAAATGAAGTAATTAGAGGTGGACAGTATGAGAAAAATACATTATATGGACAAAAGTATTAGGACCTATACATAACAACCACTGAAGTAGTTATGACATCCTATAGTAAGTTGGTAATACCTTTACATTATTTTGGGAATTTTTGCTCACCCATCTAAAAGAAAATTTGTGAGGTCAGAGGTTGGACAATTTGATTTTGCACACAATCTCTGTTCTAGTTCATCCCAAAGGTGTGTGATGTGGTTAAAGTCTGGGCTCTGTGCAGATCAGAAAAGTTCCTCCATACTAAACTTCGTGAACCTTAATAAACAATAGGGCACAGTCATAAGGTAACTTACCTTAAAGGTGGAAGCATACAATTGTTTAACATACATAACTAAGTGTGCAGGTGGCACGGTGGCTTAGTGGTTAGGACGTTCACCTCTCAGCGCTAGGGATTCCCGGTTCGATTCCCCATCTGGGTGGAGTTTCCATGTTCTCCCCGTGTCCGCGTGGGTTTCCTCCGGGTTCTCCAGTTTCCTCCCACAGTCCAAAAACATGGATCAAGTCAATTGAGTTCTCCAAATTGCCCCATATAGAGTGTGTTTGTGTGCATGTCTGTGTGTGTGCCCAGCGATGGATTGGCACCCTGTCCTGGGTGTATCTGCCCAGCGACCGAAACGTTCTCCCCTGGATGGGCATGGGGAACCCTTCCGCGACCCTAATATAGGATAAAGCGGAAGATAATGAATGAATGAATGAATAAACTATGTGTGCAGGATTTTACAAATCGATAAAAACAGGTTTGAATATAAAACACCTGAGTTAAATAATTTTGCGATGTGTGATACTATGTTGATGCAAAAACGAATTCTTTGAGGTCTGTGGTTCACAGAGACGTTTCTAGCAAGTAAGTTCCTCTTTAACGGTCCATCCAACAGTTTTGACAGAAAAGCACCGCACACAACTAAGAAATTAGAGAAGTGGTGCAAAAGCAAACGTAAAAGGGTAGAAATATCATCATATAGTACAATATGAGGTTCATAGAGTTCCAGTTTTTCATCATAGTACAGACAAAACGTAGGAAGTTTTTAATAAGGTTATATAAGGAAATATGTTTTTTGTACAGGCCAGTTAAAAGTTTGGATACGCCCCATTTTAGCTTCACTTTTTGTTAATGTTTTCGGTTCCACTTACTGTAAAGATGGACTTTGTAATTCTACAATTCCAGACTGTAGTTCATCTGTTTGTGTTCTACAGTACATACTGTGTATGTCTTCTTCACTCTGTTCTCTAATGGTCAGGACCCCAATAGTAGCACCACAGAGCAGGGGTTATTTGGTTGGTGTATTAGTCCTATCCCAGCAGTGTCACTGAGGTGGAGAAATGAAACTACAGCATCAGTGTCACTGCAGAACTGACAATAAACAATCCACCACCCAAATGATACCTGTTCTGTGATGCTCCTGACCAACAGAGAACCAACAGGGGACTAACAACAAGAAAACATATGGACTACAGTCTGAAATTGTAAAACTACGAAGTCCATCTATATGATAAGTGGAGGAAACAGATAATGGAGCAAGAAGAGGGCGTGTCCAAATTTCTGACTGACACTCATTCATTCATTCATTCATTCATTTATTATCTCCCACTTTATCCTCTATTGGGGTCGCGGTGGGGTTCCCCATGCCCATCCAGGGGAGAACGTCTCGGGCGCTGGGCAGATAGACCCAGGACAGGGCGCCAATCCATCGCTGGGCACACACTCACTCACTCACACAGACACACTCTATATGGGGCAATTTTGTGAATTCAATTGACTTGATCCACGTTTTTGGACTGTGGGAGGAAACCGGAGAACCCGGAGGAAGACCCACGCAGACACGGGGAGAACATGGAAGCTCCACCCAGATGGATTCGAACCATGAATCCACCCAGGGATTCGAACCGGGAATCCCTAGCGCTGAGAGGCGAACGTGCTAAACACTAAGCCACCCTGCCGTCCTGACTGACACTGTATCTGACAAAATGGGTGTGTGTTAATATTTTTGTCCATGTAGTCATTAAGTGAGGGTAAAGGGTGGGATGATGGCGGCCAGTACAGAGGCATGTTGGCGTCAGCATTTGATAAGACATTTGAAAAGAAAGCAAAACAAACTCAAATGCCAGAAGAGATAGTAATTGAGGATGACGTATAAGAAAAGGGCTTTAGGTTGTACATTAAACTCCAGGTCTTTTTTTTTTTTGCATTAATTTCCATTATTCCGTTGTTTTTTAATATTTCAACAAACCTTGCTAGAAAACACCCCCACACACCCTTACACTCCCGCACTACACACTGATCCACAAGAACACCATCATGCCGCAGAGCTGGAACCGAAACGCTTCATGTAAATAATGCGAATCGTTATGTTTCTATTAATAATATATAATGGGAATCAAAGTGACAGTAAACACATCGCACGACAGCCTGGGTGTTACATCATTCTGCATTTCCGCGCTAATCTATTCAGTCGAACCAAACCGAACGATATTAAACGAGACGATATTAAACTAAAAGCGGTATGAAACGTGTGATCGCACTCACGCCGCCGTATCCAGGATACGCCATGATCCGCGATCGTCCGGTTTCAGCGACGCCGTGGACTCCACAACGCCTCGGAACTCTCCGGCTTCGTAAATCTATGTATCCGACTGTTGATTGGCGGAGCGCTCGTGTGAACGCGTTTCGGGCCAACCCCTGTTCAGAAGGCGGGACTTCCCTGAAAGAGACCCTTCTCGGAAGTGTGGTCACCGACGTAGACGCTCCCTCTGCCCGCCAGCCCGAACATGTTTCCACAAAAGAGAAGAAAAGCCTTTACAGCAGAGTTCACTGCTGCTTCGATGTTATTTCACAACCAAAAGCCAATACAAACGTTTCATAGCCTTCTAGTAATGTTTAAGTTCATTCATTCATTCATTATCTCCCACTTTATCCTTTATTAGGGTCGTTGGGGGTTCTCCATGCCCATCCAGGGGAGAAGGTCTTGGGCGCTGGGCAGATAGACCCAGGACAGGGTGCCAATCCATCGCTGGACACACTCTATATGGGGCAATTTTTGAGAATTCAATTGACTTGCTCCATGTTTTTGGACTGTGGGAGGAAACCAGAGAACCCGGAGGAAACCCACGCAGACACGGGGAGAACATGGAAACTCCACCCAGATGGGGATTCGAACCGGGAATCCCTAGCGCTGAGAGACGAACGTGCTAACCATTAAGCCACCGTGCCGCCCAGCCCGAACATGTTTCCACAAAAGAGAAGAAAAGCCTTTACAGCAGAGTTCACTGCTGCTTCGATGTTATTTCACAACGGAAAGCCAATACAAACGTTTCATAGCCTTCTTGTAATGTTTAAGTTCATTCATTCATTCATTATCTCCCACTTTATCCTCTATTAGGGTCGTTGGGGGTTCTCCATGCCCATCCAGGGGAGAAGGTCTTGGGCGCTGGGCAGATAGACCCAGGACAGGGTGCCAATCCATCGCTGGACACACTCTATATGGGGCAATTTTTGAGAATTCAATTGACTTGCTCCATGTTTTTGGACTGTGGGAGGAAACCGGAGAACCCGGAGGAAACCCACGCGGACACGGGGAGAACATGGAAACTCCACCCAGATGGGGATTCGAACCGGGAATCCCTAGTGCTGAGAGGAGAACGTGCTAACCACTAAGCCACCGTGCCGCCCAGCCCGAACATGTTTCCACAAAAGAGAAGAAAAGCCTTTACAGCAGAGTTCACTGCTGCTTCGATGTTATTTCACAACGAAAAGCCAATACAAACGTTTCATAGCCTTCTAGTAATGTTTAAGTTCATTCATTCATTCATTATCTCCCACTTTATCCTTTATTAGGGTCGTTGGGGGTTCTCCATGCCCATCCAGGGGAGAAGGTCTTGGGCGCTGGGCAGATAGACCCAGGACAGGGTGCCAATCCATCGCTGGGCACACACTCACTCACACAGACACACTCTATATGGGGCAATTTTTGAGAATTCAATTGACTTGCTCCATGGACTGTGGGAGGAAACCGGAGAACCCGGAGGAAACCCACGCAGACACTGGGAGAACATGGAAACTCCACCCAGATGGGGATTCGAACCGGGAATCCCTAGCGCTGAGAGACGAACGTGCTAACCATTAAGCCACCGTGCCGCCCAGCCCGAACATGTTTCCACAAAAGAGAAGACAAAAAGCCTTTACAGCAGAGTTCACTGCTGCTTCGATGTTATTTCACAACGGAAAGCCAATACAAACGTTTCATAGCCTTCTTGTAATGTTTAAGTTCATTCATTCATTCATTATCTCCCACTTTGTCCTATATTGGGGTCGCGGGGGGGGGGGTTCCCCATGCCCATCCAGAAGAGAACGTCTCGGGCGCTGGGCAGATACACCCAGGACAGGGTGCCAATCCATTGCTGGGCACACACTCACTCACACAGACACACTCTATATGAGGCAATTTTTGAGAATTCAATTGACTTGCTCCATGTTTTTGGACTGTGGGAGGAAACCGGAGAACCCGGAGGAAACCCACGCAGACACGGGGAGAACATAGAAACTCCACCCAGATGGGGATTCGAACCGGGAATCCCTAGTGCTGAGAGGCGAACGTGCTAATCACTAAGCCACTGTGCTGCCGCCATGTTTAAGTTCAAGTAATTTATTTATATGGCGCTTTTTACAACAGTACATTGTCACAAAGCAGCTTTACATAATGGCATTTAGTCATTTAAATTTAGCCATTTAGTTTACATTTAGTTAACATTTAGTTATTTAAGGAAGAAACCTTGGGAGGACCAAGACTCAGTGGGGGACTCATCAGGCAGCAACAACAGTGTAGGACAGCCATGTACATATATTTAACAAATGGAAAAACTGTAACAACTGGAAAAAATATGTGAGTCCATTAAGGGCGTCCTGCAGGACCGCCAGTCCAATTAATATGAAAAGCCTTTAAACCCCCCCAAAGAGCAAGCCAAAGCGACAGTGGCAAGAAAAAACAGCCATGTACAGATATTTAACAACTGGAAAACTATGTGAGTCAATTAAGGGGGTCCTGCAGAACCGCCAGTCCAATTAATATTCAGGTTCCATTCAGTATTCGTTGGCAGAGCCATGGATGAAGATCTGACTACACCTCCAGGAAGCCGGTCACACCTCAAAAGAAACAGACAAGGAAGGTAGTTAGAACTTCTGTGTTAGATATGAATATAACTCATGTTATGTTATATACAGTACCAGTCAAAAGTTTGAACACGCCTCATTTTTTCTCCACACTTTGTCTTAATGTAAAGATGGACTTCATAGTTCTACAATTCCAGATTGTGGTTCATCTGTTCTACAGTACATACTGTGTACGTCCCCTTTACTCTGTTCTGATGGTCAGAACCCCAATAGTAGCACCACAGAGCAGGGGTTATTTGGTTGGTGCATTAGTCCTATCCCAGCAGTGTTACTGAGGTGGAGAAATGAAACTACAGCAACACTGATACACTAAAACCCCCTCACCACATCAGTGTCACTGCAGAACTGACAAACAATTCACCACCCAAATGATACCCGTTCTGTATCAAAAAAACAAAAAAACAGATGTACTACAGCATGCGATAATGTAAGTGGAGGAAATGGAGAAAAACGGGGTGTATGCATTATATAAATATAGTACCATATACATCTATACATATACTATAAGTATTATGCAGTGTGTAATCTTTATTGAAGATAAAGATGTGCAGGGACACATCAGCAGTGTTACCTTTATGTATATATATTTTTTTTACATTATCGTTGTTTATAAGCCAGACCCTCTTGTACAAAATGTCATTTCATCTAATAATCTTTTACATCATTTCACTCAGACCTTGAATCCATGTTTTGGGACTGTGGGAGGAAACTTTTATATTGTGCTGTGCTTAATTAAAAAAGGAAATAACTTTTTTATTGTGCTGTGCTTAATTTAATCCAATAACCAACTGAATGTATATATATTTTTTACTTTACTTGTCAAAGCCATTCATACCTGACGTGTTCATAAAATGTTTACCCTACAGCTTTTAGCTTCAGGCAGTAGAGGGCGCCATCTTATAGTTTTTCAATATAATTATGAATAGCCTAATTTTAACCCTACGGTCATATGTGTATAAGGTAAAGCAGTTAACCATATACATTTTGTAAGGACAGTTCGATGAAGCCGTTGCATAAAGTAAGTTTTATTTTGGCATGGTCGGGTAAATGTACTGTGGCAGAACTTAACTGGCTCACACAGAGCTTTACCTCAACTCCATTAAATATATTTGTTATGAACAAGAATGGAGATTGTGAAGCTCATTCACCCAACATGTAACATTAACCTTAGACTAACTCTTTTGGATAGATGAGCAAAATTCTCAGACACACTCCAAACTCTTGCAGAAGGCATTTCAGAAAAGTAAAAGCTGAGGTGGATGTAAAAAATGTAAACTAGTGCTTAAAACCTCCTTAAGGTATCCCAATACTATAAAGTATGCAGTAAATAGCACAACAAATGACATCTCTTTAAAACATTTATAGTCAAGATATAGCCCTTTTATAATAGAAAGGAAAAAATGGATATTTGCATGTACTCAGGATGTTTAATAGTCGAGAGCACTGATGCCTTGCTTATGAAAATATCTTTGGGATTGGTTATTAAGGACCCATTCAGGGTCACGTACCATGTCAGACTATTTAAATGGAAATTAAGGAGGTCAGTCTCTAAATTTAGTTGTCCATTATTTTACATTCAGACAAATGACTTGACTTGCCTTAGTGCATATTCAGAACCATATAAAATAGAAATATTTGATAGGTTTCTATTAAAGTCTGTTGGTCCTGGCACTAATAACCATAGTTTGACTTTTGCTTTTGTATTTGTCTTAAGGAAGGAAAAAAACATTGAGTTCTGGTTTCTCACTGTGAGTAGTCCTTGGGTTCAATTTCAGGTCAGGGGACCTGGATCTATTCTGTGTACTTTACTTTGCATGTTCTGCCACATCTGCTTTTGTTTCCACCCACAGGCTAATAACATATTAATCAGGCGAACTGAAGATACTACATTGCCCCTGGGTGTGAATATAGGAATGAATGTGTTTGTCCATGTCCAACCTGTGATGGATTGGCTACCGATCCCCTCACCCGGTGAATGTTGGTAAATTTAGATAACTTAAAATATAATGTAGATATGATATAATAAAGTAACAGTAACTATTTATGTAATCAGTGAGTACGTAGTATATCCCGCAATGGGCATATATAATAATAATAATAATAATAATAATAATAATAATAATAATAATATGTTGTAGAATAGACAGATTCTCAGCATGTTCTTATATACTTTTTAATAAGTGCCAATCAGGAAAAAAAACAAGCTTGTAAACATGAGGGAAAACTAGAGGTAATAGAGAAGCTAATACCATTTAAATAAGCTGAATAAAAATATTTAAAAAATGCTAACAAAATATGAGAGAACAGTAAGTGCCTCTAAGGTCAAACGTACAGAAGCAGAAACTACAGGTAGAAATGCTAGAGTCCTAACAGCTTATTTCATCAAAGAGAAAGCAGATAAAGGAAAATATGTACAAACAAGCAGGTGACAGCATGTCACCGGGAAGAGCAACAGGTCAAACATACTGGCTGAGTCTGAGGTTAAAAGGTAATACATTGTTCCACAGTTCAGATGACTGACACAGTTAATTGCTTAAACTACAAAAACAAAAAAAAGAGTTTAGCTTATTTTATTTCTTTTATATTTACACTGAAATGTGTAGTATTGTGCCAGTGCTCTTAAATTGTTTGAAGTAAATTTGTTTTGTAAATGTGAAAGATGAAGAAATAAAGATATAAATAAGCAGTCACCTGATTTAATTCTTTGTAAAGCACCTCTTGTGTATCTTACAGTGTTACACAACCAAACTCATGATTATTTTGAATTGAGTAGCTACAATTTATAGTCACGAGTCCTGGGACACGCGGAAGATGTTATGACATCATATTCTAAGTTGGTGCTGTATTTGCTGTTATAACAGCTACCACTCACCTGGAAACAATTCTACGAAATTTTAGGGTGTGACTGGGGAATTGTTGCCCTTTTATCCAAACAAAAAGGAGCATCTCCAGTGCAATTCATCCCAATGTTGTTATACTGGGTTAAAGTCAAGACTTTGACAAGCCAGGTGATTTCTTTCACACCAAACTCACCTCTAACCATGACTTTATGGATCTTGCTTTGGGCAGTGGGAACAATTGTGCAGGAGAAAAACTTTTCCCATGAAAGTGGAATCATTGAGTTTGTTTAAAATGAATATTTAGGTGATTGATTCATTACACCTGTGGCAAGAAAACTGAACGAACCACGGCAATACAATGATTAAGAGGCGTGTCCCAAAGTCTTTGTCAAAATGGTACTGTATTTACAGGTTTTCTTTTTAGATTTAGGCCAGAGCTCTGACTCACTCAGGAACTTTCTTATCTAAAGGGCACTGCTTTGTTTTTGGTGCAGTACTAACTCTGTTTTGCTGAAAGGCAAACTACCTCATCTGGTGCCAAAAGTTCTTTAAAATGTGGGTGTATTTGGCACCTGTGTTTTCCCTGATTGAGATGGATTGAACTAAATATAGAGTTGTTCTTGAAAAAAAACCAGTTACATTCTGCTAGAACTAAGACTATAAATGTTCACCATCCAACAAGACAGTGACTAGAACATACAGTTAAAGCTACACAGGCCCTTTTATGATATTTTAAAGAAAGGCAAACTAAAACCCAGTTCACAGCTGACCCCAACCATTAAGAGTGCAAACAATTTTTCTATAATGTATATAAACCTATGCAGGTTCCTGAAGAGTAAGTATGTCATAATTAGTGGTAATCAAAGCAACTGTGTGGATTTGTATAGGGAACACACATACACACATGGCTATATATAAGGGATATTTGTATGTGGGGGGTGACAATCAGAGCTGGCGAACAAAGTTTAATTTCCAATCTGGGTGGAGTTTCCATGTTTTCCCTGTGTCTGTGTGGGTTTCCTCTGGGAAAACTTCCTCTTCACATTCCAAAACTTCAAGGTGAATTGGCTGCTTAAAATTGCCCCTAGATAGTGTGATTGTCTATCTATCTATCTATCTATCTATCTATCTATCTATCTATCTATATACTGTATATATATATATATACATACACACACACATTATAGGACCCATTAGACTTAGAGTGAAACTGCTGAGAGAGCTTTTGAAAGTGCACTTGTGATGATGCGAGCTCCTGACAGCTCAAATAGATTGTACGGATCAGGGTCACCAGTAGGATTTACGCTGAGCCCTCAATGAGACAGCAGTAGGTTGGCCTTACATAAGCTGCTGTTACATGCTTTTAAAGACCTGCAATGTTGTAATAAAGGATGTTTTTTTTCTAACAATAAAGTCGATTCATGTTTTCCATTTCATTCGAATTTGGATGCACATTTTGTGTAATTCAACAACCTGAATGTTTACAGGGTGCATAAAAGATGTGTTTATGACAAAGCAAGTGACTGACAGGACCGGTTTTCACCTGACCTTAACCAGCAACTGTTGATGCTTTTGGTTAATATTCGATACTTTTTTCAGCTCAGCCAGTTTTGCAGCTTTGTTTTTGTACTGTGTTAAAGAAAAGCATTCAACCGAAGACCAAATGAACATTTAGCCTTTATGTTAAGACTTCTCACACATGCTCTATTGTTTAGGAATAAAACAGTAAAGGATAAGTGTGTATGAGTCAAAATATGTTGTTCACTGACACTGTGATTCACAGCAGTAAGATAACGTCTGTGTTGTCTCATGTGTGAAACACTGATCCAATGTGCACTAAAATAATGTAACGCCTACAGCTTATATATCTCATTATCTTCCGAATAATCCTCTACTAGGGTCACAAGTAGGTCTCCCATCCCCATCTATGGAAGAATGTTTCAGGCACTGGGCAAATACACCCAGAACAGGGAGCCAATCCATCACTGGGCACACACTCACTCATACAGACCCCCTCTCACACACAAGGCAATTTGGACCTTTATTCAATTCACCATTATTGAATGTTTTTTGAACTGTAGAACCCACATGGAAACCAGGAGAACATGGAAGCTTCACCCAGATGTTGGGAGGCAGTCATTCCACCCATCATGCATATTATATCTAATAATACTTTTATTATATTCTACAATATTTTAAAGCCTGTATCTGGGAATTTGTCACGCCATACACACATTGGACAAAAGGTCTGGCTTATATCTGTAACAACCTTCTTTTATTAGATTTTATAGTGAAGTGAAGATTGTGCATATAAGGTCAGTGTTATGTGCAAGATGGTCTGATCAGCAATCCAATGGATTTTTAAAGCTGTATTGGTTCTGAGGTCAGGCCTTTTGTGCAGTCCACTTACGTTTCACCACAACAAACCCATCCAACTACATCCTAACACAAACAAGACTGTGCACAGGGGACAGTCATGGTGAAATAGGAGCCTTCCCCTGTGCCCAGTGTGGCATTAGATTCCTGTTCTTGGCTGACAGGAGTGTAGCAGGATGTAGTCTCCTGCTAATGCAACCCATCTGGCATGAGGTCTGACATGCTGTGCATTTGAAGATGCTTTTCCAAAATGCACCATTTAAGGAGGTACTGCGACCTCCTAAAACACATCAAAATCCTCTGACCTCTTCTATAAGCTGTTAAGCATAATATAACGTTGCTCGCAGAATCAATTTTGATAACAGCATAGCTAATTACGAAAATACCATTTTATTTTCTGCAAAACCACATTACTGGGAAACCTGTGCACAGCTTTTTACAATTGAGCTGAGGTTGCTCCAGCCTAATTAGTGACCATTGGGCCTCTTGCTTGCTTCTTTTGATTACAGCCTCTCTAAATAAGTCAAAGACTCACAGATTATAAATAGTTAAATTCGTATAAACAGAATCCCATCTTTGCCATGATATTTACTTCTATTGAATTTAATGATGTGCCGTGTGCATCTTTTTTTAAAAACATACCCTTAGCTTTGTTATTAGTATTCCCACTTGGACACGTTTAATTTTGGTATTTATATTTACAGAGTTCTGTTCCCAAACCGGCGGCACGGTGGCTTAGTGGTTAGCACGTTCGCCTCTCAGCGCTAGGGATTCCCGGTTCGAATCCCCATCTGGGTGGAGTTTCCATGTTCTCCCCGTGTCTGCGTGGGTTTCCTCCGGGTTCTCCGGTTTCCTCCCTCAGTCCAAAAACATGGATCAAGTCAATTGAATTCTCAAAAAATTGCCCCATATAGAGTGTGTCTGTGTGAGTAAGTGTGTGCCCAGCGATGGATTGGCGCCCTGTCCTGGGTCTATCTGCCCTGCGCCCGAGACGTTCTCCCCTGGATGGGCATGGGGAACCCCACCGCGACCCTAATAGAGGATAAAGCGGGAGATAATGAATGAATGAATGTTCCCAAACCTGTGTGTATGGAATATTTTATACGTAGCATTTTAGCGGTGGTGATTAATACCAACGCAATCATTACATAATGCAATGCATGCATTGGGTTCAATGATGCGTTATAACTTGTTCATGTTGTGTATGTGAAATACATTAGAGCATCTGTGCATGTTCTGTACAATTTCAGCCAATCAGCTGAAGTTAGCACCTTTACTTTTTTATTTAACTTCTGCAAATGTATGTTTACGGTGCTCCAGAAACTTTACATTTTGAAGTCACATTTTTAGTTCACTGGTACGGGGAATCATTTTTGATCTCTTTGTACTTGTGTATAATACATATAAAGGCTTTCTATACGATTTCACTTGAGGAATTTTGTAACCGATATGCTGAAGTCTTCATCTGCTGTCAGAAAATAAAGATGATAAAATGTAACAGATAAACAGACATAAAATTAAAGCAGAAAAGAGTTTATTGTACCCAGTACATATTGTAAAGTTTAATAGTGGAGGTAGGGTCACCTGACATTACATATGAAGTCCATCTTGCAGGAGGCTGCTGCAGCTGCTGCTGAGACAGCTGAACTCAGAACAGGCAACAACCAAGGAAAGCAAGATTTCCTTCGGCATAAGCTTTTAGCACAAGTTAAACACCACCTGTAATGCTTTAATCGAATGTCCAGGTCTGTTATTTTTAGACAAGTGACAATTGCCTGTCAAGACGTAGCCCATATTTCCACTATGTCAAATAAATGAATATTAGGGACAAATACCTGCTTATACAACGACAATAACAAATGCAGACTTAATGCAAAAATATACCTATATAATATACATAGATTTTACTCTTTCCATGTGTCTACAAAAGCTGAAACCCTTGCACTCTGTCCGATAATAAAGCATGTACACGTGCACAGCGGAAATATAAGGTCTTCAAAACCGACTAGAAATTCAGCATTCGAAAGATAGCAAAGAATCGTTTTAAGTACACGGCTGAAAAATAGACTGCGACTATACACAGAGAGAAACAGCAAACTCCACCTTTCAGAACTTTTGGAGGATATTTAAACATAGAAAACCCAAAGATCCAAAAATACTGCAGATTCCCTTTAAAAAAATGCTTTCAGGACTGGCTTAGGTTCTCTCACACCAGTTCAAATGATGGTCAGGAGTGGAAGGTATGGCGATTGAGCAGACAGGACAAAATATGAACCGTTGAACATGTGTACATTTGTGCATGCTGTTGCCTGGGTGCTGATTTGTTCCTGCTTAATAAATGGAGGCAGTAAAGTCCCAGCTGAAGAGGGGACAGTTCAGAAAGCATAGGCATCGGGAAACGACTGCCCCGTCAAACACTGATCTCTACCTTCCATGTAAGAGGCTGCACTGGCTTCTTCGTAGTGGGCCAAGGGGACAGTGTCATCCTCGGGGACATGCATGCCATCTGGGTCTGCTTTTAGGCACGGTCTCTGGTTATCAGGAAAGGCCATGGAGAAGAGTGCTTCTGGGTCACACACGAACTTATAGACATACCTCTCGCCTGCAACCTGTCAGCAAAAATAGAACCATTATTGCTGGCCAACAAAAAATGAACTACATATGGAAGTTTTTATTTAGACTGCAATTCAAATAAGAAAGTAAGAAATTGGAACGGGAACGTGCCTTTACCTTCTGCATGATGCCCTTCTCATAGTAGTAGCGCAAAGACCGACTCAGCTTGTCGTAGTTCATAGCGGGCCTGTTTTTCTGAATGCCCCAACGTCTGGCAACCTGTTCACACGAACACTCGGTCTTAGATAGTTTTCATATTACAGAAAACCTAGTTTTAAAAACCTAAAACTAGCTAGTATGCCTATTCACCCACACCCCCACCACCACAAGGGTTGATCATTTGCACTGTAACTGATTAAATCAGGAAGACAGCCATTAAAGAGATCCTTATATGCATTACAATCCTGATGGTGGTAAAAACAAACAATTCCCTTTGACATAGGTGAATAGGATAAATTCACAGAACCATTTTCCTGTTTTTGTGCTTAAATTTTGGATTAATTTTAGGCAATTTTGACTTGTACAAAATATCTGGAATTAAAGAGATTAAACAATAGGGTTTGAGTTGAAGAAAATTGTTCTATAAAGGTATCCTTTACATAAAGATATGAGGTCATGTAGAAGATGCTTTATACAAAGCGAATTATAATTATCCCCAAGTTGATAGGATGGTTGTAGTCAGAGTACATGACCCGCCATGAAACAGCAGCCTTGGAGCAGTCCGAATTAAAGGCCTTGTTTAAAGGGCCCATATTGAGACTTCAGTAAAGTTGGGACTTAAACCCCCAACCTTAAGTTGGATTTTCCAAAACCATAATCACCGAGCAAACACACCCTTCTCTTTATTCATAACAAAGTGTTTGCAGCAGATTTAAACGCTGTAGTATATTTAATTCATACCCTGACATGGTGTCTGGTTTGTATTTGTAAGCCAGTTGTAGGACTGTGGTTAAGAAACCAGCCTTGCGACATGAAGATCCCTGGTTTGATTTACGGTCCCACCAAGTACTACGGCTGAAGTGCCCTAAGGCGCCTAAAGTCAATTGCTCTCTGGTCGCCATATACAGCGCTGATCACTGCTCCAGGCACGCGTCAGATTAAATTGGATTTATTGAACACGCCACGCAGCCACTTAGTAGCAAAGAACATGAAACAACAACTGACCTCTTCTGGCTCAATGAGCTTAAACTCAAGGCCACGGCCAGTCCAGGCAATGAAATGACAGTTGGAAGGGTCATCCAGGAGAGTGACCAGGAACTGCCAGAGCTGCAGGGAGCCACGTCTCTGGTATGGGGGGCCCTCTCTGAAGCCCACCCCTTCCTGTTTGACTTTGCCATCAACCTGATCGGGGACCACGCATGCATCATCGTAATACAGCTGGGTCTCGCCTTCATACATGAACCCTAAAATGAGAGATCCGGATTAACCAATGACAGGATGACATGTCGAAACGCATCAGATCAGGTGCCTTGTAAACTCAGTTACCTTCATTATTGGCACAGTAAAAGTTTGAGGACTTTCCAAAAGACTGGCAGTTCTGGATCTCTGTGATAGAAAAGTATATTCATGTTCATTAGTTAGCTTATAACTGCTGATGAATATAAAATGTTATTGATGGGTAGTTCACATATTAAATGTTATGCTGTATACCAACAGGCTCTATTATAGCTTTGTAATTATATTGCAGATGCCATGCTTACCAGAGTCAAGGCCAAATTCTCTGGGCTCCTGTTTGATGGTTATCTGATGGAATGGAGGAACACGAGGAGCTGCCATGCCTGGACCATTCTTATCAGGGTATCTAGGATCCACCATCTCTTGCTTGAACCCATGTGGAGGGATCGGCATTACAGGCTCAGACATTTGCCTGTGGTATTGTGGCCGACTGTCACATGGAAACGGGTTGCCCGCCTGTGTTGGGTATGTGGTCCCTGAGCGGGCATTCGGCTGA
The DNA here is from genome assembly GCA_019802505.1 of Corydoras sp. C115. Classification (NCBI taxonomy): domain Eukaryota; kingdom Metazoa; phylum Chordata; class Actinopteri; order Siluriformes; family Callichthyidae; genus Corydoras; species Corydoras sp. C115. The sequence continues at coordinate 1,104,829 of JAFMOC010000013.1, forward strand.
GGGTAGGGTAGACATGGCTCTGAAAGTTGTCTGTGGAATCTGGAAAAGGGAATATGATGGAAACGTTGCTGAGCACAGAAAAAGATGCAACAATATTAAGGACAAACAGGAACCTTATACCCTATTAGAAAAACTTCCAGGATAAATATAGCATCTTCTACCAGGTCAGAATCATTAAGAGGTTAATGCTCGAAGGCAAAGCCAGAGCTGATTACAGCACTGCTCATGCAAGGAATTAACAGATGACATTGACCAACTGACATGAATAAGCGTCGCCTTGTGTACAATGTTTGGAATCTCTAAAGGGCTGTATGATTTGTAAACTTAGAGTATTATAATTCATATAAATAAGCAAACCACAGCAGATGCATTAAACACCTACTCTTAATTTAGCATCAGATTCAATACATTGACATCAGTAGTATTAGTGAGCGTTAGTTGGTGTTGTGAGACAGTCCAAGCAAGCCACTACATCTTTTTTTTGTCCATTTAACATTCTACTGCAGCTGAATATGCTTCATTGAGAGCCACAATTGCAGTGTTATGTACACGAGTTAACAGAAACTAATTGTTGGTCATGTTTCTGATCTTTAGGAAAGGAAGAAAAACTCTGGTTCTCATTAAGACAGCGCCATTTTTAGTGTTTGTTTTCATGTTGGGTTCTTCGACGCAGCTTTAAAACACATACCTGTGGTCTGCATTGAAGGAGGCATCGGGATGACTCACAGGTGGGTGGGGGACTGCAAAAGGAGGGCTTTGGTTGTGAACAGGGGTTTGTATTCTTGGATGGCTTTGGCCAGCCATTGCTGGCAGCCTCTGAGCCTGAGTATGGACTGGTGACACCCTTTTTGGCAGTGGGTGAGTTGCAGGACTGTGGGTGGAGCCGCATGGTGAGAGAGGGGTGGTGGGAGAAGTCAGAGGCTTATTGAATCCAAATGGCTTCCTGTCATAGGCACTGAAGAGAGACAGCATAAAGAAATGTATGTTTGTGTTATGGGTTGTTAATTATTGTACTTATTTAAGTAAAAAAAAAAAAAAAAATAAAATAAAAAAAAAAAAAACTCACCTGTAGTTATAAAGGCACTTTTCTCCATATGGTGAGAGTCTCTGCTCTTGTCCACAGGGAGAGAACTCTCTATTTGGACTGGTTTCCCTCTTTATTTTGGTTTGAGGCGGACCATGGAACATCACTGTAAAGCCGGAACAGATGTTCACATTGTGTATGGACAAAAACGTCAAGTCAGCAGGCAGTGAGCAAAGAAAGGGTAGGGGGGTTAAAAATCTAGCCATCCTGAATCATTTTCTAATGCGTTCAAGCTTCAGCACTGTGACAGTAACTAATAGATTTAACTCACTTAATAAAAGCCTCATGGGGGACTGACAGGCTACCACATGATCTTATTGGAAACAGGGTCCCCTTTGTACAGACATGGTGAAAGAGGGATCTGTGAGACCAGACAACCCCCTGCTAATACCGCAGGAAAGTGTCAAACTAACAAGACCGAAGTATTCAAGCATACTGTATGAATGTTTAAACTCTCAAAATGTCATAAAAACATTTTAATAGGACCAGACCTAAAAATATGACAATATGACTAAAACGACAAGAAAAGCCTGTATTTAACTCAAAGTGTGTGTGTGTGTATACACACACCATCGTGTTGACATATTACGCTGAACCGCATTGCATTGGGGCAATACAACAATGCCCCCAGCAGTTACTTCTCATAAATTGTACATTTTTTATACATGTGAATTTACAGGTAATTAAAAATGTGCATAATTGAGTTTTACAAATGTAACATTTTTAATAAGAGTTTCTTTAGGATTTGAGTTGCATGAGACAGTCTTGTTCACCCCAAATGTGTTTAATGGAGCTGAAGTCATGGGGGTTGTGTGGGCCAGTCAAGTTCCTCTACACTAAACATACCCAACCCCGAGCCAGTCATGCTGGAACAAAAAGGCCTTCCCCAAGCTGTTTCAACCAAATTAAAAGCATACAGGTGCATGGCCAGGTTTACATTTGGTGATAAGATTTAATGAAACACTTCAGTGATTAAGAGCAGTATCCCAAAACTGTGGTCCATGTAGAGGTGCTACTCAACAGTAATTAGTAAATTAATTTATAAACCTCAACTTCTAAAACTTTTGGTAATAGTTATAATAACCATCTAAACGGTTTAGTAACTTTTGCTCATTAGCTGATAAAGCTGGTCAGTTTTGTTTAAAATTGCACCTAAAAGTCTCATACTTACAATTTTCTGACTGGAAATCTGGAACAAACTGTTCGTCATCTGGGGCTTGGGCTGAAGAGAAAAATAAGATATTGTTTGTCCCAAGATGAGCAATTCTGTTCTATATAATGTTACACAAAGCCAGATTTTGAGAATTCGAGTGCACATCAGTAATATTAGGACATGTGCTGAAGGTTCTCTTCATGCCTGTTCTAACCATGATAAATGAAACCAGGTGCCCTGAGGCAGGGTGTGTGCGTGTGTGTGTGTGTTGGAGGGGGGAGGTTAGACTTTACCTTCTGCTATCCATATTTCCTGAAGCTGACTCAGGTCTTGAAAGAGATCTGGGAATGATAATGCAAAATAGTGAGAATGGTTGTTACAATTCCAGATTCGAATCTGCTCAGCCAGAGAGAACAGGGACTCACATTCAGTGTCCTGTGCGAGCTCGGTGTCCATGAACTTCCTCTTTCTGTCACTCAGCGGTCTGCAGAGTGGCACCTCTGTGGGAGATTTCTGCAAATGCAAATCATCATAAGAGATTATTCAACCTCCCCCACGAGCAAGTGTGGAAATCAGAGGCTCGGGGTGACTACTTACATTAGGTGGCACCACGAAAGGGACCTGCTGGTCATAAAAGCCATCCATGCTGCGGGTTCAGCCGCACAGCCAGAGAGCAAAGGACAGGGGGGGAGCGTCCACTGAACGGTTTCTAGCACCAGGGTCTTTTCTTCACCAGGAGCTGGGGGTGCAAATGCCAAAAAAACTGCACTTAGAAAAAGGCACACGAACAGCTGCCAACCAGAACAGAACAGGACCAAATGTGCTCTTTTTTTCCCACCAGTTTTGTGCAACTTTCCTCTTTTCAAACTAACAGGAGGCACTCGCACTTTCTTTTTCACGCACGCACTGTTCAAGCCTCACAGTACAGATGGGACTTTACATAACCAGACCATGGATTTGCCCAAGGGAGGGAGCGCGCGCTTACTCAGTGGATTAATAATGACTGGACTGCCGGGGACGGGAGGGGGGGGGTACACACACAGAAGCTGCAAAAAAAAAAAAAATATATATATATATAAAAGCACAAAATTGATGTGCGACTTTGAATAATTCAGCACTAATTACAAAGCAAGACGCGCCTCTATGCGCGAAATTGATTATTACAGGGAATAAACTTGTGAGCGCGCACAAGGGGAGGCGCGCAAATTTTCCCTGACGCAAGTACCATTATCCTTTATAGCCAAAAGCCTAGAAAACATAGCAATCATGGCAGGGATGTAATTAAACACCCACCATTTAATGTTATTGCTTCCTTTAGACCAGGACGCAGACGTAGGAGGTTAGTTCACGTGAGCTTCCCCAGCCGAAATGCGCAGCTACCCAGCAGCGGGCTTTAACCCATCCATCCATTATCTATCCTCTATTAGGGTCGCGGGGGGGTTCTACATGCACATCCAAGGGAGAACGTCTCGGGCGCTGGATAGATACACCCAGAACAGGGCGCCAATCTATCGCTGGGCACACACTCACTCATAAACACAAACACACTCTATATGGGGCAATTTGGAGAACACAATTGACTTGATCCATGCTTTTGGACTGTGGGGGGAAACCGGAGAACCCGGAGGAAACCCACGCGGACACGGGGAGAACATGGAAACTCCACTCAGATGGGGATTCGAACCGGGAATCCCTAGTGCTGAGAGGCGAACGTGCTGACCACTAAAGCCGCCGCGGGTTTTAACCAACGCGTTAAAAAGAAGTCACATGAAAGAGTTAACACCGTGAGGCGCTTTAAGTTCAAGAAGTTCAATCCCTTCCCCGCAAGTCGCTCCACTCCTCCCCCCTCCCTCTCTGCCGCTTGTTTTTCTCAATGAAGTGAAATTTGATCCGCGGAAAGAAAAAAAAAAACAGTCCATTCATAGAACTCCCCGCTCGCTCTGCAGCCCAGGCGCAGCCGAGACTTCGAGCGTTTTCATCCAAAATGCGCAATTCGCGCTGCGTACCGCTCCCACGAGGCCACCGTGGTGCTTTGGGGGAAAAAAACAACAACAAAAAAAACATTTCAAACCAGCAGGCAGAAAATGGTGGGCACGGAGAAAATGGCGGAACCCCCAGCCTTGTGGATAAACAAAATCCATCGAGGGAAATCAAACTTTGCAAAACGCGCAATTTAAGCGAACAAACTTGCACCCAACGCCGAACGCGAGAAAAAAAGAGCCTGCATGCCGCGAATATACTCACCCCACGGGCGTGTAATCCTCGGAAATGAAGATAAATAGCGTGCGATTTAATCCAGAGATTTCACGGACGGTTCGGCGCGTGAGCCGCTGCTGCGCCGCGAGAGCTCGAGCCACACTGAGGAAATTTCTCAATGGAATCGCCTGCTTTGCCAAGGACAGGGGCTTAACACTGGCCCGTGCGCCTATTGGTCAACTTGGACAAACTGTTCCCGGCGCGAACCAATAGGCGTGCGGCATCCTTTGCCTAAGGCTTAGGATAGAACCAACCAATCAGAGCGGGAGCCTGTCCTGTTTTTATGAATGGCTGGGTTTCATTCAACAACCAGATGTTGCTTTATGGTGGATAATGTTTTTAAAGGGCCAGACGCCAAAGTCTCGTACATGTGGAGGGAAACGTGGCGTTTCTTACCGTTTCAGGAAACGTTTTCCCTCCTAAACAATTTACACATGTGCAATTTACATACGCTTAATACAAATCACGTTACGAACAAAAAAAACAATAACGCTAAGTAGTTTGCCGTTTACATCAACAACATAAGTTATAAGGGACATTAACCTTAGTGCGTTTTGTTGCTTTTTAGTTACATTTCCATCACATTTGGTCATTTAGCAGACGCTTTTATCCAAAGCGACTTCCAAGGTGAACACAGGGTTCATCACAACATCCCTGGAGCAATGAGGGTTAAGGGTCTTGCTCAAGGACCCACATTGGTAACTGCAGTGGACCTGGGATTTGAACCCCCAACCTTCAGATCGATAGCCCAACGGCATAACCTCTGAGCTATCCTGCCCAGTTAGAGGGATGTGCCAGTAGACATTCCAGTTTATGTTCTCAGTTCCACTTACTGCAAAGATGGACTTTGTAGTTCTACAATTCCAGACTGTAGTCCATCTGTTTGTGGACTACTCTACATACTGTGTGCGACCCTTTTACTCTTTTCTCTAATAGTAGCACCACAGAGCAGGTATTATTTGATTGATGTATTATTCCTATCCCAGCAGTGACACTGAGGTACAGAAATAAAACTACAGCAGCACTACTGCACTAAAACCCCCTGCAAAAAAGTAGCTGCAAAAAAAAGGGTGTCTTCATAAAATAGGATGTCAAATAAATGTGTTGTAGGTGTGAGGTGTAAGTATTTCAGTACTTTTATCCACGTAGTGGATCATTGTACGCTGAAGTATTTCATTGACTCGAATAAAGAATTGTAGTATCAACTGGAAAAACAGGTAACTTCTCAGTCTTCTTCATCGAGACTTTAGGATTCCGGTCTGGTACTTAAAGTGTAAAAAAAAACAGGGAAACACCCGAGACAGGTTGCCAACCCAATCACAAAAACAATTACAAACACACATAGACATACTAACATGCTTTTCAACCGTGGGAAAGAAATCAGAGAACCGGAATTAAATAACTACAGACATGGAATGAGGATAACATGCAAAATACAAACAGAAAAGACCGTAACCAAGTTTAGACCGCAGTTTATTGATTTATTTATATAGCACCTTTTGAAAATAGTATATTATTTGAAATCAGCCTTCCAGAGTTTTAAGCATGAAGCCCAAAAGATCAAGCAGAAGTGACAGTGGAGAGGAAACAACTCCCTGGTATTTGTTTTGCAATAAAAGGAAGAAAACTTGTAAGGACCGAGGCTTGGTGAGGGACTCCTAGGTGAGCAGCATTAATAATGTACAATTTATGTATATTTTTGATGAACATGACTATTCAATATCCAAGTTTGGGAAATCAACAATAAATTAACTGATTCAGTTTCAGTCACACTTCAGATTAAATATCTCAATGAGCTTGATGTTTTTTTCAGTGACATCAGGACACTGTCACTGTGAGGCGAGATTTAGTTATTAAAACAAAGCATAATCAAATGTTTCAAATATATTAGAAAATCAGGAAACAGTGCCTCTCATACACATGTGCTTTAATTAGAGTATTATAATAAATTTCCCTAAAGTTTCTAAACTATAGTAAGTTAATCTAATGCATTCATCACAGACACTGTTGGTATAATCTTTTCCAAACAAGCTTAAAAAATCCAAGCTTAAGTGCTAGGATCTCCGCCATGAAAGCTGTTTTAGTCTCTGATCTATTATTCATGTCTAGCCTTCAAAGAGATAGCATATTCCCACGGCGGACAGAGCTGTCTTGTTTCATCTGCTCTCACTTTTCAGCATGAGAAAGAAATAAAATCTTAACAATACTTCTAATGACTTAAAAAGTCAAGTTGATATCAAATGTAGTGTTATGCAAGTAGACACTACAAGAGGAAATCATTTTAACCATGTATTTATAAAGATGCTATAAGTTCTTGTGACAGATAACACAGACAATAAGAATAATGAGTTCCAAAATAATGAAACATGTCAGTTAGTAGGTCACTGATTAGGATGTTGAGGATATTGCCATCAATCTAACGGTTGTGGTTCAAATCTTAGGTCCACTGAAGTTAGCAAGGTTGAGCAGGTCCCTAACCCCTAATTGCTCTGAGGGGATGTATCAAGACAGATCCTGTGTTCTGTCCAACAAATTAAGATACTTGTAAGTTTCTTTGAATAAAAGCATCTGCTTAATGACCAAAGGATATGTAACAATTTATTCTAATTGTGACTGAATACACTGTTCAGCTGGGCACTAATGTTAGGTGCTATTGTATGTTTTGCTTTTAGCATTTACATTAACTCCAATGTACTGGCGTGGTGTCGATTACTTTTAATCAACTGAATAACAACTGCTTTTCTTATTCTCTCTGCTTTTCTAATTTCGGTCAAAGGTTTACATTTTCATTCAGCCATTTAGCAGACGCTTTTATCCAAAGCAATTTATGAATGAGAGAACAACATGAGTCAGTAGTTAAGGAGGAACAAGCTACACTGCCGTAGAATCAAACCTGATCATTATCTAATCCTGTTTTTATTATTTTTTCTGTTCATTTTTCAAAGATGATTTAACATAAAGATAAAGCAGGCAATTTAAGCGCACACATCGTTTAGATTATTTAATGTTGTTGCATTATGATTTCACTCTACTAACAGAAGGCTTATCCAAAAGGGCAAGTGTGATTCATTGGTCCACAGAAATCTTAGGAGACTAGTGAAAATAGACTTTATACTTAACTACCTCACACTTGGCATTGCACAATCTCGGGCTTGGTTGTGGCAGCTCAGACAAAAAAAGCACAGTCCACAATGCCTCCAACCAACAGAACTTTTATTAGCGTGTTAGCTTTCGGAGACGGTTTTATAGCTCAAAGTGCTGACAATTTAAAATCCCTTTTCTTACATATAAAATTTAGGATTATATAAATAAGGTGCCCGAAGCTTATTCAGATACATTATAATTGCGATTTTTGAAAAACATTATGATGATGCAAACTGACATTTAAAAAAATAATTTTGTTTATTGTACTAAAGGCTGCAGAGCTCCTTACTACATGCCAGTAACTGTGTATATCATTTTTTAAAATACAGATCTGTTTTATTACATGGCTATAAGATTGCATGGCTGTAGAATTAAATTGCCTGTATGGTTATATAGCTTTATGATTAAAGGATTGTATAAGTACATGGTTGTATACATTGCATAGATTTATTTTTACCTGTCTGTATGATTGCTTTCATGCTATGGATAGCTGTAGCTGCATATGGCTGTACTCTATACATTGTATATACATACAAAACTGAAAGCATCTACATACTTTTGGACAAAATAATTTGTTTTTCATAATTTGAACATTGTGAGCATGCGTGACAGACTTTAAAAAACATAAAAACACATTCTTGAATTTCCAGTTGCATGAATATTGCATGTCTCCCTGTAAACAAGGTAATGACTCATGTCTCTGTCATCTCTCTCTCTCTCTCTCTCCCCCTCTCACTACATTACCCTAAGAAAAGATGTCATAAATATGAGTAATAACACACACATATGCCCAGCACACACATTTCTGCCTTGTTAGTGTTTTTTTCTTTTTTGTAGTACTTAAAGTTCTATAGTTTAATTCTAAAAGATCTTCATTTAGATAACTTAAGTGATTCCATTTTAAATGCGTCATAACATTTTTCTTTAACATGAATTTAGCAAAATTGATGTTTAGCTTGGATACATGTCACAGTGCTCCTGGTAACCTGAACATGAAAAGCCTCATTATAAGTTTCTTCCTCTTCTTCACCAAGGGCCTGTTCTAAACATAGTGCTTCAACGTGGCTGTTATATAACACCTCCATGATGCTCATGGTTATGAAAGCACATAAAAATGCTCAGGTTCCAGTTGCAGCATAGTAAACCGAGGCATAAAATTGGCCGAACAAAAGGTTACAGGTTGACCTGTAACAAATTTTGGTAGGTTGTTCCATCTGACATCATTATAATTAAAGTTATTATTAACTTTTCCTAGTTAATATATTAGCTATATGTTACCAAAATGGCAATCATTAAAATTTTACCATTTTATGTCTTTTAAAAGGACATGGGAGAATAAATGTGAAATAATAGAATGAAGTTTGGTGGGTGTAAAGAACATAAAGTTACAGACTGCATTAACATTGACCGATCTGATTATTGTAACTCTGACTGGAAGCAGTGTGTCAAGCTGCATTATTGCTATGGACCAAATGATTGTACCACTGATAAACCAGAGGTTGAAAGGCTTCATTTTACAGCTCCAATTACTGTATGTAAAACTCTATAAGCAGGTAAACACTTTTTTATGAAGCAGTGCATTAACAATTTAGTCTTTAACTAGAATTTAATAAGCAGTGTAATCCAAATAAACAGCTGAGTCTTATAAACCTCATAGGTTTATTTACTTTCATAAGTTTTCCCATGGGGCAACACGGTGGTGTAGTGGTTAGAACGTCTGCCTCTCATCGCTGGGAATCAAAGTTTGAATCCTAATCTGGGTGGAGTTCCCGCATATCCGCCATGGGCTTTGTCCAGGTTTTCCGGTCGGTTTCCTCCCACAGTCTAAAAACATGAACTTAAGGTGAATTGGCTACTTTATATTGAACCTATCCAAATTGCCCCTATACAGTGTGTGTATCTGTGTTGGTGAGTGTGTGCCCTTTACTACACAGGAATGTAACAGGAACAGATTGATTCAACATTCCATTTACTGTGGTATTTACTGTATTAACTGGATACTGATTTCTGATTTCTGATTACTTTGTGACGTAGTTGCTATACAGAACAAATAAAAGTAACCTATGCTGTGACCAACACTCTGTATTTGCATAAATGGCCAGCACCTCCTAAATAAGCAGAGGCTTTTGATAACACAGATATGAAAGTCTGATCAAACAAATCCCAAAGTCTGTTTAAACATATCCAGCTTAATTAAGTTTTAATTCATCCATTCTCTGGAGTAATAAAAGCAAAAGGAATAGATTAAAGTTTTCATGAAAGCAATTTCACTCTATTCCAAACACTGATATATTCCTTTCAGGAATAACAAGCAACATCAGAGTATAGACACAGTATACATCAAAACATGAAAAACTAAGACTATACCCACAGTAATATATCTATCCTTGATTGGATCTATTTTGATTAGAACCAGTGCCCCTAAAACAGAGAACAGATTTAGGGGGTTCAGGCTTAGAGCACTGTAACAGGCTTTTTTTGAGACAATGTACTATTATTAAAAAAATTATATATATACCTGTCTATCTGTCTGTCAATCACTCAATCTGTCTGTCTGTCTGTCTATCTATCTCTCTCTTTCTGTCTGTCTGTCTATCTCTCACTTTCACTAGCCCTCTCTCTGTGTCTGTCTGTCTGTCTGTCTGTCTATATCAAGTTGAAAGTCTGTGTGTGTGTGTGTGTGTGTGTGTGTGTAAAATGGAAAAAACCTCACACCGTTGCTTATATTACCATCAACTGCACTTGATTACTTGATTTAAAGCATGTCAATGTGTCTTTGCTATCATGATGATTATTGTGATTATTTTTTTTCTACTGTCAATAAACCAATCAGTGTGTCACTTGCAGTTCCCATTAAGAGTCTGGTGCATTCTGACTTTGCTGGATTTCTGTTTTAACGGCACAGTGCAACCAATTACACAGAAATTAATGTTTACACTATTTGCAAAATACATCATCAGAAGTGGCTAGTAAATCCAATCAGCATCTATTGTAGTGGTGGAGGTGGGGGGGTCCCTTACCCATCCAGTGGAGAACGTTTTGTCCGCTTCGCAGATACACTCAGGACAGGACCCTAATCCATCACAGGGCACAGCAAATAAATAAATAATCCTGTATCTTAAAACCCTGTCTTAGTTACAAAACACTGGAGCTGTAGATTACTGTGGATGGGCAGAAGTATTCATTCATTATCTTAAGCTTTTATCCTCTATTAGGAGGGTTCCCCATGCACATCCAGGGGAGAACATTACGGGCGCTGGGCAGATACAACCAGGACAGGGCGCCAATCCATTGCTGGGCACACACTCACTCACACAGACACACTCTACATGGGGCAATTTGGAGAACTCAATTGACTTGATCCATGTTTTTGGACTGTGGGAGGAAACCCACACGGACACGGGGAGAACATGGAAACTCCACCCAGATGGGGATTCGAACCGGGAATCCCTAGTGCTGAGAGGCGAACATGCTAACCACTAAGCCACCGTGCCGCCTGGGCAAAAACATAGATTTAAAATTATGATGTAAGCTCCCTCTTCTGCTTCCTCTATGAAAGTTATCAGTCATTAAGATTATTATTCTTCCATAAATAAGCAACCAACCGCATAATTGACAATCTGATTCTTGTTAAAAAAATACATTTGCATGCTCAGTAAACATGAATAAATAAATGAATGAATGAATGGTCATGTGATATGTGTAATCAGCTCTTTTTAGTGGGACGGAAATGGTTTCTGATAGAGAGATTAAGAAATATATGTGGCCAATGTAATGTTGTTTTAAGTTTACATAAGTCAGATGGAGTTAAAGTAAAGAACAAGGCTATTCAATAGTGAATGACTGTATATCTGTGCTGAGACTTGACTTCTGTACCTTTTGTCCACTATTGCAGTACTTTCATTACAATCAGCACAAAAATATGTAAGAAAAAAAAAAAACTGCATTTAAACTTTATATAAAGTCCAGTTATATTCATATGAACTTTTACATACGTAACAGAAAACGAATACCAGGTAAAAACGAAAGCCAGGTATTTACGACAGAAATCAATTGACATTTCCAAGTCTCTCCTTGGACCCTGATTCATCTGATAGATATGGAGAAACATAGTTAATCACATGAATCAGGGTCAAATGCGAGAATTTTTTGATTCATCATTTCTGAGTGACACAGCAAAAGCCAGTTTTAAAGTTACTTTTTCTTTAATGTTTATTGAACATACTCCTACTAGTCGAGGCCACTTCATATTAGTACAGTCACTTATTTCCCTTTCATTTAGCGAGTAACATGAGTGACCCAGTAAAGCATTACTAATAGCCCCTGAATCGGAAATAGTTCACATAATTTGATGTACCTGTGTGCTTTTGAATGTCACAGTTAAAATCCTATTCATCTGTCATTCACTGGTGCTCTGTATAACACCTCACCCACTCATCCTCTTTCTTCTACAATCTGAATGCTTTGGTAGCCATGGCTACACCAGACACAGAGAGAGAAAGAGAAAGAAGATGAGAACGAGAGAGGCAAAGAAAGAAAGACTGACTCATAACTCTGCTGACTAACACATTTTGTTCTTTTATTACACTTATAACTGATAAAAACATCTTTATTTCCACTTTATTCAGGTATTTCCCTTCTCATCAGAACAGATTGCGGATGATTGAAAATGAATTATTTTTGTGTTTGCTACATTAAATAAGGTCTGGCATTCAGATTATGTACAGATACTTTATGTTACAAGCATTTTACACTTTTAACATTGTAAATGGAATTTCTTTTAAAACAAGACCCTAGTGATGACAAAGACTGAAGAAGACCCTTTGTGAGAGTGGCATAGGACATGAATAAATAAGGGTGAAAATTGTAGATGATTTCTACTGTACCTAATAAACTACACCTACCGTGTTTGGTGGATTCATACAAATGATCTGTAATGTCACAAACTCACAACAGGCACAATATGGAGAAAACTATTGGGACACACATTTTGTTTTAGTGAATTCAGGTTCTGCATTCAAATTATTACAATCCCTCCACTGGTTTCTGGCACAATCCTTTCTGTATGACTACACCCCCGTGCACACAACAAGGTTCATAAATGCATGATTAGGAGATGAGTTTGGTATGAAATCACTTTAATGGCACATAACCCTGTTAACTCTTTTGGGATAAACTAGACTGAAAATTTAGACTGAAAAGCAAGTTGCTCTCATCCAATATTACATAATGCATGTCTCACCCCACAATTTTTTTTTTAATAAATGGAAAAAAAAATCTTTCGAAGCCTTTCAAAAGTAGTAAAAACTGTCACTGTTAGGGCGGTGATCTTATTCCTTAAAATACAATTGTAGCCAAGATTATACAACACATTTTAACATGGAGAACAGAACAGATTTTATGTTGCTGTAAACTGGGGCTTATTTTTGGCTAAATGCCTAATATTTTGTAAATATACTAAGGCATGTACAGTACAGGTCAAACGTTTGGACACACCTTCTTCATGCACCATTATCTATTTCCTCCACTTACCATTTTGATAGAACAGGTATAATTTGGGTGATGTATTGTTTATTGTCAGTTCTGCAGTGACACTGAAGCACTGAGGGGTTTTTAGTGTAATAGTGCTGTTGTAGTTTCATTTCTCCACCTCAGTGACACTGCTGGGATAGGAATAATGCACCAACCAAATAATACCTGCTCTGTGGTGGTACCATTGGGGTCCTGACCATTAGAGTATAGAGTAACGCGGACTAACACAGTATGTACTGTAGTCCACAAACAGATGGTCTACAGTCTGGAATTGTAGAACTACAAAGTCCATCTTTAAGATGATAAGATATAAACTGGACAAATAGTGGCGCAAACAGGAGGTGTGTCCAAAGGTTTTATGGGTATTGTACACACACACACACACTCACATTTACAGTATATACATGTACGTATTGCAGCGGAGTCTTTGTGTCCTCATATGCTACGTGTAATATTTATTTCCTTTTCTAAGATCATAGTGGTCACCCAACATGCAAACATCATGCAAACATAAAAAACAGGTAAAAAAATATTGATTTTCAGAATCTGTTTGACATTTTTTTGGTGTCTGTGTTCAAGTTATAAATGCTTAACTGAGTCTTTCTTTGATTTGCTGAAGCACTGCAGATTGAGTGCTGCTCAGCTGGAGACTAAGTGGTTATATGAGAAAGACAAAAATAACGTGAAAAATGGCTCACTCAGCTGAACTGTTGCCAATGTTCCAGTTAGTATTTTATATAAACAGTCACCTCCAGTATAACCTTCTTTGCAGAAAGTTAATTTTGCTTAAATGCCATAGTAGCAGTACAAGAGGACTGTTTGTTTCCCCCAAAGAACAATATACATAAAATTAAGCCTAAGGGTTAAATATTTTGCCTTTTGGCACCTATCAGGACCCCTCTGGGCACCAAAAGTGTGGATACAGGTGTCCAAGTAGTGTATAAAAATGTATTATTGGGTACAGACCCAACAACAAATGTTAAGGTACGTTGAGGTACTTTGTTTTCTGAGAATGTGGGAGTTTGAAGACTCTCAGGGATGAAGTTGCAACCCATTCAATTCCTCCTGTTCACTTCACACCTTCCCCATTGTCATTCCTTTATGGAACCCCTTTACGCTCTAGACAACGAGCCTGGGCTCTAAGCTGTTGCCTTTGACACTTGCTGATGAAGCAGGGGAGGGCATTGTGTTGTGCGAGGTGTGAGATCATTCCTCAACCCCGAGGCCTGGTTAAGACTGCGCTCTAGGACATCCAGCCCACCGAGTTCAACAGACTGCATCAGTGGGGGGATATCTTTGTATTTAGAAGGAAGAGCTATCTGATGGTAGAGCCATTAGCCCCTCCTCCATTGCTTTGTAAATAGATTTTTTTCTGCCTGAATTCTATTTAACACATCTGGAACGTGTGGGTGATAGCCAGGCAGCATGGGAAAACTGCTTGCTCTTAAGTCTAAATAAATGTGTTAAATATTCTGCAGCAAATAGTTCAATTTTATTATTGAATACATTAGCTAACAAAGCTTATGAATTAAGGCTGTATACTGTGATAAAAAGTAATGAGAACAGAGATATAACTTAGACAGAAAAGCCACTAATCCTTTGAAAGGGGACTGCTTCTTGATAAGCGATAGCTACATGCTGTTTACATATCAGCTTAATGCTGGATCTTGGTGTGAAGCCTGAGTCAGTTCTCAAAAAGACACAGATTCAGAGGCACTGACCCAGCAATGACCCAACAGCAGCTCTGACACCAACATTTTTGTGGGAACAGTCCACTCTATTATCTCCATTTCACCAGACCTTTTTCCATTTTTACCTCATTTAGAATCATTCTTTGCAATTTACACAATTACACACTGCATATAGATGTATGTATTTCTTGCTCACTCTTACCATATAGATGGGCTTTGTAGTTTTACAATTACAGACTGTAGTCCATCAGTTTTCTTGTTTTTGTTCATTTGGTTGGTAGATTGTTTATTGTCAGTTCTGCAGTGACACTGATGCGGTTAGGGAGTTTTAGTGCAACAGTGCTGCTGTACTGTAATTTAATTTCTACACCCCAGTCACACTGCTGGGATAGGAATAATGCATCGACCAAATAATACCTGCTCTGTGGTGGTACTATTGGGGTCCTGACCATTAGAGAACAGAGTAAAGGGGACTAACACAGTATGTACTGTAATCCGCAAACAGAACTACAATCTGGAATTGTAAAACTAAGATCTTTTCTTAGATCTTGTAGAACTGTAGATCTTTACAGTAAGTGGAACTGAAAACGTGGACAATAACAAACAAATATGGACTGGGCCACTAGGCTTGCACCCTGAAGGTCCCCGGTTCGATTCCCGGTCCCAGTACCATGGCTGAGGTGCCTTTGGGCCACATACAAGGCTGTCCACTGCTTGTGTGTTCACTTCACTTAGTGTGTGTTTCACTGCACAAAGGAGATGATAAATTTCCTTTGTGTGTAAGCACAGTAGGCAAAATAGATCATTTTTCACTTTAAGTGGAGCAAAAAGCAGGTGTGTCCAAACTTTTGATTGGTACTGTATGCATATAGAATCATAACCTACATAACATAAATAATATCCATAAATGCATATTTAAAAATTATATTCTGCTCAGATACGTATTTACACTCCACATATTGATTAAACTTTACATGCAGTATTTAGTAATTTGCATAACACTAAACCTATATTTTGCACTTCTGCTGTATTTGCATAATACTAATATTTGCACTTCTGGTAGATGCTAACTGCTTTTCGTCGTTTTGAACTTGTTCTGAACAATGACACACAAGTTTAATCTGGCAATCTAGCAATTTAAATGAAGACAAATTGACTTGAACTTAAAAAGATTGGCACTAGAGCCAAAATTGTATCATGCCATTAGGCAGACGCTTTTATTCAAAGTGATTTACAAGTATCTCAACTGTGGCTGGTGTCAGGTTACAGGCCCAGACATGATACAGCACCCCTGAAGCAAAGTTTAAACTCTAGTGTTCACACTGGCACCGCCAGTCTTCAGACTGCTAACCTGAGCATCATCTGTGAACACAGTTCCACCAATTTTGGTCTACTGTTATTATTCAGGAGTAATTCTGTGTTGTTGTAACACAACCCATTACTGGCCTTGATTAATAATTATGTGTCCGAGTTAATGTTGTGTTTACCCTGTTATTCCAGATCAGCCAATCAGTAGCATCCTCCATTAAAGCTAATGCTAACATCACTTCACTTCAGGGCAACTTTGAACCACTGACTAAAGGTCACACTGCAGCACATCTGTCTTCTGTCTGAAATTATCCTTTTATTTCCTTATCGTTTCAAATATCACCATCAATACTTATTTTTATTTGAAGGATTGTGTTGAACACATTTAACTTTTGACAAATTTTTAAAAAAATATTTATGTATTTTTTTATTTTTGTTCTTACTCTCACAATGATTTGGCAATATTATTCTTAGTCATGTCAATAAAAGCTACTTAAAAGTTCGAGTTATGACAATTAGGACATCCATGTTTATCATTGCCTGAAAGAAAGATCAGATGACAGAAGAGCTCAGTGATTTGGAAACACGTCCAGTGCCAAAAAGCAAAGTGCAAGCCAGATTGCCATGAAATATCCGCTACTAACAAGTTAACTGGGGTCTTCTAAAATTTGCAAAGCACAAAAGTCTTAAAGGTCAAGTTTAACAAAAGATAAACACACGTTAATCATTGTCAGGTAGTATTGATTTATTTTCTCATTATTATTAAATAGGAGGAGAATGTCTGACAGCTCCTGTGGACTTTGTAATCTCGCTGTGATTATTTCTTCCCACTTTTAGATTAATTGTTGTTAAAGTTGAGGTTTGTAACTGTTGGGGATTCCAAGCCCTCTCTGGTCAAACTGTGTTATCACATGCAACACTATAGTACCCCCTTTACACCAAATATGCTTGGGTAGAGCCAATTGTACCTGATGCTGGTGCTATCTAGCAAACGAGCCCAGTTTTAACATCCACCTAAAGCATTATGATCAGTGTGAGGATGTATTGATAAGAATGAATAAAGATCGGAAGATATTTAAAATGTGCTGTGCAAGATGTTGCAGATTAATTTTTAAGCGATAAAGTGATCTATTTCGCCTACTATGCTTACAAACGTCTCCCTCCACATTTAACCCATCAGTGCAGTGAAACACACATACACACACTAAATGAACACATGTGCCTGGAGTGGTGGTCAGCCTTGTACACAGCACCTGGGGTGCAGTTATTATTAGGTTCCTTTTCAGCACTTGGTTAAAAACATAGGTTGACCAAATTGTCCCAAAGCCTTGGGTTTGTTTAGCACGTAAGACAACTGTTTGAAGTTGTTTTAAAGCCACAACAATCCTCAAAAACACATGTCCACTGATATCCACATTAATAAGACTGGATAACATGCTCCATTTTGGATACAGCTTAAAACTCTCGGAGTGGAGTTAGCAAAGATTTGGTGAAAAAATCCTTGAAAATCTTTAAAAAGTATCAGATCTGGTGTGAGGTCATTGTTGGGTCAACCTGTGTACCCCTTCAAGAAGTGGTTTATGTTTACACCAGGATTAAGCTGATATGTAAACAGCATGAAGCCATTGCATATCAAGACGTTAATTTAGCCTTTTAAAACATTATATGTTTGTCAGTCTCACATTTCATTTATACATCTGCTCTCTTTTCAGGCGACATTAGATCATATATATTGTTTTGCTATATTACCTTTTAACACTATCTTTAAATAGTGTTTAAGTTTGCAGTATGAAAAAAAAAATGTGTGCCAGTTTTCAACCTCCTCAAGTTATTGCATGTCACTTCATTGTAAAATTTCAGCAGTTTCCTGTAGCTGGCAGGTTTGGATGTAAAACAGGTTTGGCTATAAAGCTGAATATGGACCAGTTCCATCCAACCTCAGGGTACAGTCTCCAGGCTTTAAGAAGGTATTGACTGAAACCAAAAGACAAGCATCAAATTTAAGTCTCATCTGGCACCCAACTATTGGAACTAACCTCTGGTGTTCAAAACAAGACTCGTCCACCTCTTTTTAGGTGAAGATTTAAGCCTCTCACATTTGCAAAAATTCAAAAGCTACAATTTGTAAAGATATGTCAACTTCTCAAACATTTTGTAGATTCACTAGAATTCCATGAATGCATGGGTGTGGTAGCTCAGTGTTGAGCTATCAATCTGAATGTCGTGTGTTCAAATCCTAGGTCCATTGACATTACCAATGTGGGTTCTTAAGCAAGGCCCTTAACCCCATTGCTTCAGTGGAAAGCAGTATCAACCCTGTGTTCTGGTATTTGTAAATCACTTTGGATAAAAGTGTCTGTTAAATGATCAAATGTAAATGTAATGCATGATTTACCATTTAGATTTATGGTACTTACATTAATGGCATTATCCATACTGAAAGTCTGGAGAGAATGATAAATAAATCTGTTCTACTCTATTACACTTATTATTTAATAATATGAGGTTATAGTAATTCAGTGATCAGGGACCTCACTCAAGGCCCATAATCCTCCAGTAATGTCATGACCCTGCACTCTGACCTATCAAGTTGGGTTCCTTGTAAGCTTCTTTGGAAAAAAAACTGTATGACCGCATATATTGCAAAGTAATGTTACAACTCAAAAATGCTGTTGTACCCATTTCTGGGGTGTGGTCAAATATAAAACTGTGATACATTTGGATTCAAACTGAAAACATTCAGTTTTACAGTTATACAATTTTGTTATGAGAATGCTAGCTGATGCAGCATGATGTTCTCCACTCCAGAGTCAAATTATAGAGTACTTTATATGCCTCAAGCTAATACATGCAATAGTGTAAGTTCTTGTGTTTCTTTTTGCCACAGACACCCAATAAATGATGATTCTGTCTCATATTATCTCTAAAGGCATATGAAAAATGATAATGTTCTTATAACAGACAGATGAAATTTATAACATACTGTGCACTTGTATCCTTGTTTCACTTGTGTGGCTTATTACTGAGCTGTTGCGGCTCATAGACATGTTGACTGAGGCAACTTTAAAGGCAGAATCTTAAAGAACTGACGTGTTGGAAAGCTGGCACTCTATGGCAGACTCATAAAATTTTCCAAGCTCTTCAACATGACCCATTTTACTGCAAGTGTTTGTTTAACTTTCTCTGATAAGTGCTCATTTATGTGGCTAAACAATATGGAGGAAGACGATAACAGTAATAAGATTCCTGAAAGATACCCTGTTCCTAATGTATTAACTGGCCAAGAAAATTATGAACAGTATATGTAGGAAAAAACAGACTAAATTACTTGATAAGTGACTTGATAGTGCATAATTAGGAAGCGCTTAAGGCTTTATGGGCACTGAATATGGATATGATATCACGTGACTTTGTTTTATGGTCTGCTGTTACATTGCATCTGCACTTACTGTTCAGTTGAATGCTGGCTTTACAGAATTAATATTTATTGGCATTATCAGTAAAATAAAGGGTCAAGGTACAATTACAATAAAGAGAAATAGAAAATAGAGGAAACAAAGAGGACTGTGACAGGTTGTTAGCCAGATTAGGCAGTTTTAAAATCCCCCCACACCTCCCCGATGATGCACTGGTGGGAGTCAGTGGCTGCACCCCGATGTGCAGCCATCTGTGTTTGGGCTATCATACTAAAATTTTACTGCAGTCAGCTTTCATTTATTATTTAACAACCTTGGTGCGATAGTGTTAAAATAATTACATCAGGTAGCACCTCTTTTTAATTCCATCAAATCCCCAGGCCTCCACCTCCATATCCCTCAATGTTCAGATTTGCATGTGAAATGAACTCTGCAGGATCTCAGATTTGTCTACCTTTCACAAGCTATAGACTGTATTAAAATTGAGGTTAAACTCCATATTCAAAGCACATTCACACCCAAGGTACTAGCAACGGTAATAAGAAAACAATACCCAAAAACAACGCCCATGATGTTGGACAAAAGAAATATTGAATTATGTTTGCTCTTATAACGACACAGTCACTACAGTGTACAAAAGGCTGGTTTTTAGCATCTGTTGCTAAGTCTTTCTCTTGCTTGCTCTTTTGCTTTCAGCCTGTTTGGCTTAAAACAACTACAGCTTTGTTAAATATGAAGGCTTTTTAAACAGACTGACAGGCATGTACATACAGGGCCCGTGACTGCCAAGTAAACACCTCTCCCGTCTACACAAGTTTATGCTAATAAGGGTCAGATTCTGGGGGAAAAAAAAATAATTTCATGCCACATCACAGCAAACATTTATGGTTACATTTAGTTTGCATGTCACAAAAAAGAACCTTTATGCATCGTTAAATATCTCTTCAAACACAAAAGCAGTTTTTAAATATATAATCATTGATTAAGTAATTAACGGATGCATTATGCCTTTTAAATCCTTTAAATGTTCATGTGGGATCTTTGCTAGTAGCTCCTCCATTCGCCTCCTGCTGTTGACCTTTCATGCATTTGCACCATTTCTAAAATTTGCATTAAATTTGGTTCAAACACAGTATTATATATTCATTCATTGCTTAATCGCAGGGCTTCTACTAAAACATAACATAAAGTTTGGTCTTTAGGTAAATTGATGCGACTTAGCTATTTTAAATTAAATATTAACTTCCATTTTGTGTATTTTTGCTAACAGGACTCAACTATATACTAGCCCTGTGTGTTACTGAAGAACACTGTCTACCAGTATGGGTTCTACTGCCAGCGTGGAGCCATGTTCTGCATTAGTGGCTATTCAGCATTATTCAGCTTATCAGACCAAATGATAAACAGTTGAAGTTGGATAATTGCCATGAATGAAAGATACTATATACATAAACATTACCATCAGGTTTATTCATAGAATCTCGTTCTGATGCATCTGAATCGCCTGCGGTTTAAACTTTGCAGTTGCTAAATTTAATACAGTGGTAAATAGTTTAGCTGGTTTAACATTTATTTAACGCTTTGATAGTCACTATCATTAGTGTTTTAAGCAATTTTAGGAGTCTAGCAGTCTTCCATTTTACTAAAAAACAACTACTTCCAGACTGCGTCAGTGGAAAAGGGTTATATGTATAGCGTGCTTTTGTTGGGGAACTACTGTTATTTAAAATACTATGTTGGGTGGCACAGTGGTGCAGCAGTTAGCACCTTCTGCCTCACAGCAAGCAAGAAAGTCCTGGGTTCGATTTCCTGTTAGGGTGAGCAAAGGCTCTTTTTGTGTGGAGTCTGCATGTCCCCGCTGTGCCTGAGTGGGTTTACTCTGGGTACCTCTGTTTCTACCCATATTCCAAAGACAAGCTGATGTAAATTGGAGATAACAATTACAAATATGACTATCCTTTGTAATAGTTACTGTTGGGAAATATCCAGTGCTACTGCCTCAAAATTATTCCATGAACCAAACAACACAAATGACTATGTTAATTGTAATATAGTGTATAAATTCTAAATATAGCTTGATTAATGCCAAATGAATAACTTTTCGAATTGTAATGATTGTTATAAACCATAACTGATACAATCAACTTGTTTACAGGTGCAGAGCTGGATAATTGGTAAACTCTACATAAGAAACTGCACAACACATGTTTTAATACAGTTACAGTTAATAGAATATATACATTCTCCATTTTAAATTGTTTTCTTTCTGCAATGCACTGTGTACTGGGTTGTTGCAATTACACTTTCTGTTTCTCTTTGAATATGCTTGTGTTTACAGAGCGACGTAGGATTCTTCCTAGGGTAAACCAAGTTCATAGACATTATGCCGATATATGTCGTTATAGAAAACAGCCAGATACTTCTTACTAATGAAAATGTTAATGCCAAGCGCTTTGGTGAACTTTTTATTTCCATGCCGCACGCAGGCCTTGCATCATTGCTGATGAGGGCTTTTAGAATTTCACTTATCAAATAGGAGGAATACCATGTTGCTTGGCAACACCGACATATTCATTTGGTTAATAACTGTCCAATTAAAATGCTCAATATGAAGTCTCAATATTAGGAGAGGGAGGGGGGTTTCACTGAAATATGAGGGAAGTGATTTGTATGTGTCAAAACGTTGGTGCTTGCTTAAAGATCAGAATATTGACTAAATGAATATTTGATAGGAACCCTGCCTCTCAAATGTCACTAGTAACGCTGTAACTCCACTGAGACATGACACATCTTTGATAGCAATTACCGAAGATACAACACCACACATAATTTAAACCACACATTTTCCCCCTTAAATTTGCACAATAACCCTAAAGTGTACATTTATAATAAAGTACTAGTGAGGTCACTAATGCTGTTTTTGTATCTCATAAACAAGGACATTTGTGTTGTAATTAAAATCTAAGAGGAAAATGAACTACATTTTGACAGAACAGGACTTAAATTGTTCAGCCTATAAAGCCTTGTCCACTACAAAGTGCCTTTAATCTAGAAATGAGAGAAGAGAGGTAGAGAGAAAAGGAGTGTGAGAGCATAAGTGATGGTGGTGGAGGGGGTTTATAAGACTCTCTTTCATTAGCAAAACCCAGCTGGGCTTTAGAGATTGTAAGTGTAGACTACTGCCACCTGCTGCCTCTGTTAAGCAGTTTTACAGTTGCAGACTTCACGTTTCATGTCGTGACTCTTTAACATTTTCCTGGCAATATTGATTATATCAATAGCTGAAATAAAAACAGATATGCTGTAAACTCACAGCTACAGATGTTACATCACTGTTATGCTAAATTGTCCTTTGCTTCAGGAGAATATTTGATTTGCTAATACATAGATTTGATTTGCAATATTTATGGAGAGTGCCAGTTTATAGGGCCTTAAAAATCCTGACTTAAACAAAAAAATTAATTTGAAGGAATAGCCAAAAAAAAAAAAAAAAAAAAAAAAAAAAAAAAACATCCAAGAATTGTAAGTTAATGTCATTCATTCATTAATTATCTTCTGTTTAGAAGATCCCTCATGCCCATCCAGGGAGAACACCTCAAGTGCTGTTCAGATACACGAGGACGGGGTGCAAATCTATAACTGGGTACACTCACTCACACAGACACACAGTATATGGGGCAATTTAGAGCATTAAATTTAAATTTATGCTTTTGAACTGTGAATAGAAAACAGAGAACCCGGAAGAAAACCCACGTGGAGATGGGGAGAACATGAAAACTCCACCAAGATTGAGATTCAAAACTGGATCTCCAGTGCTGAGAGGTGAACATGCTAACCAATAAGCCACTGTACCACACTGTATGTTAATGTGTTATACAGAAATCCCTTGTATTATAATAAGCGCTTATTGTTAAAGTTGATTTTAATATTCTATAAATACTTCAAATTTGCTTTATTATTACTTCTTGTATTGATATATGATCTACTGTACAGTAGCATGTGCATTAGTTTAATAATTTTATATTTTTTGTTTTGGTAATGAATTTCCTGACACAATTTCAAAATGGCCATTTATTTTGTAACCTCTTTCATGTTTTTAATAAATTTTTTTGTAAAAGAAAACTTAAATACTGCTAGATTATTCTTTTACACAATGATTTCCATAAAACGATTTTTTTTCAAATCTGTCTTTTCTTTTTATGAATTCAAATCATATATTGTGCATGCAGTTTGCATTTCCGTCATTCATTTTCATTTTTCACAAAACAAAACGAAGCCAAAACAAACGGAACATCATTTTTTTCCTCTCCTTTTCGAGCCGGGAGCTCAGGTGGAGCTGAAAGGGAGAAAAGCAGGATGCCAGGGAGCAATGAAGTTGTATCCGGATGAAAAGAGAAATTGTGTGTGATTGTCTCAAGCAGCAAACTCAGAGATGAATCTTAATTTCTTCAGTTCAGTTATGGTTGAATGGGCATTAACTCGTGATCCATTTGA
This sequence comes from Corydoras sp. C115, assembly GCA_019802505.1. Classification (NCBI taxonomy): domain Eukaryota; kingdom Metazoa; phylum Chordata; class Actinopteri; order Siluriformes; family Callichthyidae; genus Corydoras; species Corydoras sp. C115. The sequence continues at coordinate 1,128,907 of JAFMOC010000013.1, forward strand.
TTCATTCATCCTCAGTTATAGTTTTAACAAAGAAGCATGCTCATAGACAACTGCATACAGAATGTACATGTTCAGTTACGTCTCGCACTCTTTTTTTTTTTTTAAATCTTCAGTTAAAATATTTGAAATGCAAAAAATTCAAAACTAGCATAAATTAATAAGATTCGGATATGCAGGAGAAAATTCAGACTCTTGGCTCCAAGTCCTGTGTCATGCATGTTTGAATCCACGGTTTGGATCCGGCTTTTACCTCACCTTCAGACCCACACTAGCATTTCAAATTAAAATGCTGTCTAAATCTAAAGAGCCTGTGATTCTGTTGGAACATATCAAACCACTAAATCACATGTAGTGCATTCTTAATGGGGAATATCAGCCTTCCGTCCACAGCTCCAGCACCGAAGATGAACCTGTCAGTGCTTGTTCTGAGGTTGTACTGTGCAGATTATCTGACAAAATGGCCAAAGCTTAAGAAGCGATGTGACTTACACATTCTGAAAACTAGCTCAGAGCAAAACTACAGCCCACCAGTAAATATGGTGCACTTTTCTTGGTTAGGCAGCTATTCTAAGTAGCAAACTAGCAGAATGGTCTAAGCCATGAGGGTTATAAAAGCTCTGGAAGCTATGAGGCCGAGCTTTTTGAGAAGTTACCCTTATGTCTGCTGGATAATGACATGACAAATGTGCTGAACTGCACAAGGTAGTAGTGCAGCTAATGTCTGCTGCAGTAAGCAGCAAAACAGAAGCTAAATTATTATTATTATTATTTCAAAATTGAATTAGATTTATAAAAAGAACCCTTTTGTTTTTGTTAGATCCAGAGGCTTTGGAAGACTCTATGATCCTGGTCTCACAGTTGATCTACACTTTGAATATAAGAAAATACACTGGCAGTGGGTTGGTACATTATCAGATAAGTTGGCCGGTACTGGATGAAGGGCCTCTGTGTCACACAGGGGCATCCAGCATTGAAGGAAGCATGCGTTAAGCTACTGTGCCAGTAGCAATGTTGACACACAGGTTTGAGCTGTTCTCTGAATAGGGATTTGACAGCCTTTCAGAACTTTAGCTGTAAATAAGTGGCCTGTTGCAACACTTACAAACAAACATGAACAAGAGAATGCATGAATGGTGGAGTGTCTGAGGTTTGGACGTTCCCTCTATTTGCTTAGCATTCATTTCATCAGATATGTAAACGGAGACATCAGGGTTATCATTGAGCTGCTGAAATCCTGTAAAGGAATCCGATGCCTACCCAAAGAAATGTAATGGTACTTAAGAACGGACAACATCTTGGTTCAAGCCGAAGGAGCTAAGCGCTTGGTTCTGGCTCAGAGTCGGTGGCGAGAGTCCTGGCTGTATCCTCCCGGTGAGCTGCGGTTGCGGTGCGGTTTGTAGCTGTCCTGGTAAGGGTCCTGCTGCTCGTCCATGTAATGGTGGTGTTCTCGACCCTGTTGTGAACCTGTGGAGGTGCGGTTACTGCGACCTTTGTGAGCGCGCTCATTGTGGTAGTTCTCATCTGGGGTCATAAGGTTACGTCGCTCGTTGGCTGTGGAATGGTCACCTGTGTGGTTGGCGTGCCGTGTTCTTTGACCCTGCTGATTCTTTAATACAAAAAATAAAAATTTCAGATTTTTTTATTCTTAAAAATAAATCAAGCTGCATATTAATACATCAGTTCTGTTTTTCTTAAACTGATTTGTTTAAAAATGTGAAAAGTGTAAAATATCTAATAATTTTGAAATAAAAACTTTTATATAATCATTTACCTTTCAACTATTTTAATACTTATAGTCTATATTTTTATTGTATAAAAAGTCTTTACGAAATATTTTTTTTCTGCTTTCAGTAATACATCTATATTTGTATAGATTTTGGTTTTAATGACAGTAAACTGAAACATTTGAAAACATTGCTTTGGAGTTCTCATTGAGATTATTAAGTATTTATAATTTTTTAAATTTAAAATAAATATATATAAGACAAAATGTAGTTCCACTGTATTGATCCCCCAACAGTTCAATACAGCAGCAAGCACATGATGGTTTATGTTCCAGAGTGCAGTTTCTTCACTTTTTGCCTAGTTTCTAACCAAAAGCCAAATTTGGGGTTATATTTATTTTTGTTCCTGAAATGTCGTGTTGCAACATTGAGAGTGTTATAGAAGCAAATGTGAAACATTAGTGGAACAGATAAAGTACTTCTGTATGTGTGTTTATGTATGCCAGGAATATATCACATTGTTGGAACCTCACATATCCCCACAATGTAAATCAGTATACTTTCAAGTGAAGACATGTGTTTGGTTAGGTATAGGTTATGGATAGGCTATATGGTAAGTGTATATGAATTTAATAAAAGACTTTGTAAAATTGCAACAATGCAGGCAAACACACAAATGTGTGCGTGTGTGCATGTGCACTTACCTGCAAGCTAGAAATGGTAGATGGGTAGGGGGCGAGGGCAGCAGGTCCAAGATTACGGCCAAGCAGTGGGTTGAGAGGTGTGCTGCTGGAGGTGTGTGTTGCTTTCCAGTATGCCTCCAGATATTCAGCCAAGTGCTCACACGCATCCTCCAACTGATTCTCATCAAGTATGATGTCAAACATCTCCTGTAAATATAAGATAGGGTGAGAAACCAAAAAATAAAAAATCAAGTTCATTCTTGGTACAAAAAAAGAATAGCAACACCAATAAGCTCAATAGATTAAAACAAAAGATTTATACATCTATTCATACTCTTCTAAACATTTATAAATCTAAAAGAAGAGTTGGTGGTTTAAAATTTATTGCCAAGCTGCCCACATTTCCTTAAACAAGACCCTTAACTCTCAGATGCTTAAATTGTAATTGATGTCTGAGGGCAGCTGAAAAAATGCTGTTAAACTATTGACAGTGTATATATATATATCTTGTGACATTGACCCACCGGTGGACACTGTGCAAGTTTATCTGCTGCTACCAGCTGCACATTGAGATGTTTGCTCTGTGACTTTCCCCTGGATTTAATCAGCCTCTGAAGGACCTGTAAAACCGATCACGAATGTATCACGAAGTTTTCTGTCTGTTATCTACACCCATCACATTATCAGTGTAAATACATCACATAGCTTCTGTCTTTAGTTACTACATCACTGCTGTGTGCATGTACCTTCGGCGAGGACACTTTTACATGAACGATGATGGGCGCTAAAGAGGTCTTCATTAACTGAGCTGGATGGTTGATGGTGTCGGCATCCAGTACTACCAGCTGAAGGGAACGTGCTAGTTCAAAGATACGTTCAATTTCACTCTGTACTTCAGCTATATGACCAACACAAAAACATATCAGGGCAATTAATACTGTAATGTATAATAAAGTTGAATACTCCATCTGTCCATGTATTACTTTAACACTGCAACATTAAACTAACCATATAGCAGTGAAATATGCACTATGTGTCCATCTTGTTTTGCTCTGTGCTGCATTGACCCACCCTGTACTGTCCTGTCCTGTCCCGCATTAACCCACAACGTCCTGTTTTGTCCTGGATTGCCTTGCCCTGCCCTGCCCTGTCCCTGTTCCACCCTCCTTTTCATCGCCATTACATATAAACAATGTGATGCTAAAGAACCTGTGTCCATGCTTATGTCCAGAAATTGTTACTAGCATAATACAATTGCCACTTTAAGATCATATTCCAGAACAATTGAATATATATTATTTTTTTTATTATTTACCACTTGAAGATTAGTGTGTTGGATTTGGTGGCATCTAGTGATGAGTCTGAGCACTGCTAAATAAATAAAAATAACTTTCCCTGACCAATATGGCAGCCACACTGATGGATTAAATCTACAAACAACAGCAACTAACAAGACTACAGTAAAAACACAGTGTTGCAACATGGGGGCAACCTGGAAGGCAGCCTACTCTCTTGTACTCTGTGTATGCTGAAATACCCACAATGATTTTATACAAAAAAATACACACCTCATAAAAACACAATGGTGAATACTACACACTATTTGTGTTATAAAATAGAAATACAAATCAACTTTATTTCACAATTCTATTTATATTCTGTTTATTTATAACTCTATTTATTAGGATACAATGTAATAATTGTATGTAATATATATATATATATATATATATATATATATATATATATATATATATATATATATATATATATAAATAAAACAATTTATTAAACATGGTATACCAACAAAAACATTACTTAGATCTTACCGAGACTGGATCTAGTGTTGGATCGCTCAATGATGGCTCTTTTACTTGGGTTGTTAAGCACTGATCGCTTAGCTAAAGAAATGTCCGCAGTGACTCTGGTGATTGATATTCTAAAAGCAGAACAAAATACAAAACACTTGTTTTTTTCTTTACTTTGTAAAGTTTTTCCCTTTACAGTTTGAATTTAAACACATTTGGAGCCTTTCAAATCTTTCAAGAGTTGTTGTGCTCACCTGCCGTCAAACCTGTGCTTTAGGAAGTCAAAAAGAGCCTTCTGCATCATATCAGTGACCTAAAGCACACACATGGAATAGCACACAGGTACACACAGACACACACAAAACAGAATATGTCTAAATAATGGCTTTAAAGTGTTACATATAAGAGTTTATTGTAGACACAGTCATGTCAGCAATTTTGGTTTGTTAGTTATTCACTTGACACAAAATTCACATTTCATTTGATGATAGGTTGTTTATATAAAAAACTATTTTAAAACAGCTTTCTTTGACTACTAATATTCAATGAACTGTATGTGTTCATACACTTATGAACTGTAAATAATTATGCTTGTTGTCCCATGATTACTAGCTAATGACTGATGAGCAAAATACCAGAAAGAAAACACTGCCCACCAACCTGAATGCAACAAACCTACTATAAAGCATGGTGGTGGCAACACTATCTTTTATTTGTGTACATTTGTTTTCTCTTCAGTGAGTTCACGACTGAAGGGAAAACAAAAACTGCCAATTTATAAAGATTCTAATGAATTACAAAGACCAAAGGCTAACACTAGACAACCTTTCAGCATGACAATGACTCTCTGGGTCCAGTAACTGGAGGAAATATGGGGTTAATATCTCTGAATAGGCATGTAAATTCTCTGATCTGAATAAGTGGAAGGATTTGAAAAGGGCAGTACTTTTGCGTCCACCAGACAATTTGACTGAACCCAAATCCTTCCATAGGAAAAAATGAGCAAAGATCAGGTAATCTGGGTGGGTAGTCACAGCACTGGCATATTCAAACATACTATGTGCTGTAAGCAAAGCAAAAGCTAAACCAGCAAACTGATTTTCAACACATTTTCAACAATCATTGTAGCCATTCAACTTTAATTTTCACAAATAATGGTCTTCTTATTTACTATTTACTAAATGCCTAATAAAGGAATATAGTGTAAAATAATACAGACAGTTGTTAATTTCAGATGGATACACTACATTTCATTTGAAAAAATCTGTTTAATTCCACAAATCCACAAGGTTATACAGCTATAGTTTTGTGCTCTTGTTAGTTTACTAAATAAAAATGTTATAATATATATAAAATAAATATAAATATATTCTGTTTATATTTTTAGAAGGCCATAAAATAAGTAAATTAAATAAAGAAGTGATCTATTCTACCACCCATGTTTACAAAGAATGTATGCTTCACATTTAACACATCCATGCAATCTCCACTCACTGAATCCCCACCATTGAGAGACAAATATGTTTCTCACTACACCACTCAGTGTCGCATGTGTTTTATTTCTTTTTAATAGTCAATCACATTGTTAATTAGGATCCTACATGTATTTGAATTGAACATCTTGGTTCTGTCTGAACACCCAAAATAACATTAACTACAACTTTGCCTTCTTTGTTTGTCAACATCTGATTTATTAAAACGTGTTCCTCCTGCGCTCTGGCGCTCTTTTCCTTTCTCTTTTTATTTCTTTTCCTCTCTCCCCCTCGCTTTCTAATTTCAAACCTTGCTCTACTTTCCAACTGCTGACGTCTCTTGGACCCCAGAAGGTTGTTGCCATGGCAACTGAACAGCGGAGGAGGAGGAGCATGCATTTTGTTTTGTCCACGCAAGTAGACAAGGAGAGTGCAGAACAGATTTAGCATTCTCAATAAACACAGAAAGACATATACATACATGAGAAAAAAAGAGAGGAGTCCTGGTAGTGCACGGCAACATGTTCAGGTTTATATATTTAAATAAAATATGCTATCAATTAATTGTTTGTGGATATTAATGAATCCAGAGATTTAAAAATTACCAGTTTGTTATGTACATAAAATAATTAAAGTCATCATCGCACTATGAGCTTTAAAACACCTGCATACCTGCTGCTATACCTGCCTGATCATGCAAATGTAATCATGAAGATGCAAGATACATGTTGACACAGAAAAAGAAACTATCTCTGTAATCTCTGAAAGTTATCTCTGTATGCTGCAGCAAAAACATGTTACTTCACTAGAACTAGTTAATGTAGGACAGAGGGATGCCTCTATACATTTAGGTAAGTATTGTGATGGTTATCAGGTTTTGTCATACATGTTGTCATACATCATAACATGAAGGAAAGCCAAACGGATGCCACACCCATCACACCCATAATACATTCAATTCATTCAGAGTTGGAATTAAAATGTCAAATATTGCTTACCTCATATCCTTTTAGGGATGGCCCGACCAGGACAACAGGTCTCATGGAGGGTACAACATCATAGGGAGGCACATGTTCAGTCTGGAACAGTCATGAACACAATACTTTCACTTAGTTTGTTCACAGAATATATACGTTTACTGATTTACTGTACTGCATATTAGCGCTACAGTTCATCATTGTAAGATTTCTTTTTAGAACAAACAGAACTCAGTGGCACAGTGGTCAAGGAAGTTCTGGTTTGACTCTCAAGCAAAGCAGACACGATTCTGGGTCTGTGTGTGTTGGTATATGAATTGGTGGTAGATAATTTCCTCTTTAAATCTAAGTTGAAATACAAATCCACTATACACTGTTACTTCGATTACCACAACATTTCACATACTTTGGGACCCTGTAGTGGTTTATATACACTTTACAGCTTCCAAGAATATCATCAAGGGGTTTTATTTTAGCGATTCCTCAACTGCGCATCCCAAAGCTTGATTTAGAGCGTGTCAGTGGGACTTTGCTGTCATTGCGACAAGATTCATAAGATTTCCTTTAAAAGCCAGGTGTTGATTGACTTTGGTAAATTTCTATTTCAACAGCGCAGTGCAAAGATTTACACTTAAATTAATGTTTATACCGTTTGCAGGAAACGTCTTCATCCAAGCCTGAGCAAAGTGGCTACAATTCTATGTTCTACAACTACACAAAACTATCAATGCTATATTTATTACTTATAACTTTCATTCATTCATTCATTATCTCCCGCTTTATCCTCTATTAGGGTCGCGGTGGGGTTCCCCATGCCCATCCAGGGGAGAACGTCTCGGGCGCTGGGCAGATAGACCCAGGACAAGGCGCCAATCCATCGCTGGGCACACACTCACTCACACAAACACACTCTATATGGGGCAATTTTGAGAATTCAATTGACTTGATCCATGTTTTTGGACTGTGGGAGGAAACCGGAGAACCCGGAGGAAACCCATGCGGACACGGGGAGAACATGGAAACTCCACCCAGATGGGGATTCGAACCGGGAATCCCTAGCGCTGAGAGGCGAACGTGCTAATCACTAAGCCACCGTGCCGCCCTACTTATAACTTTTCATTCATTCATTCATTATCTCCCGCTTTATCCTCTAACCGGAGAACCCGGAGGAAACCCACGCAGACACGGGGAGAACATGGAAACTCCACCTAGCGCTGAGAGGCGAACGTGCTAACCACTAAGCCACCGTGCCGCCCTACTTATAACTTAAAAAATATAATGTTTTATAGATTTGTATTTGCTCAAAACTGTATATCTCACAACTGACTAATTTCAGCTTCCTATGTTACATCTCATATGTGAAGACAGGTGACTGATATTCCTCATTCATACTTACCACTTTTTGTTTCTGCTTGCCTGTGGACAAAAAGAAAGACAAAAGTCAGATCAGACATTATAGCCTTTGCAAAAGCAGGAAATTAATATATAGCAATAAAGATATAGATCACGATTCACTGCCCCTATGCTTACAAGATGCTGCGTGATCTTTCTTTAGCCTTACGCAGGGCAGTGAGGAAGTAAAATGGCCCACTGACGAAAAGTCTATGATGCCTTTTTTTGAGGTGACTCCTGTAACCCTGTCCCACCCAAGCTTCATCAAACCCTTCCCCCCCAGACCATAGGCTCACCTGATGACATCACATCCCCCAAACTGGAAGTGGAGCTTCCGCTAGACTTACTATAGAGATGAGCAAAAACACAAAGACACAGAGAGCACAGTATTAGTCTGCGCACTATACACAACAGTGAGCTACTCTATAAACTACTTATGTTATACTACTATTAAATAATATGAGTTCTTACACTTAGAACATAAAGTACCCCAGAACATTTCATCCCAAACTTTGGTTTTTAACATACAGTATGTTTTGGGGATTTTTTAGCCCTATGTTTAAAAGTACTGATCTTTTTACTCATTTATAATGCCACAAACTATTTATAGACATTTGAAATACAGTCTTCATGTTTATTCAGTGTTCCACAATAGAACACAATTTAACCGTAAATAGTTTACCAATTTTCAAACACATTATTTTATTATTTATTGCATTACTATTATTGTTATACCTATACCCTTTGATCCATATTAAGTCCTGATTGGCCGAGTCGCATTCTCAGCCACGGCATAATCACAATAAACACCCCTGTAACTGCTTAGCATCCATATAAATGTTCAGTTCACTGGTTAAAGACGGATAAGTCTATTCAGTGAACTGACAGTAGGACAGTTCGAGAAACAGAACAGTTTTTCTTTCTTTTTGCATACCTACAAAGTTGTCTTGCTTCTTTCTTCAGCTTACAGCACTCGTTAAAGGTTAATGCTGAATGTGACTGGTGAACTGAAAAGGTACAGATGACTCACCAAAAGGAGTCGTTTGATATAAACAAATGTGAACAAATCTCTTTTGTTGGGTGTCGAGGAAAACATTCGGCGTGGGACTGAACAGGTCGGCTGCTGAGTCTTCATGTCGCTTAGATTAATGTAGCAGAAGGAAAGTTTATTGTGAATATTGTTTGAAGTAAAATTGATTAATTTTTAATTGATTTATATACTTTATTAATCCCACAATGGGGAAAAAAGTGAGAAAGATCAAATGTAATACATTGGAAAAGGAAAAGACAGGTGATAAAAAAACAGCCCCAAACAATGATCTCAAAGGAGCACAGTTTGGGAACCCGAAAGAGCACAGCAGTATGTGCTCTTGTTTATGGACCAAAAAGAGACAGACACCATTTATGAGATAGAGGGTTGGTCTTAGCTCACTCCTAAATAAATCCCAATGCTGTATTTCTGTCCAAATAGACAATAAACCTATCCAAATTTGATGTTTTGAGAACTGAGAACTGTCTCACTGAAAGATCTGAGCCAAAACAAATATTAGTCAAACACGCTAATGACAAACGTTTGTGTTCAGGGGTACTTTAATTGCAACTTAATACCTACTTATATCATATATATACCATATTTGGAATAATTAACATACAGTACATAAGGGAGAATGTACACCTAATTCTATGTAAATTCCAATCACAAATCACTGATGATAATTTTGGTGAAACACAGGGGTAAATCAAGTTTCTGTCGTATATTAAATTATAACAGAAATATTCTGTATAGTTCATTACTGATATTGAAATAATTTAAATGAATAAAATTGGATTTTACATTGTATTTTATTGTATAATTATTCTGAACCACATTTAAATGTTTTCAAACCAATAATAATAATAATTAATTGGTTAGTATAGTTTTGTTAAATGTTGGAGGTTGTGGCTTAAATGTAAAGGATACAATGAATTCCAATCTTTTGTAGGAAAAGTTCAGTAATGCAATAAAGTGACTCGAATATGTACATGAGTCGAATATGAATATAAAAAAAAAATGGAAAAGTGTTTTTATTTTTATTTTAAATGATCTTGGATAGTAAAAACTATAGATGTCCAATATACTTACACTTACAGTATACTTATCATATTACTAAATATCAATTATTCTATAAGTAGAGCATTTGATTTTCTGTATATATTCAGGGAGCTGTTACGAAGACATAAAAAATCTGTATGAAGTGAAAAAAATGTCGACAGTGATAAAATAGAGAAAAGAAATAGAGCAAATTAGAGAAAATACACTGGAATCTGTACTAGCAGAATGATTTTTCAAGGGTAGGCAGATTATATATATTTATATCTTTAAATGGTCTTGTAGAAAACCAAATGCTCTAAATAATTCTTCAGTGTCCCGCTGACGCTTACCCTTGAACACGGCTCTTTTTCTGCTCCAGCTGGGCTCGGATATGTTCTAGCTTCAGAGGGCTGGGGATGAAGCCAATCTCACAGCCCTCTTTCACCAGGCGCCCGATCCACCAGTCATTATTAAACTTCTGCAGTACACCAGAGGGAACAAAGGACACATGGAAAGAACATGTATGGGCAAATGTCTTAATTTGTTTTATCTTCCACTCTGGCTCCAGTTAATGCACCTGTTATTATTGAACATCATGAGAGACTCTTGGGAAAAGAGCCTGTGTGGATTTAACTCTTTTTAGTCGGCTTATTCTTAATACACCTCTCATTATTAAATGTCTGCAGGTGAATGGGATTGAAACGAGGAAAGGGTGTGTTGCTTGTTTGGGTTTAATTAATGTGTAACATGTTCACACTTAGCATACCTCACATTTCTGTTTTTGTTCGTAATTAGGTTCAGTTCTTTGCTTTGTCAGTCAAAACACCCAGTTAAATATCCTGTTATGAAAAAATAATGAGTAAGGCGGAGGTAAAGAATCTTCACAATTCATAGTGGCGGAAGTTGCTCCGCCAAGTCCATTAATTAAGGACAGTGTGAGAATGTTCTGATTTCGCCAAACCAAATAATAACGAGACATAATTAAAGAAACTTTACTGCCCCACCTATATAAGCTTACATAAAAATGTTGCTATTGTTACATATAGTACCAGTCAAAAGTTTGGACAAACACCCTTACACCATTATCTCTTTACTCCACTTATCATAAAGGTGGACTTTGAGATTTACAGTTACAGACTGCAGTCCATCTGTTTTCTTGTTTTTGTTAGTCCCCTGTTGGTTTTCTGTTCTCTATTGGTCAAGACCATCACGGAACAGGTATCATTTGGGTGGTGGATCATTTATTGTCAGTTCTGCAGTGATACTGATGCAGTGGGGGGGGAGGGGGTAATGCAGAAGTGCTGCTGTATGTTTATTTAAAACTTTACTGCTAGGAAAGAAATAATGCAGCAACCAAATAATCCCTGCTCTGTGGTGGTACTATTGGGGTCCTGAGCATTAGAGAACAGAGTAAAGAGGACCTATACAATATGTACTGTAGTCTACAAACAGATGGACTACAGTCTGGAATTGTAGAACTACAAAGTGGAACTGAGAACATGGACGATAAGTGGAGCAAATTTTAACTGGTACTCTATACTTCATTAATCAACTGTTTCCATTATGGGAGGTTACAGAGGTTACATGGTATAGATAGATAACAACATTGATGACATCAGAGACAACATTTAAACTTTTTGACTGTACCTCTTTGATGTGCAGAAAGTCTTTAGCATCAAACGAGATGGCTGTTCCAGGCACAGGCACGTCTTCATCCAGTGCTCCACAATAACTGACATTAGTTTTTACGGCGAAAGCCACCGCTTTGGCCTGTAAATGCACAGAGCTCTTATTGATGGTGTTTAAATAACACAAGGGGAAAGTTGAAAACAGCTATAAACATAAAGACAGTGTGATACAAAGACACTCATTACGTTGTGATCTTAAATCATTACATACTGGCACTTTGACATTAAGCACTGTGGTAATCATAACTGGACCTAGAGACTTCCAGTGCATTTTAAAAATTGTATACATGGTAATGTATTTTCTCTCAGAAACCCCCTCCATCATACCGCCTCCACCACCCCCACAGGTCATCATGTGCAGTCAAGAAGAAGTGGAATGGAGTTTGTAAACCAGGCCCTCACATTTCATTTAACATCAGTGTCTGATGAGAGGCGCTATAAGAGGCATAATGCAATCTGCACCAGACAGAGTCATTTCTAAAATTTTGGGGTTAGATCTGGGTGGAGTTTCTGTGTTTTATTCATGTCCGCGTGGGTTTTCTCTGGTTTCCCCCCACAGTCCAAACACATTGATTAAATAGTGTAGTACTTTAGAGTTACCTTTGCCCTCTCCAGCTGGACAGCGGCCTGCTGCTCGCGTTCTTGCCGGCCCTGGCTTCCCACATCCTGCCTCTCCTCCTCCAACGACACATCTGAGTCGGACGGCCTGCTAGTGTAAGAATCAGCTGAGCCCTGTGGAAAAGGACAGAATCTCACTATGGACACATACTGCACTGTCAGGAGTGCACTTTGCGCCCCTGAATTGGACGCTTTCCTTTCATCCGCAGTCCTGTATTTGTTATCGCTCATTTGCGTTTATTAGTTCATTAGTCATTCTAGTGCATTTAAGTCCTTCTTTTTCTGTGTACTTGTTGGATCATTATATTTGAAATCATGACACATACAGCCTCTGTGGATTTAGTGTTGCTCTTTAAAAACATATATATACATGTAAGTATACAACAAAAAAGAAGCACCATATAGAAAGTATTTGATTATTATCTCTTAGTTCTGGTTTTAATGCAGTCATATAGTCTGCACTTCTAATTGTAGTTGTAAAGTTACACAAAATAATATTATATATAAAAAAAAAACCTTAAGTAGCCTTTTCTGGTATATAATATATATTGGTACTAATATATACAGTAACAGTGAAAAATAAAAAAAACACCCTCTTTCTGCTCCACTTATTGTCCATATTATGAGTTTTACTTACAGTAGGGATGGACTTTGTAGTTCTACAATTCCAGACTGTAGTCCATATTTTTGTGTTAGCGGGTGTGTCCAATATTTTGAATGGTATATAGAAATACAATTACACGTCTTACTGCATGACAAGACATTCTCGTAATTCTCTTTAAGAGAATCAGGTAGTATTCATTATTTAGTACAGTTTGGTGCAGATCTATTTTTTTTAACAAAAACAAAGCTAGGAAACAAAAACCTTTTTAATTTACTTGTAATAAAAATGTCTATTTATCATTTATTTAATTATTACTATAAAGCATTGTTCCATTTCAGTAATTTTCAGTGGTGGATGCAAGTGGCCTGAGACAGATAATCAGCTAAACAAACAGAGGTATGTGCATATCAACAGTAACCGTACTGTGCTGCGTAAAACTTTGACTATGACTTTTTTTAAAAATACTTGCACATAGACCATTAACGGAACCTTTAGCAGGTGCGTCAATAATCTCTCACATCCTCGGTTCCAACTCCCATCCCACCCAGCGTCTGATAGTCCATGCTGCTGCCATACAATCATTTAATTGAATTATCCTCTCTCCTCCTCACCAGCGAATGACATCTTGGGCTAAAATCAAGTAACAAGGTCATTATAGGCCGATACTGATGTTTAGCTCAGATGTCAGTGATCAGTATTTGGTCACCGTTGCCAGCTTTTGTAGCCACTTTTAAGCTGTGCTCACCTGCTTACTTAACTGTAAATGAATTTCACAATATATATTACATTAATTACAACTTAATAAATTGCTAAAAACATGAGCTGCATGAACTGCACATCAGTGTGATAAAGTATTAAAACTTCCTATTTATAAGGTCTTAATAAGTCAACTGCCATTTTTAGCTGCAGGTGAAAAACAGGATTCTGAGCAGTATATCATTTCCAAACTAAAGATATGCAAATTCTAAACAAGAAGACCCTGAAGTGCTACTTCTCATAATTCCCTCCCACAAGCCTTTCATCTCATTACAAGACACAAATGAGCAAGCAGAAGGACGACACATTTTTATCATTCATTGTTCCCGATCCTCATATACATCTGTTTACCTAGTTCTTTATTTGAACCGGCCACTTAAGAGTGATTTAATGAGCTCTATCTTATGTAACCATGCACACTTCACATCCATATTTTTCAAGTGCACAGCTCCTGAGCATTTAATAGCTCTTGTACCTCCACCTGCAATAACATCTTATTATTTTTGCAACACAATGCATGCAGTACCTTTACGGGGCCATGAACCACCTCACAGTACAAAATCTGAACGTGTTCATTAGAAAGTCCCATCAAGTCTTCAGAAAGCTCCGTCATTATGAACAAAAAATAAATAAATTCAAGCAACTTGCTGGCTACTTTGTGACTCGGACTCCGAAAAGATTTTGGAGGCGGACAGAGATCCGAACAGGAAAGCTAAACGCGATGAAAGAAGGCACTGGGTCAATATTGCATTAACGAGAGAAAATGCAGTAGGTTGGTGGGGAAAAAAAAACAACACACACATAGTTCAACACATCACCCCATCAAAGCATTTTTTCCCCAATGCAGCAGCAGCAGCAGCCGTTGAGCTCTGGCTTACTTCAGCAGGGTCCCAATTGAGTCTGGTGAGTCCAATCACAAAACGCCTGATTCGGGAAATGAGAACTGCACATGCATGCTTATCTTTCACCCCTAGAAGTGATGATTCTAAAGGAACAAACTGGGATTCAAATGAAAGGCTTTCATTTTCGATCTCAATGAGATAACAGTGATTTTGCTGAAAAATGACCTCTTGCAGTCAGTGGAGGTCTCGGAAATTAAAATTAATGAGGTCTTTCATAAAATGTTAGTTCCATTATTCTTTTAGGTCAGACACCACAAATTTTCCACCGCAGCAGCTACCAGATTGAAGAGAGTTAGAAGTTTGGCCAGTTTTTCAAGATTAAACCACAAACTTTTCAAGCAACTTTACAGCTACAGTATACGACATGTGACAGTTGTGTGAAACAGCACTCTTAATCATATACACTTAGAAATTATATAAGCAGTTGATTGGCTTTAATGTACTAGCAATCATGACATCAATAGATGCAAATGTTCAAAATAGAATGTTTTAATATATTTTTTTCAAGATTGGTGTGAGGAGAACACTCAAACAGACACACGTTATAGGGGCAATTTAGAAAGGGGTAATTTAGAGCAATTCACCTTGAATACATGTTTTTAAACTGGGAAAACCAGGGAATTTAGGGAGAACTCCACCCAGATCTTGATTCAAACCTGGATCATCAGCCCTGAGAGATGGAGGTTCTATCCACTATGCAACTGTGCCGCCCTGTATTACGTTATGCAAAGTTAAAACTTTATTGCATCTCTTTGCTCTGTTCAGGACCCACACATGAAGGACCACCACGGAGCAGGTGCTGTTTGGGTGGTGGATGAATCTTAGCACTGTGCTGACACTGACATAGTGGTGGTGTGTTACTGTATCATGGTGTTAGTGCATCAGACACAGCAATTCCACTGCCACTGCAAAAAAATCTATGTCAAAAAATAAGAAAATAAACACAAATCAAGAAAAAATTAACAAAGTAAAATTATTAAGATTTCTCAAAACAAGAAAAACCTTCTAAAATTAATAATAATAATACTTTTACTTACTTGAAATGTATTTAATTCAAAAACAAGATTTGTTACACTTTTTAAGATTTATTGACTTGTTAAGCTGCAGTGATTGACTTTTTAAACACTGTGTGCACTCAGCACACCCGTGTACTTTATTGTATTATTTTATTGTGTATATCTCCTGCTGCACTGTTAGATGTTAGTCATGCTTCAGTCTTTCCTCTGTGTTTACAGGTTGCTGTCCACAAGATGCAGGTGGATAGATATTTTTGTTTGGTGGATTTTTCTCAGTAAAAACTCCAGCATTACTGTATCACTGCTCTATTTCTATTTTGACTACTGTACTTACAGACAGAGGATATTACATTTACATATGGTCATGTAGCAGATGCTTTTATCTAAAGCGACTTACAAAGCGAGCACAGGGTTGGTACTGCATCTCTGGAGCAATAAGGATTAAGCAAAAGCCTAAGACTTCCCCAATGTATGTACAGCAGCACATCAACATGCTTTGTTTCAATATTGTTAGTGTACTATTAGTTAGGCGGCACAATGGTGCAGAGTTAGCGCTACTGCCTCACACCAAGAAAGTACTGGGTCAGATTCCTGGTTTGGGGCAAACAAGTAGCTTTCTGTTTGTATTATGCATGTCCTCCCTGTGCCTGAGTGGGCTTTCTCCAGGTAATTTGAATTCCTCTTTCATTTTAAAGACATGCTTATAGGTACTTTGTACATTAGACACTTAATTAATTACCCCTCTGACAACATTGTTTTTAAACTATGGTTGCTGAAACACTTGGTGAACTATCTTCCAACCTGCACCATGAAACTCTATGAATCAGAATCATTGTAAACTGATACTATGATTCTGATACAGAATATAATTGTAAACTGTCACCTATAGAGTATACACACACACACACACACACACACACACACACACACACACACACACACACACACACACACACACACACACACACACACACACACACTTTAGTTGCCTGCCTTAACTCCAACAGAGTTTTGTTATCTCACTTGCATCTGACATCACCTTAAACCAAATGGTAAACAGAAACCTATGTATTTCTTATTTCAATTCGTTTATCCCATCACTCATTGGGCAAAAGGCTAAGTAACACCACAGCAAGATCATCAGTCCAGCAGAACACAGACACACAGAGAAGCACAGTCACACACACCTGGGGTGTTTTTTAACTTCAATTCACGTGATGGAAAAAAAAAATTGTGCTCTTAGACAACAGGAGAACATGCAAACTCCCCAAACAAAATACCAACCATTTCAATGCCCACAAATCAAACCCAGATTAGAAAGATAATCCATGTCCTGTAATCAAAATGCAAATAAGTCACCCAAGTGTCTGAATATTTTAAAATGGTAACAAATAGGAGCTGAACCTGATTATTTTATTATATCATTTTATGCTACAGTGAAGAATAGAAAAGGTATAGAGCTGAACAGGTGGACTCTCTGCTCAGTGCTAATGTAGCCTGGTGATATGTCACAGAAGAGTGGTTTATTTTAATCACATGGTTTTCTCTTTAGTAAAGAAATAAGTGAATCAAGGCTGTTCAAAAGGAATGTCCATTCCCAGCATTCACCTGTCTCATTGTGCCCTGCAAGAATGCTTTTCCCTGATGAAATCACACTATACTCACCCATACAGTTAAATGCCTTATGCACAGTGGCTTAGTGGTTAGCATGTTCGCCTCTTGGCGCTGGGGATTCAGGTTAGAATTCCAATGTTTACATGTTCTCCTCGTGTTTGCGTGGGTTTCTTCTGGATTCTCCAGTTTCCTCCCACAGTCCAAAAACATGGCTTCAAGGTAAATTAGCTGCTCTAAATTGCCACTATATAGTGTGTGTGAGTATGTGCCCAGTGATAGACTGACACAGTGTCCTGGGTGTTTTCTCAGCACCTGGAACGCTTTCCCCTGGATGGACATGGGGAACCACCCCATGACTCTAGCATAGGATTAAGCAGAAGATGGATGAATGGATGGATGGATGGATGGATGGATGGATAAACATGTCTCCCAACTTTATACATTATGGACATTACATGCTTGTATTATTAAATTAAAGCACCACAACAAAAAATGTACTGACTTGAAATTAGCTGTTGATTGTGACCGAACAACAACCACCCAAATTTTGGCTCGAGACATCCTTGGCTGTCAAGGTGACTAAGAGTTGATGATAAAAAGCTCTGACTGGTGGATGTGACTCATTCGTTCTGTGTTTCCTGTTTTAGAGCTTATTGAAGATGTTCCAGAAATAACCATAAAGTCAATAAACCAATTCGTTTTAGTCTGTTGCAGATGAATTATTGTATGATCATGTAATTTATTAGCAGCTGATGAGGTGTCTGCAGTGCTATTTGTCTTAAACACATAGAAATGAAGCATGTCTGTCTGTATAGATAGATAAATCACATGAAACACACAAAACATACAATCGGTCTCCCCAATATTACAGTCTAGTATGAATCATATAATGTGATTCCAGAGCAGGAAATCACGCAGCGGTTGCTAACACGCACGCTGGATTGTTCTGTTCTGAAGTGGACCAGTCAGACCATGTGACTCATTTCGTTCCACACATCAACTGCCAAGCCGAGCCAGAAACAGGACCAGGGCCCTTTAAATCAGCCAGCGTGAATGCAGAGATCTGATGCCACAGCCTATATCATGATATACAAGGCAGGCTCTGGCTTAAAGGGACAGATGGGGTATTGCATGTATAGAGGGGAAAGGAGTGTCCTGAGGAAAATGGTGTGGGTCAAATCATATTACAGAAATCTATGGTGTAGAACCAAAAATGTGTGATATTTAAGGAAGATATGGAAATACACACAGATAAACCTAGCATCCTAATGATTTAGGCTGCATCAATGAACATCACATTACTGTGACGGTTTCTGTGTGTGCAGCACAGCTGAGCTACACTTGTGCGCACACACACACACACACACACACACACACACCGCACAAGCAGCAGCAGCAGCAGCAGCCACATACAAGCTGTGGCAGCAATGAATGAAAAAATTGAAATCTCACACTCACCGCCTCCGAATCTTCGAATCCATGCAGGTACAAATTGTCATACATGGAGGTTTGCTATTCCAGTGAGTTCGTCTTCAAGAACAGAAGGGAAAAAAAATTCAGAGGGGAGGAGGTGGTGTTGGAGAGGTGGGGGAGGAGGGAGCCACCAGCACTACCACAAAAAAAAAGGATGGATGGGGGATAACGATTCCTGCACTCACGAACAGAAGAAGGAGGAGGAAAAAGGCTAGATGTCTAATACAGCGAGGGATGGAGAAGGACCAAAGAAAAGAAGAAGCAGAAAGGAAGGGAGGCCTGTCCAGAAGGCTCGGCCTGCAGCTCGGAGCAGATCCCTCAGTCAGCCTCCAATCCTTTCACATCCTCAGGCTGGGAGAAGCTCCCCAGAGGCGGCTCGACGCTCGCATTTCATCACCCCTCGATACACTCGCATGCACAAACACACCCTCGCACCTAAGCTCTGAGCACCAGAGAGAGACAGATAGATGGGGACTGTTAGAGGTAGACCGAAACGGAGGAGAGAAAGAGAGAAGCCTTCCTCAATCTAAGACCGATGACACACTTGGTTAGCCCAATGCTGATTGGGTGAGCAGGGGATGACGTTCATTCTTCTCGGTTATGGAGCGTTAGGTATTCTCATCAAGAGTTGCATTGTACATTAATAAGCCTCATTAGCATCACATAGTCCAATATATTATAGTACACTGACCTCAGGTTAAATCTGTCACCACCGTCTGTGCTTTCATTAATAGAATCTATTGTTCTATAATTAGCTTGTCCAAAAATAACACTGGTGAGAATCCCGTCACTAGATGGCCTGTTAGAGTCCAGAATTTTAAGCAGGCTGTTTCTTATTTTTTTACTTATTTATTTATTTATTTTCTATGCAAATAAAAAACAATTACATTTATTCCAAGTAGAAAAGAAAAAAAATGATTCCAATTATATGAAAAGTAAAATTAATTGCACTGCAGAAATGGCCTTAGAAGACTTAGATCCTTAGATGAAAGAGATGATTTTAAAATTTTTAATTCACTTTTTTTTTTTTTTTTTTTTTTTTTTTTTTTTTTACACCACACACTCAAATTTCATGAATGGAAACTGGATTTCTATCAAACCAGTGTCTTTGCACTTTTGCTGGGGATTTTACTGACATTATGTACATTGTATAATAAACTGAATTATGCCTCCATTCATTATCTTCCGCTTTATCCTCTACTAGGGTCGCGGGGGTGGGGGGGGTTCTCCATGCCCATCCAAGGGAGAACGTTTCGAGTGCTGGGCAGATACATCCTTGAACAGGGCGCAAATCTATCGCTGGGCACACATACACACAATCACACTCTATATGGGGCAATTTTGAACAATTCAATTTATGATTGATCCATGTTTTTAGACTGTGGGAGAAAACCGGAGAACCCAGAGGAAACCCAAGCAGACACAAGGAGAACATGGAAAATCCACCCAGATTGGGATTCGAACCGGGAATCCCTAGTGCGGAGAAGTGAACGTGGCAACCACTAAGCCACAGTGCTGACCTTAAACTGAATAAGTTTCAGTGTATTATTTTTGGAAAATAAGACACTTGATTACTACCCAATATGTACATTGGTGCCCAATTTTTTTACGCTGCCCGGGCACTCAAGGAGGATGAGACCCCCACTGAACCTTGATCCACACAAAGTTTATTCTTTAAAAATCAACAATGTCAGGAAGTTTTTCATGCCAATGTCCCACACACATTCCCACAACAGAGGCTGATTAATACAGCTTTGAATTGTATGAGTTAATAGTATTGTGAGAAAAACAATCATGTAGATGCTAGGAGAACATGCAAACCCCACACATAAAGGAGTTGGGTAACCTGCCCCAGGAATCAAACCTGTATGATTCTCAGTACTGCAAGGGGTGCTGTATCAATCCTGCATTCCTAACCTCAACCATCACATCAAGATATTTGTAAAACACTTTAGATAAAATCGTCTGGTAAAATGACCTAATGGAAACACAAGTTAAATCTCTAGATTATTTAAACTGTTATACAAACAAAATCTTAAAAAAAATAAATTACATTACAGCAAAAACCATACAACTACACAACTCCAAACATTATGAATCAACTCCTACAAAAATAAGCTCTATTATAACTACATAAAAATAATTTTAGTTTTAATACTGTGCATCCACCAGAAAGGGGATTTGTACATATCATATGAACTTATGGCAATGTGACATTTACAAGCTGAAATCATAATGAATTCTACAAAAGGTGCAAATTACATGGAAACTAAATGGCAGGTTGCAAATGGGCAAGTTTGCTGGCAATGCGAAATACACAAGACACCAGGGTGGTGTTGCTTGACGTGGCAAAGGATGAAAAAGAGTGCTGGGGACGTGACACACCTGTATTAGCATCTTAAGACAATCTGAGGGACGAGAGGTTTTTCTGTGACATCATATGCAGGTGGTTATATGCTGAAGAGCAGATATCAGGATCCTGCGTGTGGAAAAATTCAAGCTATGTGCATGGGGGAAAGGACTTTGATCACTTTTCATTTTTCCGCTGTAGGTTCGGAAATGAGCGTGGGAGGGTATAACGGACGATAGGTGGTAAATAAAAGCAATTAACGAACCTGTTAAAGATCAGTGTAAGGCATTTTTGAGCTGGGGTGAGGTATACCCCTAGGTAGAGAAAGCTTGCTGCGGTGACTATGACAAATCTTGATGGCAACTACACCAAAAATATGTATTCCTTCATTCATTATCTCCCGGTTTATCCTCTATTAGGGTCGCGGTGGGGCTCCCCATGCCCATCCAGAAGAGAGCCTCTCGGGTGCTGGGCAGATAGACCCAGGACAGGGCACCAATCCATCGCTGGCCACACACTCACTCACACAGACACACTCTATATGGGGCAATTTGGAGAATTCAATTGACTTGATCCATGTTTTTGGACTGTGGGAGGAAACCGGAGAACCCGGGGACACGGGGAGAACATGGAAACTCCACCCAGATGGGGATTCGAGCCGGGAATCCCTACAAAAATATGTATGTCATGGTTATTTAATGTATACTGGAAGTTCTTGTCCCAAATTCTTCAAACTACAGCCAGTGACTTAAAAGGATCCTTATTAAGGTCCCTAAATGTTTTTGTATATTCACATGTAGCTTTTAAACCCACATACACACATCAAATGATGAACAAACATATGACACACATCGCAATATCCACCTGTCTCAGGATAAAGCTGGTGGAGGTGGTGCTTCCATCAGAACGTTTCAGTCGACTCCGTCTCGAGTATGTTCCTCTGTTTACCTGCAGGGGCAGCAAAGAACAGCTTATAAATATTGGAAAAAATTATTATATTAACTTGTGTTCTGACTCCAACCACTTTGTGATACCTGTAAGTCACTTTGGATAAAAGCAGCATGTAAATATTATTTGAAGAAATCTGGTGGAATACTTCATATTAATAGGAAGGAATGTTATAGTCGGTTGAATATGGAATGTTCAGGTCTATAATATTAGGTGTAAAGGTTTGTATTTGAGAATGACTACAGCAATATTTAATCAACATGTTTCAGAGTCTTCAAATAAAATGCGGGGGGTTCAAAATATCCATTTACAGGAGAATGTTCCGGTCGCTTGACAGATATAGTCAGGACAGGGCGCCACACTCACTCACACACAAACACACACAATAACTAGGGGAAATTTTGATAGGGGCAATTCAGAGCAGCCAACTCACCTTGAATACATATTTTTGGACTGTGGGAGGAAACTGGAGAATCCAGAGAAAACACACACAGACAAGGGGAGAACATGGAAAATCCACCAGATTGGGATTTAAACCTGGATCTCCAGTGCTGAGAGGAGAACATGCTAATTAGTTTGGGGCAGTCATAGGTTTGTCAATAAGGAACATACCTTGCAACGTGAAGGTCCCTGGGTCAATTCCCAGTCCCGTTAATTACTATGGCTGAAGTGCCCTTGAACATGGCACCTAATCCCTATTGCTCCCCAGGCGCCATATACAAAGCTGCCCACAACTCCGGGCTCATGTGCTCACTTCACTTATTGTGTGTGTATATGTGTGTTTCACTGCACTGAAGGGTTGAATGTGGAGGACACATTCATCTGTGTGCAAGCACAGTAGACAAAATAGATTACTTTAAAACTATATCGCTACACCACTGTGCCCCCGAAGTTTACAATAAAGACAAAAAGCCACTGATGTCACTAAACCATTTTTAAAACTATGTATGATACCCATCTGAACTTTATTTGTGTTTACAGCCATATATATTCATTCATTCATTCATTCATTATCTCCTGCTCTATCCTCTATTAGGGTTGTGGTGGGGTTCCCCATGCCCATCCAGGGGAGAACGTCTCGGGCGCTGGGCAGATACACCCAGGACAGGGCGCCAATCCATCGCTGGGCACACACTCACTCACACAGACACACACTCCATATGGGGCAATTTGGAGAACTCAATTGTCTTGATCCATGTTTTTGGACTGTGGGAGAAAACCGGAGAACCTGGAGGAAACCCACGCGGACACGGGGAGAACATGGAAACTCCACCCAGATGGGGATTCGAACCGGGAATCCCTAGCGCTGAGAGGCGAACGTGCTAACCACTAAGCCACCATGCCGCCCGCTATATATATATATATATATATATATATATATATATATATATATATATATATATATATATATATATATATATATATATATATATATATAAATAAATTTTGTAATTTGTTTATTAATAAAGTAGCTGGTTCTCTGTTGTAACACTATCTTTTCATCTGAGATGCAGAATTCTAATAAAAGCCCATAAACGTAAATTCACCACCTGTTTAAACAATGTCAACCTTTTAATCTACCTCACTGTACACATTGTCTGCAGTTGCTCTGTGTGGCTTTATTACACAGAACCCCTCCCATTCCCCACAGCCTTCCTTTATCTGAAGCAAGGTGCCATGAATAGAAGTCCCTGGGGAGTAGGTTAATTAGGAAGCCCTGACATGATCCATTTGTAATAATCATTAGGGAGTGAGCAGAGACTTTGACTTTCTTTTTTTAAACAGGGCCGACACAAAGTGGGTCACTGTGCTGGGGGCATCATGCAGGATGGACCTGATAGGTATAGCGCCATGCAGTGCAACAGACTCCCCTGTACAGTGCGTGTACAAAATGACACTTATTGATGTCAAACGGCCATGACGTTAACCTTGTAACGCAAAATGCTGGAATCCAATGAAACAGGTGATTTCTCTCTTTAAAGGAAAAAGAGTCTGAGTGATCAATGCAGTAAATACCAACAGTCTCATGAGTCTCATGTGAGTGAATATTAAGTAGCATCATGTAATTTATTCCATTAAAATACGCAACATCTTAAATATTAATAACACCAATGTACTGTAATGCCTGTATAACATAAAACTAAGATTTCAATTGAGAAATTGAATTGAGAAAACTCAATAAACCTGAATCAGACATAGCAAAAAATAGTAAAACATTCAATAATTTACAATTCATCAAAAGTAAAAAAAAAAAAAAAACATTGTCATACACATTTTATATATATATATATATATATATATATATATATATATATATATATATATATATATATATATATATAATGATATTATACATACACACAAATGAACAGATATATACACAAATTTGCAGCAGTTTCAGTGTATTATGCAAAAGCATGCATATTTGCACGGTTTTGCACATCTTTTACTATGTCCAAATACTTAGATAGAAGTTGTGTAGTAAATGCTTGCTGCTCTAACGTTAGTTTGTTTATGGAGAATAAGTCTTATTATTAATGCATGTTTTGCTTATGTGCAGGAATGTACACTATGTGTAACATTTACACAGTGTAAATTATAAAGTGCATTAAAGATCCCTCCCCACTCTGTGTTCCTTTTAATTACTAATAAAAAAAAACTGTTGAAACCTAATAGATGGAGATAAAGAACAAAGAGTAAAGAAAGTAAATCTGAAGTTTGATCCGCTACACACCATCTTCTTGTTTGCAAACAGGAGCTGGGAATTGATTCTGTTTGGAGTTTTTTTTACCTGGAATATTGGAGCCTGAATGCCCTCGCCGATCTTGTTGCGAATATAAATGTGGCGCGACATTTCGGCCAGCACATCGGTCCACACGGGCGGCTGGGCTCCCGCCGCGGCCCACGGCACGTTAGACGGGTTGCGCGCTGTTTGCTCCAGCTTCGCTCACTTTGCGTTTCCACAGTTCCACAGTTCCACGGTTCCACGGTTCCACGGCGCGGATGCGGGGCGTCGGGAGGCGCGGCTGCTCCAGTCTCCGTGTCTCACACACTGGATGATGTGCGCGCTGCAGCGCAACCCCACGCCACGCCGCACACACGCGCGCTTCTTTCGTGTCCGTGCGTCAGAACTGCACCAGGGACAATGGTTCTAAAAGTTCCCATGGCTTTTGGTTCTTCACTCTGTCTGTAGAAGCACATTGCGCACACATTCACACTACACGTTTTCTGTGAAATTTGGCACGCAGACGTTTATTTTATTAATTGCCTTCTGTCGTAGTGGTTGGGGTGGGTTTGCACTGGAGATCCATCCATCCATCCATCCATCCATCCGTTATCTTCAGCTTTATACTCTAAAGGGGTCACGCGGCCTCCCCATGCCCATCCAGGGGAGAACGTTTCGGGGCGCTGGGCAGATAGACCCAGGACAGGGCACCAATCTATCACTGGGCACACACTCACTCACACAGACACACTCTATATGGGGCAATTTGGAGAATTCAATTGACCTTGATCCATGTTTTTTGGACTGTGGGAGGAAACCGGAGAACCCGGAGGAAACCCACGCGGACATGGTGAGAACATGTCCAGTGTCCAGAAAGGCGCAATCAAATAAAATGTATTATTATTATTATTAACATGGAAACTCCACCCAGATTGAGATTCAAACCGGGAATCCCTAGCACTGAGAGGAGAACTTGTAACCACTAAGCCACCATGCCGCCCACAGCAGGGACAATGGTTCTCAAAGTTCCCATGGCTTTTGCTGCTTTCTTCACTCTGTCTGTAGAAGCACATCGCACACACATTCCAACTACACGTTTTCTGTGAAATTTGGCACGCAGACGTTTATTTTATTAATTGCCTTCTGTCGTAGTGGTTGGGGTGGGTTGGCGCTGGAGATCCAGCAATCCATTATCTTCCACTTTATCCTCTACTGGGGTCACAGGGGGGATGCCCATCCAGGGGAGATCTTTTCGGGCGCTGGGCAGATAGACCCAGGACAGGGCACCAATCTATCACTGGGCACACACTCACTCACACAGACACACTCTATATGGGGCAATTTGGAGAATTCAATTGACCTTGATCCATGTTTTTGGACTGTGGGAGGAAACCGGAGAACCTGGAGGAAACCCACGCGGACATGGTGAGAACATGTCCAGTGTCCAGAAAGGCGCAATCAAATAAAATGTATTATTATTGTTATTAACATGGAAACTCCACCCAGATTGGGATTCGAACCGGGAATCCCTAGCGCTGAGAGGCAAATGTGCTAACCACTAAGCCACCGTGCCGCCCACAGCAGGGACAATGGTTCTCAAAGTTCCCATGGCTTTTGCTGCTTTCTTCACTCTGTCTGTAGAAGCACATTGCGCACACATTCAAACTACACGTTTTCTGTGAAATTTGGCACGCAGACGTTTATTTTATTAATTGCCTTCTGTCGTAGTGGTTGGGGTGGGTTGGCGCTGGAGATCCAGCAATCCATCCATCATCTTCCACTTTATCCTCTACTGGGGTCACAGGGGGGATGCCCATCCAGGGGAGATCTTTTCGGGCGCTGGGCAGATACACCCAGGACAGGGTGCCAATCTATCCCTGGGCACACACTTACTAACACAGACACACTCTATATGGGGCAATTTGGAGAATTCAATTGACCTTGATCCATGTTTTTGGACTGTGGAAGGAAACCGGAGAACCCGGAGGAAACCCACGTGGGCACAGAGAACATGGAAACTCCACCCAGATTGGGATTCAAACTGGGAATCCCTAGCGCTGAGAGACGAACTTGCTAACCACTAAGCCACCATGCCGCCCACAGCAGAGACAATGGTTCTAAAAGTTCCCATGGCTTTTGCTGCTTTCTTCACTCTGTCTGTAGATAATAAAGATTTAATTTAAACACATCTGTGTGTCATCAGTGTGATGTCATCATCACAATTTTTTATTTTAAAACATCTTATTTTACACAAATATTAAAAACACAGGTCAGTCTGTCAATCTGCATAATAAACAAAATAAGTACAAAAGTGTCTTATATCTCCTAAAACATGTTAAACCCATTACAATTATAAAATGTCATACATCATTAAATTAATTTAGAATATGAACCAAAACTGAATTACCAAAACTAAAATAGAACTTAAATATAAAGACATGAAGGTAAAGAAGATGTTAATACTGTTAATGTAAAACCACTAAATGTAAACAAAATCATAAAAAAAGACTTAATGTTCTGAGCAGTGAGTTAATGAGAACCACATTAATGAGAGGAACTTATGCTTTGAGGATTAATGAATTGAAACTGAGTCAATTTAAATCTGTGATTCAGTTCTTGTGAATCATTTTTCTCATGAAACCAGTTTTAAACCCAGAGAAATCAAAAGTGATCTGAACGCAGTAAACAACCAAAGAACCACCTCAGGTTCATTTACATAACATCAGATGAAAGAGCAGTTCAGTTCAGGAGGAAAAATCAGAACCAAACCACCAATCAGTAATCAGATTATTCACAGAAATAAGAGGAAACAGCGCCACTTTCCTCCACCTGAGCTGCTCCTCCAGCTCAAACTCTCTCAGGTTAAGATCCATTAACAGCAGATTCTCCTCCTTCTGAGGCTGAAACACAGTAGAGATGTTGAAACTTCACTCATTCATCTCCATCAATAACTCATCATTAGTCTGAACATCAGGAAAGATCAGAGACTCCAGATGGAACCGGAATCAATCCTGAAAGACCAACAGAAGATCAACAGATGATTATTAGAACAATCTGATCTACTGCTCAATCCAACTGAAGGTTCTAATCTGATCTAGAACAGTAGATGACTACAGTGGAACTTTATTACACTCAGATCTCTGAGAATAAACATTCTACACTTCTGTTTCATCTCTTACCAGAGTTCTTCTTCCACATCAGGATTCCAACAACAACCAGAACAAGAACAAGGAGACCCGCAACAACCATGGAACGTAACAGTCTGGAGAACAGTCTGGAGAACAACTCAGTAATAAACAGATGAATTAATATTTATTTTCTACAGCAGATTAAATATTAATGTGTAGTTAAAATGTTTCACCACTCATGATTCTGATTTCTTTCAGCCTCAGTTCCTCCATCAAGCTGCTGTGTTGGATCACACAGGTGTATTTGTTCTTCTGCAGATCTTCAGGTGAGCCTCTCAGAATGATTCTCTTCTGGAAGCTTCCATCCTGGTTGGGTAACGTCTCTCTTACCTCCACATCCTCCTCCACCTCCTCTCCATCCTTCTGCCATGACATTGTCACTTCATTGGGGAAGAATCCTGTAGCATGACACACCAGATCTGGAGATCGTTGCTGCTGCTGGAACACTTGAGCTTCAGGACGAACTTCAGAAAGAAACAATAAATAAACATTATAAATTATAAAAGTTCATAATTGAGCCCCACAATACTAATAAGCAGTTCAGATGATGACTGAATGAATAATGAACGTGTGAGTAAGTAAAAAGTTAAATAATAGATGAAATATAAATTGATGGATGGGAGGAGTTGTGGCTGTGAGCAAAAGATGGATGATGATCATACAGTGAGTATCAGATGAACAGAGTGTGAGAGCAGTTGTATCATCATCATCATCATACTGTACCTATTCTCTCCAGAGTCTCTCTCCCATATGAGACATACTTCTTTAACCAGTCAATACACTTATTCTCCAGATAATTCTTATAATTTTGAGCCTGATCTCCTGTATATTCCCACTTGTGTTTACTAAGAACAGCTTTCTCATTCGCTGCAGTATAAGTGAGAGTCTTCAGATCCAGACTAATGAAATCATCTCCATCATAACCATACTGACTGTAACCTCTGATAGAACCATCATCATCCAACTCACAACCAACCATCAATTGCACTGTATGAACTCCTGTAAACACACACACAGAGATACATATAGGCATGAATACTGTGAGTTTAGATGAGTTTAGATTATTAAACATAAATAAACATTAATAAAACCTTCAATGTTCATCCATCCATCATCTTCCGCTTTATCCTCTACTAGGGTCGGGGGGGGGGGGGGGTTTCCCCATGCCCATCCATGGGAGAACGTCTCGGGCGCTGGGCAGATACACCCAGGACAGGTCGCCAAACTATCACTGGGCACACACTCACACAGACATACACACTCTATATGGGGCAATTTGGAGAACTCAATTGACTTGATCCATGTTTTTGGACTGTGGGAGGAAATCGGAGAACCCAGAGGAAACCCATGCAGACACGGGGAGAACATGGAAACTCCACCCAGATGGGGATTCGAACCGGGAATCCCTAGTGCTGAGAGGTGAACATGCTAACCACTAAACCACCATGCCGCCCCTTCAATGTTCATTTAAAATGTAAATGATATTAATGTTGAAGACAGTTGAAGGTTCATGTTAATTAGTGTGAGTACAGAGTGCAGGAGGATGATGTCATAATGATGTTACTCACCTCCAGTATGATTAAAGCGCTGCATTGCTGTGTCCATGTCCACTTTAAAAGTCTCCTGAGCTCCCTGTGCAAGCTGAATCTGTCTCTCCCAGTAACCTGGATCTTCAGCATCATTCTTCTTGATCCACTCTGACTTTGGAACCACTCTCTTTATGTTACTGTCATAATAAACAAACTGCTCTCCATCCACCTGACCAACCACAGTGAATTCTGGGAAATTTATTCCTCTGACACCAGTGTAGAAGTACTGCAGAGAATGAGAACCTGTAATAATATTTTAAAAATTGTCATTAATCAAAACATAAGAAAATAAATCTAAATCAGAAGCTTTCTATATTTTAATTACAAATTTTACTAATGCAAAACTTTTAATAAACATTTATTTTTAATAAAATAATCTGTTACTCAAAACACTTTTAATTATTCATTATATTTAATTGCTTATTCCATTGAACATCAGTTACATAGAACTGAATTACATTACATTTTCCATAAAAACTTTTACTTTTGTCTTTTAATGAAATGTTGTATTAAATCACATTTCTTCTTCAGACCAAACTGTTTTATCTCAAAACTGCAATACATTTACTTTTAAAGGTGTTTAAGGCCGAACTGCCTAATATTATAACCCACCACACAGTGTAATGATAAGATGTGGGTATAAATAACAACACAGTTTACAGAATTATTAATTTACTGCATCTGTAACTGTCTGAAAAATGTAACTATATAAAGTAATGTCTAATCAAGTTATAAACAGCACACATACACACCCATACTCACCCAGCCACAGGAATTCATTGCACTTTTATCTTTATTGTTATTTACAGTTTAGTACAATTACATATTGCCGTATATATTATTACAAATACTCAGTGTTATGTTATTTTTGTGGTGGTAACCTGAATTTATAACATTTTAATTGTAAAAGAGATTAAGTTATATATTTAATATTTGTCCTAAAACTTGTAAATGAGGAAGCAGAGATTAAAATAAGACCTTTAGACTCACCGGACAGACTCAGATGAAAACAGCAGGATAGAAGAATAAGAATTCTCATGGTGATTCTCTTATGTGCCACAGCAATGGAAGAAAAATACAATTTCTTTTGTTTAAAGGAATTACATACCTCAGATTCCTCCACCGGGCACCCTTACCAAGCTTTCACTTTATTGTGTTGATCTTTTCCTGTTTATGTGTTTAAGCAGAACAACCAGCCAATCAATTCATGAGTTTCATTATCAGTTGTTGTGGAGAAATTCTGCAAGTAGGTTGACCGCAAAGTGCCAGAAAACAGAGTGAAACACACATACAGTGTGTTTCACATACAGGATCAGTGTGAGTGAGTTCAGTTACAGTGAAACACACTGTTAAACACTCCTTCAGGTGGACTGAGGGTTGTTGCAGTGAAACAAACTGTTAAACACTCCTTCAGGTGGACTGAGGGTTGTTGCAGTGAAACACTGTTAAACACTCCTTCAGGTGGACTGAGGGTTGTTTAGCGACACAGTAAGCTGTTAGTACTTACAGACTAATTTTAAATGCAAGCGATTCATTGTGTGGACAAATACAGAAGACATAATAAAAACCATCAAATATCTTATATTAAAAAACTATAGCACAATGTCTGTATGTTTTCCTTTGAGCAGTACATCTTTGTGTATTTGTCTAAAACTATTTTAAAATTCGTTGTTTGGTGTATATTATAGTCATTTTAGTACAAATAGTACAACTAGTACAAATTCTATACAATTATAGATTTATTATGCTAAATATATTGAACTTGCCGATTTACTACTAACACAAAAATACTACTGGTACTTGCAAATTGTAGAAAAAAAAAATTGACAGAGTGGAATTACATTTTATTACATCTTTATTCTAAGAAATAAAAATAAACCGGCAGCTTGTGGGCAGAGCTAGCAGATTGGGTTCTACAATTGAATGAGTTACTCAGATACTTTGGAACCTAATGATGTAGAATTTTATATGATATTAATAATATTTCGTAATCAATGTGAAACTTAACTGGTAGCCAGTGTAAGTTTAATAACACAGGACTGATCTGATCAAACTTTCTGATTCTAGTTAAAACTCTAAACACTTAGAGATTATTTACAGATGAACTGGGTCTGATTAATACTACACTAGGGACTAGGGTCGCAGGGGGTTCCTCATACCCATTCAGAGCATAAACGAGAAGAAGCTCAAAAAGCAGGCTTAGAAGTTAAGTTGATTGTATATAAAATACGCAATGCTGACCTCTGGTGGCCATACGTGGCAACACTATGTATCTACAGCACACATACAGTCTCATCGGATCTGATCTCATTATCTTCTGCTTAATCCTCTACTAGAGTAACTAACGTTTCACGTGCTGGGCAGATAAACCCAGGACAAGGCAGCAATCCATTGCTGGGTACATCCACACACACTACATAGGGGCAATTTAGAGCATCTAATTCACCTTAAATCACCTTCTCAGAGACCCCAGAGAAAACATGGACATGGGGAGAACACAAACACTCAAGTCTGCATTTTTCCACATTTGACAACAGCTACAGTTTTGCATTTTTACAAATACAAAAGCAAAAATATGAAGAGCCCTGCATTCAAATAAAATGATTTTAATGATATCAGATTCAATGATCTAGGACAGCATGTCATATGGAATAACCGTGTTAACCAAACAGAAATAAATATGAATAAATACAAATTAAGAAAAAATTTCTAACTGCATGGTATTAATGAAATGCAAATGTAATACATTCCGGTTCATTTAGGCATCTAGGTGAAAACAATAAAATAAAAAATTAGAAGGAAAACATACCAAGTGAAGGAAACTACAGTTAAAGCAACTTGAATTTCACAGCTGGTCTGATGGTAAACAGATGAACTGAATAAAGCACAATGGAGTTTGAATATTTAACATCAGCGATATTCCACAGGATATTAACAGGAACCAGTGTAAAAGGCTACACACACTGGCACACTAGACCTATTACAGCACTGCAGCAGCTTAAGCATGCAGATTGACAGAATAACAATCCTGGATGTTGCTGGTTGAGCTATAGTGAGGTTTAAGGAGTATTTCCCAGCAGGATGCCTGCAATTACCCCCCCTTCTATTTACCCTTAAATATATAACTACACATGAATTACATGTCTTTAAGAGATGGGTGGATATGTACATATACCCCTGACTTTATATACACAAGATCTGAGACCTTGGACCATCAGAAGACACTTTTTGAATTGAAAGTAGACAGTGGGATCTTTACTATTGAGGGTTAAAAGAAGAAGTGATTCACTCGATGAAGAACTCAATAAAAAAAACAATAAAACTAATAAACAGTACTGCATATATTTTACTAGTAATGGAATTAGATCATACTCTCACCTCCCACTTGATTAGGTATACCATCATGATTATCAGCACTGTAGTGATATTGACGTGGTGATGCTGAGTTTGTGCACAGGTCTTAGAAGCATCCTGTGATTACTGACTAAGGATTAGAAGATGATGAACCCAAACTGTGCAGCAACAGATGACCTACTCTCTCTAATGTTACATCTACAAGGTGGAGCAGTGTTGTTGATGTAGCTAATACAGAGTGAGTAAATAAAACTTACTTCTGTCTCAGAACCAGCACCACCACCATCACCACAGTGTCATGCAGTACTAGGAATCATCCACCACCCTAATAATACCTGCTCTGTGGGGGTTCTGATCATAAGAGAACAGAGTCAAGGAGCCTAACAAAGTTTAGTGGAGCTGATGGAATAAACTAACTATAAAAACATGGAGGTGTACCTAATAAAGTGGCCGGTGAGTGTATATTTTCTGCAATAGAGATTAAAATGTAAAAAAAAAAAAAAACAAAACAAATAAAAAATAAAAAATAACAATAATATTTTAAAACCAGGTATCAGTAAAGAAAAAAGTTAAAGAAAAAAGTTTTTTGTTGCATGAACATCCAATAAACCTTAGTCTAACAGTCACAGTCTCAACTGTTTAAGGCAACATTGAAAGCAAAGGACACTTTGTCTATGAAAGAATACAAGTCTATGAATTAAGAAATGACATCTCTACGGTCGGAGTCTGGACAGCACTGCTTTAAGAACATGTTTATATAGATAATCAATAAATCTACATTTTTTTAAGGCAAACAACCTTTTTTTCATATTCCGCATGATTTATTTTTGTATATATCAGCAAACTACCTACACTGACATGTTCGATGAGCTGATGTGTCTCAGTCAGGTGAATATACAGTTAATGTCTAAAAAAAGATTATTTTTAGAAATATAATATAAGGTGGCCACGGTAAAAAGTAAGTAGTTTGCTCCTTGTGTTGTTTACCGAAATAATACCACTGTGCAGATTCTTCATATTTCATCACTTTCTGATCTGATTTTGAGAATGGAATTGTTTTATTTGAATAATTTCGTTGCTTGTATAAATTTGGACAGAAACGGGGATATTTAAGAAATTAGATATTTATATATTAGATTAGATATTAAAACTTATTGCTAAATTGAACTGTTAGAAACACATCTCATCTCATTATCGTGCTTAATCCTCTATGAGGGCCACATCCATGGCATACATTAGGTACATACAAGATACATCCATTGATGGGCACACACGCTCACACACACACACACACACACAAAATATAGGGGCAATTCATAGCAGCTAATTCACCTTATACCATTTTTTTTGGACTTTGGAATGAGGAGAAATCCCAATAGCTTAGGATTCAAACCTGGATCTCGAAAGCTGAGAGGTTGACATGCTTACCACTACACCAAGACATTGCCCTCTGATGAGCTATTCCATTCAAATCAACCATGACAGAGTCGGATGATCATGTCAAATTACTGTGATTCACAGCGGATTCATTAAATCATAGCTTCAGGTAATAACCATGTGGTTCTGAACGTAGAATTGTTGTTGGTGCCGATTTAGTGGGTTGATCCAACATTTCGATACCTGTTCACAGATGACAGTGTAGAGTTTATACAATGGTGTCATAAAAAAAAACATCATCCAGCATTTACATTGATGATAACTAGGAGTTCAGCAGAAATTTAGCAACTGATTAAAAGCAAAAACGAGCTACAGTACCTCAGATAATCACTCTGTACAATTGCAGAGAGCAGAGGCACCTCTCTTTACCTTGAGGTGGATGGGCTACGTCAGTTTTCCATTGAATTAATTAATTTCCCATCCATTAATTAATCTAACACACAGTGAGTGTACTGTTATCTATGTTAATTGAAACAATGAATATTTATAGAGGTCATTTTTTTGTGTGTGGAGGTTTTTTTTAAAGATATGGTGCAAAAATAAACATCACTTCTACTGACCAGCATTTTTGATTGATTTGAATAAATAGTATAGTTAGATCATGTTGGTGGCAAAAAATGCACATACCTGATGCTACGAAGTATGTTTTGCAATACTAACAATTGAATTCATGCCAACTATCCTGGTGAATTAGCAATCGGATATTTTGCAAAAATAACACAATCATGTGAATTAGATGTCAGGACATTGTGTGTTCACAGAAGTGTGAGGTCACACTACAGCATACTGTACATACACAGCTACACAGTCATTTCTTCCGGATTTCCCTTAGGCGTGAGGGTTAATACAGGTACAGATTAGCAGGACTCCTGGCCCCATGCTCATGTCTCCACCTTTCCGAAGGTTCCGTCCGGGGGGCGGTAATGTTTAGGGAAGGCCTTCAGCTGCAGAGAGTTGAAAGCGTACTTGCGGCCGCCCACATTCTTCACGGTGTTCTCACGCCGGCAACCCTCGCTGGTGGTGGGTGGAGGTGGGGGATTAAAAGCAAATGGAAAACACAAAATGACAAACAGAACAACAAACAAAGGGACATGTTTAAAGATCAAGAGCAAAAAATAAACGACCACGACAAAAAAAAAAAAAAAAAAACTGATAATCAAGCAGCACAGACACGTGAAGGGTTTCTGCATGGCACGCTATTGGGTTAGCAGCGATGGGAGAATGGAAATGCAATGGGAGGCGATGTAGCAATGGAAGCTAGCGTATTCTCACCGGGAAAGTGAGTATATAGATTGAGAAATGAATTTCAACGTTCAACCCAGCAGCACTCAGGGAAAAGGTTTTATTGGGAACGACGGCTCACTGCAGTGTGAAATCAAAAGACGAGTCAAATATTTATTTAAGAATACTTAAGATTTGCATTTTAAAACACAAAAAAAAAAAAAAATCAATATTAGAATAAAAAAGAAACATGTTAAGAAATAAAAACTATGCAAAGTAGTTTTACTAACAGGTTTGTTGAACATCCAAGAATGTCCAAGAACATGTTCACCTACAGACCGGTGATCCGTGTTAATTGAAAACATGTAGCATTCTAAACAAAAGCTTTATAACGCAGGTAGATCATGATCGAGCATTCGGTTAATTATTACAGAGGACGGTTTGTAAAGTTTTGCATTTTAATTTAAATCATGGTGCAGTCAGACGCAGTAGTGCAAGTATAAATCTCTTTCCTGAACGAATCTCACTAAGCTGGATGCGTGCAGTGGTCCTTGTCAGCACAATTTGATACCAACTGGACTGAACCACCCAAACTCAAAACATGAAAATGCTTCTTGATTGTCATGAACGTCCTGTGTTTATTTGTACAGAGGCATAAGTCTCTAACTAACACCGTCATTCACTAACACCGTCATTAAATAACAGAATTCTAAAATAACAGAAATCCAAATGCACAATCATGTCACCCAACGGAAAAGCTTTCACCCGAAACCATGCCACACTGCTGACATTATTAAACAGTAAGATTACAGAATAAACAAGGAATGACATATAATAAGGATCAGAGGACATTATTGAACAGGGTCTGTCTTGCATCACATTGGAATCATGCACAGCTCACATTATAGCTGCATGGCTCAACCTTAACCCATTAGATTGCCACAATTCCCTCCTCGAGAAAAGAGGTAGCTAGAGGTAGCTAAAAAATTCTTATTCCATAGCAAATTAAAATACATACTGTAAATATCTTGAGGAATGTAGATCATATCTATATTGAGTAGAACAGAACTCTAACCGCAAAAGTCTTTACACAATTTGAAAATATAATATTCCTATTCTTAGTTTAATGAATTCCTAAAATCACAAAGCAGAGGAGTTTAATCAATAACTGTAATAATATCCCACACAGCACATTTCTAATGACTTTAAACATTTAAACACACAACTGAATTGGATTTATGGGCACTTTCGGACAAAATAAATGTTTTTTTTATTTTTTATTTCTAAGAACTGTTATATAATAATGTGGTCAATATTTCAAAACTGAAAATGACCATATTTTCTTCGAAACTCTCTCTCTCTCTCTTATAACAATGTCCTCTTTTTTTTTACCAGGTCCAATGTAAATAAAGTTTACAGTAGTAGAAATTATATTCAGACTACAGAAACACTTGTATAACTGTAAAAGGAAACACGGACCCATATTCTTTCTAAACCACCACCACAAATATAAATAGACCTTATAGGAAATAAGCCTGAGGCATGAGTTACTAAGTAAAAAGACCTAAAAAGAAAATTAAATGAAATTAGTTCTTAAAAAAGAATGCTTTAAAGAGAAAATGGGTCGGATCATAACTCCTGACCTGAACCCAAAAGTCTTCATATCTTATAATATGTTCATATCAGAACAACATAAGAACATTTGAAAAGTTCTTTTAATTTGGCACTGAAGGCATGATAAGATAATTTTTAATGAGATACATGGCCAAAAGTATGTAAACACCCACTGTAATTACATCAAATTGATTTTTAAATCAAACGCAGAAAGAGATACAGGACATGATGTGAAACGACTCTTATAATATGAGTAAATTCGGTCCTTAAATTTAGTCTTTTGCGTAGCCATGACATTACTGACAATAACACACACCTCTCAGCGCTCAATATCTGATTTACAATACATTATTTTAAATCATGTACCATATGATTTAAAATAAATCATGTACCATAAATGGAAATACAGATTAATATCAACAGTGAGCCGATTCCTGATGAGCGACAAACCTGTATCCTGTTACTCAGCGATCAGTGTTTTTTGTAAAAAACCGGACCAGATTACGTTGCGGATTTACCCGATAGTTGATAATTTCATTTTAAATAAACACATTTATGAATCAAACCTTGTTTTAATATTGCGGTGTGTTTGACATCTTTTTTTTTTTTTTTTTTAAAGTAATAAGGCACTCGGGGTTGTGTATTATTGTGAATAAATCATGGGTATACATCAGGGGAAAGAGGTGTTGTTAGACACGATGTATAGCTGGGTGCCATTACACCCCTTTCTCGTGATTTATATTCAATGATACACAACCTCGATTGCCTAATTGCTTTATTACGTCACACTGGTGCACACCGTTTTTAGTTCAGCGCTCGCAGAAATGTTGCTGCAGCATCTTTCTTCAGTCGAGTTGG
The DNA here is from genome assembly GCA_019802505.1 of Corydoras sp. C115. Taxonomy (NCBI): domain Eukaryota; kingdom Metazoa; phylum Chordata; class Actinopteri; order Siluriformes; family Callichthyidae; genus Corydoras; species Corydoras sp. C115. The sequence goes on from JAFMOC010000013.1 coordinate 1,166,989, forward strand.
GATACAGTATGATGCAGAAAGGATTCACTTTGGTGGTCAATTACAGACGTCATTTCTCTCGCTTCCAATATTCTTTGAAATAATCTGAAGCATTGATACAAATATGAAGCAGCCAGAGATATTCATTATTGTCAATGATGTCACGGCTGGACAAATGGCTCAGAATTTCCAATTTATTGACCAACTACGGGTTTTCTAAATAGGATTAAACGTTGAGCTGTTTACAAAATTTTGGCCATAACGCAACAAGAATCAATAAATGCACACAATGATATAGATTCTGCTGCTCATCCAAATCCCTTATCATAAACAGCAGAGCCAGGTTTATATGTAGACTTAGGAAGCACGGATAAAGGAATACTGATATTTGGAAAACCCAGGAAAAGCTCCGTAGCTTTGGGAACCTGAATGCTAATAATGTGGCGGACAGAAAGCAACCGAAATAATTGGATATTTGGCACGAGCACTTACATTCTGCTTATGGTTTCTGCATAATTTGGCATTGCATTGTTTACATTTACGCCTAAAATGAAAACTTTAAAAATATATAATCTCACCCTTAACTCTAACCCTGACCCTAACCCACTAGACAAACAATAAAGCCTATTGCCGTTTATCCCATTACAAATATATAACGGAAACCCAAGGACTCTGCATCATCTTCTGACTTAGAAAGAAATTATGTTGAAAATATGTAGCTATTTATATTTACTGCATAACTAACTTCTTCTAAACTGATATATAATCAAATTTAAACATTGCTTAAACATCATTGGAAAAGTGCACTGAGCTTTGACGACGCTATTGGCTTTGCATTTAAGTGGAGACACATGGAAGACATCAAAATACACAACTCCACCACAAGACACTGAGAATCAGCTGACATTATTAAATTAAAAATATCTCAGTGGAAAACAATCAGCATATCTGAAGCCGGTGCAATCAAATGGTCACACCCGTGTGTATAAACTCTCACTCACTAATTATTCAGCTTTTTACGAAAGCACTCAAATAATAACCAAATCAGAATGTAGTTTACATCCTGTGTGATTGATACTTCAGCTATCATCGGACGTTATGTAATAAGGCAGAATGATGCACTGTGAAAGACTTATAGACCTTTAGACTATAGAGAAAAGATGTCACAAAGTGACTCGACCGTCACTACAGCTAATCAGTCAATCAGAGAAAAGGAACATGTGAGATTAGCAAGAAATATCTCAGTTTAGAAAATTCAGAGGTAAAGCAGAAGTGGGAAACGAGAGGCATGTTTAAAATAAAAAGCTAAAATACAGAACATAAGGAGAATAGTGGTCAGTGACTGTAAATAAAACTATTTAAATAAATATGGGAATGGGCTGGCACATGTTTCCATGTTCTCCCCGTGTCCACGTGGGTTTGCTCTGAGTTCTCAGATTTTCTCCCACAGTCCAATAACATGGATTTAGGGTAAATTGGCTGTTCTAAATGGCCCCTACATAGTATCTGTGAGTGTGTGCCCAGCAATAGATTGGGTGCATCTTTACCCAAGTATAGGATTGGAATGGATGGAATAAAGGAATGAGAGAAAGAAAATTAAGTATAGTTGTAAATAAGGAAAGTGATTAAAAATATATATACAGTATATAAAAACCAGAAATGTAAAGAAAGAAAAAAATAAAAGTAAGAATGAGAGAATTAAGAAAGAAGAAGCCAGAAACGGCGAAAGAGCGACGAAGAAGGATGGGTGGGGAGCAGGGGGGCTCAGCTGCAGCGCAGTTTGCTTAGCAGATAGCCGACAGTGAGGAAGAGCCAGACGATCAGCAGGTTGGGAGTGAGCGCGAGCAGAGGCAGAGAGTACAGCAGACTGGGTTCCAGCCTCAAGTCCCGCACGGGCAACACGCCGCTCAGGTTCTTCTGCGTCACGCCCTCACGGGTGCCAATGCTACAGGGTGGAGGTGGTGGACGAAGAAGAAGGGGGGTGGGAGTGCATGTTCATAAGCACAAAGGGTGTTTTGGGGATGGGGGTAAAACCGCAATGGGGTAAACATTGACAAAAAATGAGTGAAAATAGACCGAAATAAGACGTGTGATGACAGAAGGGCATCACGCAGATGTTTAATGAGAGGATTTAAAAAAATTCAGACGACAACAGAAGTTACAAACGTGAACGAAACCAGAAATGAAAAACAACCAAACAACAAAAAACAGAGAAAAAAAGAGAGAAAAGAGGGAAAGTGAAGAAGAGTAAATCGGAGAGGAGTAAATTAGGATGTTATCAATAATCAGCACTCATCCCTGCATGGGATTTACTCAGCCGTGCGGCTCGCACATGCATCGGTTCTAATTCCAACGGGATCCAAAACCCACGAGTCCCTCCATTCATTCACTGCAGCCACAGGGAGGGATTCCTGAATCAGCCGGGGTGCGCTTGGACTGCGGTGGAGCGGAGGGAGTCCGGTTTCTCATGCGCTAAAGCAAAACGCACTCATACCTGGTTTACATGAGCGCCGTTTGTGCAAAGCCAGAGTGCAATGCCGCTTTCAGAACAGTGTGCACAGCTCACATCGAACACAACAACAGAACCTCTTCTTGTTTCCTTCCTTGAAATTCTAATTAACCCCAAAAATGCACGACTTTGGAGAGGATGCAAGAAGAGGAGAAGGGTGAAGAACTAAGAGGAACTCATGACCGAAGCCTAAATCACAAGTGGATGCCTATGTGGAAGGTTCGATTGATCAACATGACTGGGCTTTATACGTCTAGCGGTTTGGCGAATGCAGGTTGGGATGAGGAGGCAGGTGGAGAAATGCTTATCGTAATCCCAAAAAGAGAAGCAACGATGGAAAAGCCAAAGCAAACAAACATTCTTCTGAACACAGCAGCAAATAGAGTGCAGATAGTGATATATAATAGAAGAACAAAACAACAGACTGAGAATAAAAGACATGCAGTAAGTTCTGAACGTCTGAGTCAACCAGCAAGTTTATTCTTAAAATATTTATTTTAATTTGGGATTTCTTTCCTTGATTATTCTGAAAAAAAAAAGCAGGTAAAAATAAGAAATGAAACAAATGGAGGTAACAAAGATGAATAATGAAATATGGGACTGGGCTGTTATTTTGTTTCTGAATTCTATAACATGAAACTTGTTAGTAGACTCAGACCTCAGGCTGCTCATCGCTGAAGTTGCAAACAGATGCAAAGACATTACAGTTTGTTCATTTCTTATGCAGAACTCCTACCTGCGCATGCAGTCGAGCGCCTGAGTGAAGACCTGCGGCGCCATGCCGTGTTCATGCTGCAGGATCAGACATTGCTCCAGAGTGACAGACATGGCTGTGCGGTCCTTCGCACTCTTACAGCTGGTGAAACGTACGCCGTTCAGCCTCCGGCAGATCTGCATGTGAAATCAAATGTTCAATTAAAATAAAATCTCAACTCATTATATTCTACTTAATCCTATACTACTAGCTTCATTGAGGGTTTCCCATGTCCAACCAGGGTAGAACGTTTTCAGGGGACAGGGGGCCAATCTTTCACCAATACACGCTATATAGAGGCAATTTAGAAAGGGTAAATTTAGAGCAAGTAATTCAGCTTGAATTCCTGTTGTTGGAATGTGGGAGGAAACAGGAGAAACCGGAAAATCCAACGCAGACATGGGGAGAACATGTTAATCAAAAACAGGTTCACTACTGTCAATTTATGGAACTCAACACCAGCTACTTCACTCTACATGCTGCATTGCATTGAATACAATGCTGAAATAATACAAAATTATTACTAAATCCATCCATTATCTTCTGCTTCGCGGGGGGGGGGGGGGGGGGGGGTCCCCATGCCCATCCAGGGGAGAACGTTTTGGGCGCTGGGCAGATACACCCAGGACAGGGCGCCAATCTATCACTGGGCACACACTCACTCACACAGACACACGCATACAATCTCTATATGGGGCAATTCTGAGAATTCCCACGCGGACACGGGGAGAACATGGAAACCAGATGGGATTCGAACCGGCAATCCCTAGTGCTGAGAGGCAAAGGTGCTAACCATATATTTAAATAAAAAAAATAATAATTCTATGGTTAATGTGGGGTTATATTCATGGCAGGCTGTGTTATTCCCTGAGGTTTAAGATACATGGTGTCAGTCATGTGTCTGCCATATACAGGGTGGGATTTTGGAGACATTTCAGAGTCTGACAGTTATGTGACAGTGCTGAGCAAGTTGCCAAGAATCTGATGTAATTTAGCTCCAGCTCAAAACCGCTTAGACATGACAAGTGGCATCACAATCACCATCAACAAATCAGGTCACTGTGACCGCAGCTCATTACTATCTTGCAAAAATCCCAGTCATGTGACTACCTCTGCCGCCTGCCACAGGATATCGACGTTTTTGTTTTTTCTTGCTTGAACGTTCTGGCTGAGGAAACGCAACAGCTCCGGGAGACATGTTTGACTGCGCGAACGAGGGAGACCTGGAGAGAGAAAAAGAAAAAAAAAAAAAAAAAAAAAAAAAAAAAAACTGTATTACTTTATATCCACGAACACATTAGAAAGCAGACTGTACAGAGCATAACATGTTGGCAAGGTGCATGGAGGAAGAAAATAAGGATTCTGGGAATTTGAACTCACAGTCATCTGGCAAAACCTCTTTAAACTGCTGGTAGTAAGAATTCAATCGGGAAAGACTCTCAATGTTGATAAGCTCCTGTAGCGAGGTATCTCCAAACCTGCACACCGAAATAACGATGTAGTAATTTGGAAGCAAAGCATCACCAACGGATTCTCAGTGCTGACATTCAACTACTAATTTAGTCAATTCAGCAAGTAATGGTAAGTCAGTATGCTACATACTGTGTAGTTCATTCATTCATTCATTCATTATCTCCCGCTTTATCCTCTATTAGGGTCGCGGTGGGGTTCCCCATGCCCATCCAGGGGAGAACGTCTCGGGCGCTGGGCAGATACACCCAGGACAGGGCGCCAATCCATCACTGGGTACACACTCACTCACACAGACACACTCTACATGGGGCAATTTTGAGAATTCAATTGACTTGATCCATGTTTTTGGACTGTGGGAGGAAACCGGAGAACCCGGAGGAAACCCACGTGGACACGGGGAGAACATGGAAACTCCACCCAGATGGGGATTCGAACCGGGAATCCCTAGCGCTGAGAGGCGAACGTGCTGACCACTAACCACTGTGTAGTTCAATAAAGTAAAAAAAAAAGATTTTTTTTTTTTCATGTGAGACATAGGGGCTTTTGCACACAAATGCGTGTGCACACACACAAACACACACAGTATTAATACAGTACTCACCTCTCAGCTAGTGTTTGCTGCTCATTGATGCCAACATTAAAATGGACTGGCTGAACGCGAAGAAGCATGCCGCTCTGAATCTCCCGTGGCAATGCATCAAACATGCTCCCCGGCAACGGGATGCGCACGTTGAAGCCGCTGCGGTTCCCAGTGATGACAGGCAGCATGTCTGGAGAGGAGGTTGAGATGGCCTGCGTCACTTTGAATGTCACGTTCCGTAAGTCCATGATCCCCACACTCATGTCCTCCAGCATGGCCAGTTCCTCTCCTACAACAAGCCATCGCACATTTTTTTAAATATAAAAAAGTGCAAAGACACAAAAAATACATAAGAATACAGATCAATATCCAGGTAAAGAGAAAGTATTAACACAAGCTGTACATTTTTTGTATATTCTTTAATTATCCTTTGGCAGTTTAAGTCTTTCCTAATTAATTTATTAAAGGGTTTTAATTTGATATAGATAAAAACAAACATAGTAAAATAGATAAATTAGTTTCAATTCTTCTTTCCTGATCAGGAGGTCAAATTGTCTGGCTTCCACTAGAGGGCAGGCAAGGAACGCATTTCATCCACAGCAGGTCACATGGCTTAAAAATCATGATTCATTCACATGTCAAATGGTTTAAAGCAGCTTTAAACTTGCATATCATGAGGAAATAAACATATTTATTAGAATGTTATGTATTTACCATAAGTGCTGAGTAAACTTTCAAACTGCGCAAGAAGTCCGATGGTGTAGAGTTGCCTAAGAAAGCCGTCATCACGAAGACAGTTCCTCAGTTTGATGATGAAACCACAGATTAGAGCAGTAAGCTAAACATACAGAGGAGAAAAATAGATGACTGTAGAAGGAAACACACAAATAGATTTTAATATCACATGATTAATGGTATCTTATTATCTTCCGCTTAATCCTATACTTGGGTTGTTGGGGGTTTCCCAATGTCCATCCAGGGTAGAACGTGTCGAACGCTGGGCCGATACACTCAGTAGAGTATGCCAATTCATCGCTGGACACACTAACTCACACACACACACTATATATATCTATCTATCTATCTATATATATATATATATATATATATATATATATATATATATATATATATATATTTCTTTATTTATTTCACATTGAATCTATGTTTTTGGCCTGTGAGAAGAAAACGCAGACATGGGGAGAACACCGTCTGTATTCAGATCAACCTAACATGTCTGCATTTAGACAGCCTCCATTCTGATTGGGTGAATGATCTTCTTTCAAGAGCAAGTGTCTGTGTGAGGGAGTGTGTGCCCAGCAATGAATTGGCATGCTGTCCTGTATCTGTCTGAAACGTTCCCTTTTGAATGGGCATGGGTAACCCCCCCCGCAATTCTAGTCCCTAGTAAACGATTAAACAGAATATAAAACGATGATGATTTGTCACAGTTCTTGGAAAACATCATAATGTAATATGCATTTCAAACTCACCGTCTGACAGAAGACAACGTCTCGGCGGTACTGCACACTGATGTCCATGGCGATAGTGGGTGCTTGGTCCTGCATCAGCAGAAACACCATTGACTTCTTGGCCTTGTCGCTCATCATGGCCACACATTCTGTTAGCGTTGTCAGCAGGGGATACAGAGCTTCACTCCACTCGCCTGTCGTACAAAGGTGTAAGGATGTGAGGAGCAATTGATTAAGAAATGCCCTGTATCTACTACAGTCCATAACATCATACAGTATAACCAACCGATTTAATGAATAATACTACAGGACAATATGTAACAAGACGACACAAAGCACAGAGAAATAGTAACAATGACTTTTCAACATTTAACTTAAGAGCATCAGCAAAAGGGGTTGGGGGTACACACTTACCTGGGTAGCGTTCCTCTACCTGGTTGTTACTGCCATCTAGGGGGCAACATGCACAGTTAAGAAGCACAGCCAGCACACAGGGACAAACACAAACATTGTGGCTCACAGACAGTTGTGATGCAAACAAAACAGTACGCTTTACTTCTATACTACCACATATAGTACAACTTAAGGAGTTTAAAACAGACTGTAGATGCCTTAGTATTGTATTAGTGTAATCAACAATTACCCACTACTCGGTCACCACACACTACATAGGGGCAATATGGAATAGTCAATTTACCATGACTGGATGGTTTTTGGACAGTGGGAGGAAACCGGAGAACCCGGGAAAAAAAAACCCACACGGACATGGAGAAAACATAAAAACTTCACCCAAAACGAAATTCAAACCCCAGCACTGATACATATTTTAAAATTTCTTATACTTTAAATGAGGTCCATAAAGTGGAGCAGCTGTCTAAATCCCAAAACACTTCTGAAAGTAGGAGACCTGATGAGGTAATGCAACAGCAGCCTCTACTGAATGATTATGGCACTGTCACTAAGAGAAAAACACCCACAGAAGGCTGCGCAGTGACCTTCATATAATCCTGCCACAGGGATGGTGTTGAAAATATAGCAAAGAACCCTGTGACCGATTGTGACCGAAAATTGGTCACAAGATATGAAGCTAAATAATTAATTTATATCAGAGTTCTGCTTATCCCCTGCACTCAGAGCTGGCAATTTTAAACAGTCAGCGACAGGCACTGTAGCTATCTCAGTGAAGAAACCATAATCCTGCCTCCCACTCATCAGACAAGGACAGAGTTATTTTGGATAAAGGTTTACATCAGCTTTTAAACTCATGAATTAGAAAATACTTTGAAAATCAATCTTGCTACATTTTAAAACATATCTCAGGGCTTTATTTAGATTTTTTTTCGGATTTGTATGGTTCCTCACCATGTGCTTTATGTTTTCTAAGAATGCCATATGTTAACAAAGAAGACTAGCAGATTCCCAGATCGTGTGTCAGCCCGTAAACTGATCACTGACCTAGTCACCAACAGTGTGATCACAGTCACATCACTAAATGAGCTGTAATACTGAAGTGCTGGAGGGTTGGACATGAGGTTGTTTAATAAATAAAAAGTTCCCCCTGACTTTTGCAGACTTTTGTTATTATGAGAACATGGTTTTATAAGTGGTGTGAAAAGACATTGCACAAATTAAAGTACGAAAAAAGACTGTTGCTATGACAGCAGGTCAGGGAGGTGCAATAAACAGTGTGTGTTGTGTGATTGAGAGGCGCCAGGAAGCAGCATTAATCAACTGCATATTCAAGAATTAACTTGAATACCCAGAAAACAGTATTACTGCGGCTAAGAAACTAACGGTATGGATTTTGTAATGTTTTTAGTGTTGTAGGCTCAACCACTGCACTGTTAGACTGTTTAATATGTGACACCCTAAAGTTATACGCAAATGTATTACAGTTATACAGGTTTTTTTTTTTTTTTGTAAGATGCGTGACACTGAGATGAAAGAAAATGCTGAATGTTAATGCGGAAACAGGTTTCTTTAAATCCTGAAAACACACAAAGACCACTGACCCACACATGAGCCGCAAGTTAAGTCTTTTACTTCACCTGCATTCCTGGCTCCGCCTCTCATTCACAAATTTGTGCTCAATTAAAGAACTGCATCATGAGATCCAAAAATGGAGACTCGTGCTGGAGTCTGACACCATGGTGATAAGACAATGGCTGAATGGTGGGAGGCTGGAATAAGGATTCCTCAGTGCTGCTGTTATATCATGTTATATCGGCTGTTTAAGGCTCCAACACAGAGATTTAGACACGCCCCCTTTTTGCTCCACTTATTGTCCATGTTCTCTGTGGACTACAGTACATACTGTGTGTCCCCTTTAGTCTGTTCTCGAATGGTCAGGACTAAGTGAACAAACCAAATGAATTCACATGCTTTTAAACTAGATGTGATGAAGTATGCACATGAAATGATGAAAATGTTCCAAAACAAAAACTGTTAATAATTACGAAATAAATAAAAGAAAAAAAAATGAACAACATACATGTTAGGAAAAATATGCTGAGGGATTCTCATAGGCTATGTCCACAATAAAGGTTTAATTCAGTTAAAACAAATCACTATAGCTGTATTTACATCCGGCATCCATACTGAGTGAACACAGGGAGAACATATAAACTCCACCCAGACCGGGACTCAAACCTGGATCCTGAGCACTGAGAGGCAGATGTGCTAATAACTACACCACGGTGCTACACGACATATTATGTTTATTTAAATAAAAAATGATTATTAAAGAAATAATCTGTCTCTTATGGTGGATCCAGCATGCACGCCGTGCAACGCAACACCTACATGACAAAATGCACTTTATAAAATAGATATTTCCAGTCCTTAAATCTGATTGGCGGAGCTGACAATAATGCAGACCTCTGCTGAGCGCTTCACATTTTAATCAATGCGTGATATATAATACATTATTTTAAATAATAAAATACATTTATAAACAGCGAGTCAATTCCTGAAGAGCACTGAATGTGTTTTGTAATTTGGCCACGAGATGGCAGGTTTTGATTGTTAGAGACACCGGTAAAAGCAATCAGTTTTCAATTTAAAAACCAGGCTAGATTACATCGCAGAAGACCAGATTATTAACGATATTTTGATTTCAATAAATTTGTGTTTATAAATCAACATATCTGACGTTTAACTATACTCTCGTTTGCATCTCATTTCAATGGTCATGTGATTAGAATTGTAGTCTGGAAGGAGGTTTTTAATAGTTTTACTTTTGTACATTTGTTCACCTTATGTAACTTTTATTGTGGACATAGCCATGTACAGGAAAACAAATAATAAAAAGAAAGGACAGAGTGAGTGAGACACCTACAGGCTTCTGCACTCGGGAGGCATGCAGGGTTCACTGTTGTGGGTAATGATGATGAAGAACATTGCGCTGGTGGCGAAGGAGGGGGTGAAGATGAGGGTGAAGATGTGGGCAGATCTGGTGATGGATGCTCATTCATGCAGTCGGGGTTGATCCAGTAAGCATGGCACCTGTCATTACCTTTCTTCGGCGCCGTGCTCTGCTGGTCGCTCTGGAACATGTCCTCGCTGCTGCTGCTGCGTAACCGTTCTCTCTGTAAGAGCTTATCCACCCGCTGGATGATGCACTCCAGACTTTTATCTACATTCACCCACACCTTCTCCTAACAGCAGAGAATCAAAACAAAATGAGCTGCGTTCACTTCAGTGGACTTGGACTTTGACATGCTAACACGCTCAAACAAATTATATACAAACAGCTAACAAGAGGACATAGAGGGTGTGGTAATTAAGCCAGTATTAATAACATCTATTTTAATCATGCAACAACAAACTAACAGCGGCAGGATCCCAAGATTGGGCCCTGGGTAGGTTGGAAATTGAGTGGGGTTTGCATGTTCTCCCTACATTTATGTGCGGGGGTTTCCTCAAGGACCGAAAATTCATTTCCCCATGTCCAGCCAGACAATCCATTGCTGCGCACTCACACACTATATAAGAGCAATTTATGAAGGGACAATTTGGAGCAGCCAATTCACCTTGAAACCATGTTTTTCGACTGTGGATGAAAACAGGAGAACCTGAAGTAAACCCACATAGACACAGGAGAACATGGCAAGCCTTCTTTGCCTTTTGGCTTGTTCCTGATGGAGGTCATCGCAGTGGAGCTGCATATTCGACTTCAGGAAGGGCATTTTACTCAAATGCCCATCCTGATGCGACCCTTTTATTCAATAGGTCTTGAGACCGGCACTATGAGTACACTAATACACACACCCATACACACACATCTATTACCATCTCCATTGCACCTTTTGGTGTGGCTTTAAATGTTTAAGAAAGCCGGAGACCCGAAAGTGGACATGCAGGCCCCATACAAAAATGACCCAACTTCATCCCACTAGGACTCGAACCCAGAACCTTCTTACGGTGAGGCGAAAGCGTCACATGTTTGAATGCCAGAATAAGCATTTTGTCTCAGTTGGTTTCAGTCGTGACCTTACCCACTCCTCTTCATGCCAGTCGGCGTGCAGGGACGAGCGGTTGTTGCTCCACTTGGCCAGCAGCGTGTCCTGGTCATTCCGCAGCACAACATGCTCCGAGTCCGCAGACGGAGAATTCTTGGAGGCGATATACTCGGGCCTGGCGGCGTTCAGAGCCTGCACGGCCGATGCCAGCAGCTTACAGTCACACACTGTTACAAGCTGCCGAGTCTGCGGGTGACGAAGATACAGAATCGAAATCAGAAATAAAGAAAATAAAAAAACATTGAAAACACATTTGTGCAGATTTTTTGCTTCATTTCTCTTTTCTCAACCAACCCATGACCCATCAGTTATATTTGTTGAACCGTATATAAAATTGTGTAGGCTTTTTGAAAGGCTCCCCCTCAACAGTAACATGTTGCTTGCACACTGATGCTAATGATGTCACAGACACCAAACCAGGACTTTAATACTTTATCTGAAGTTTGCTGCTTGAAATATAAGTAGCAGGACTTTATATGCAGTACTTTTATTAATAAGGAGTTATACAAAGGATCTTTTAGATTGATAGCCCAACATCCTAAGTAATAAACCACCCCATCTGTATCGTACTATAAATGCAAACTTTGCATTCTCATAAGTAAACTATATTTGTCGTGATGCTCACCTTGTCTGCCAGTATCGTGAGTGTTCTTTCCAGGCCATTGGCAGAGCGCTCCTTGGCGGCACGGGAAAGCCGCTCGGCGTAGTAGCTAACCTGAGTCTTCAGGGTGTTAATGTGCGAGATGATCTCTTTGGCGCGGACGATGTCCTGAGGGATGTACATGATGGACTGGGAGTTGTTCAGAGAGCTGCGACCAGAACCGAGAAAATGACATGCGTGAGGTCACAAGAGTTAAACACAATGTCGCCTATGTTACTATAGCGATCTGTAATAAAGAGTTTATCTGAGCAGCTGGTTCATATAAGAGACTATAAGGTGTAAAAAGAATGAAATATTCTAGAACTTAATCCTAAATGCAAATGAAAGCAAGGCCAGGTCGTTCCGGTCTCTAATTCTGATTGGCTGAGCTGTTTGTTCAGCCGTGTCATTATTCATAATAACACACACCTCTAAGCGCTTTACATTCGTATCAATGCATGATATACAATATATTATATAAAATCATATACCATGAATGGAAATACAGATTTATATAAACAGCGAGCTGATTCCTGATGAGAGCTAAACCTGTTGTTTATAAATTGTGGTCCGTAATTACAAACTGGACTATATTAAATTTGTTTTAATTAACATATTTCTGAATCAAACCTTGTTTTTTTATTATAATGTTTTCCATGATTTATTCATAATAATGCCACCCTCTTGTACCTTATTGATTTATTGTAGTATAGAATTTAGCACAAGTTACATTACTCTTAATAAGTTAACAGACATTTATGGCTTATGGGTTACAATGGAACACACAACACACTGCCTTAATTCCCCTTCTGCACACCTCGTCATTTCACAGTTCTTTAAGATATAGCTTGCATCCTTTCCCAGAATGCAGTGGGGTGATTAGGCTCACTGCTCTTAATGTGGGAAACATTGACGTAAAACAAAAACGTAAACATAGTTTATAGATGATCATGCAGACGTACAGTGAGGCCTGATATTCTAAGTCCACTACAGAAAAAATATGTTTAAAGGAAATAATTGAATGAATGTAGATTTTAACATTTAACCTTCAACTCTAAATGGATGTTTTTTTTAGATGTTTTCTTAGTATTGTTATGAAAAAGTGTGGTTATTTCCACTGTGCCGTGTGTTACGTGCAAAGTTTTAAGCCGGGAAAGTTGTACAATTCAGACAGAGATGTGAACATAAGATGTGTACATAACCGTTAATTAGAATTTATCTTGTATATATAGATCTCAATTTCTATTAGAATGTTTTTAGATTTTTTAACTTGCCTTTTGAACTTTACCTTTCCCATCTATCGTAACTTGCTGCTGAGAATGCAAATTTCCATTAATTTCCCCATTGTGGGACAAATAAAGGTGTATCTCATCTTATCTCATCTCATCTCATCTTATTATAATTTCTTCAGTCCTCCTCCATCTTCCCAACACCCAACCCCCAATTCCCCTTTTACATCACTTTTTTTTAATAACCACTAAATCAATAGTGTTTCATATTTAATAAATTATAAATGACATATCTCAAATAAATATTTTATTCCCTGGTAGTGGCCTTAGAATCCATACTATGCAGTATAGATGACAACAAAAACAAATAAGGAAAATTTCAGCAAAAAAAAAAACTCACCATTCCTCCTCATAAATGCTGAATAGAAAACATAAAGGCAATTAAAGAGCCAGAAATAAAGAAACTCCACATACTAAAAGAAAATCGCTATTACTTTAAAGCTTCTGAGAGGTTCAGGGTGAGCAAACATGAAATCAAAATGATGAATCAAGATGCAGTACACTGTTAAATATTGTCTACATGAGTGACTATATAACTAAGGCAGGATGTTGGAAAACAATGAAAACCATTCCTATCACTTTGCCCAACAATGATTTAATGACTACACACAGTTTTTAGTACAATAAAAAATGTCTCACCAATCAATAACAATGCACCTTAATCAGCTCATGATGATGAGATTCTGGTTAATATGTATAAAGCCAACAAGTGGGCACTTTTTGGGTCCCTGTTAGCAAAATACACATTTCTGCATCTAAATAGGATCTTTTGCACAACAGAGGATGTGATTGTTAAGCTGTAAACAGTTTGTGTTAGGTCTGGAACATGTGACCTACTACTCAGCATTTTTTAAGTATCACTGAGCTGATTGTGCAGTAATAGTCAGTGTGTAGCCATCGAACTGTGTCCTACCACACAGAGTGTACACATCTCGTTCCCCTCTGACATACACAAACACAATCACAATAACATTAACACAATAACACAACACAAATACACAACCATCACAACAATATGGCTAAGAGAATAGGAGTACAGCAAATTAAAATGAGATCAAAGCAATATACTATGAGATCACAAAAAACATGCATTTATATAATAACAATGCAGCGATATGGCAATGTGATGTCAATGATTTCACACCAAGATGATAAAAGTGAAATCACAACCACTGCACATTAATATAATATTTCAATATTGTAGTGACGTCACCAAAAAACACAAAGTAATATTACAGTACAGTGCATCTACTGTGCCAACATTTCACAATACAGTGATATGAGATTATCAGAATGAAACCAGCACATAAGCACCACATTGATGTGACTATATTGTCACAATGATGTTATCCACACACACACACACACACACACACAGAATATTTCTAGAAAAGCCTTTACTTACTGTTTCTTGACTTCCTCGAATTTCTGAATAAGTTTACGCAGGCCGCTGTTCTTAAAGCCCTGACAGTGAGCTGCAGGAGCCCCGATTGTCACAACATCATATGTATGATCTACAAAAAGTGGACACACACACAGTAATTAAAATAGATTATAGAATATTAGGAAATTGTGTCCTAATATGGAGAAGTCTGTGTGTGTGTGTGTGTGTGTGTGTGTGTGTGTGTGTGTGTAAAGACTATTCAGAATCACATCCAGTCACCCTGCCATCCCCTTTAAACACCGCTACACTGTGTTCCTAATGTATAAACCATCCATTTTGATTTGTTATTCCACTTAAGGACTGACACTTTAAGCACTAAGGTTTGTAGAATTTACTGTTCAGACATGATCTCTTAATGTGTATAGCTGTGTGTGACTATTTGCGTGCAGACATGCTGGGTCATCTAAAAAAACTGCCGCACTACCAAACAAACAGAGAGCTGATGCCATCATATACAAAGTTAAATTTGGATAAAAGTGACTAAATGTTAATGTAAATGTAATGGGAAATATTAATTTGTCCATACTAGGGATGAGACGATTCATTGTTTTTTCAAATAATCACAATTAAAAGCCTTCCAAATAATTAATTTATTAATTGACAATTTAGGCGGCACAGTGGCTTAGTGGTTAGCCTCGCGCTAGGGATTCCCGGTTCGATTCCCCATCTGGGTGGAGTTTCCATGTTCTCCCTGTGTCTGCGTGGGTTTCCTCTGGGTCCTCCGGTTTCCTCCCACAGTCCAAAAACATGGATCAAGTCAATTGAGTTCTCCAAATTGCCCCATAAAGAGTGTGTATGTGTGCGTGTCTGTGTGAGTGAGTGTGAGCCCAGAGATAGATTGGCACCCTGTCATGGGTGTATCTGCCCAGCGCCCGAAACGTTCTCCCCTGGATGGGCATGGGGAACCCCCCGCGACCCTAATATAGGACAAAGCGGAAGATAATTCATTCATTCATTCATTGACAATTTATATTGCATGAACTGAAGTCTCACCATAACCAGACTCATCCTGCACCCTCATCCTCTGCACATGGAGGTTCGTGGCCATGAACTCCAACTTCTTCTCTGCTTTCAGGTTACTTGCTTTAAACGAGGGACCTGACCCAGAGAAACATGCAGACAGACTGTGAACTAAGATTCATTCAGTAAAGAAACAAACATCGTTTGGGGTTCACAGACCTTTGTAATCCTGCAGGTCTTTAAGAGTCTCCTGATAGGTGAGGATTAGGCTTTGATACTGCATCACAATCTGCCGCCGGAGGTTCTCCCAGCATGGAGACAACTCGCCCAACTCCTCCAACTCACAGACTCTAAACACAGATGCATTTACACAAAAGGCAATGTTATGAGCCAATAAACATGGCACAGTGTGAACGTTTTAGCAACAAATTAGTTTTAGATTCGATAAATTTTCATGGAGTCACGGACTTAATGATTCACGGATCATGGGCCTGTTCGAATCATATGATCTGTAGCAACATTCCTTGTATTATTGTTACTATTATTCGGTGTGCGTTTGTGCAATTTGCAACCCTCTGAAGGTTCTGCATTGAGAATTCAGTCTTTGCAGAGCGACCAGCCCAAGCACTCTAAATTGTAGTAAACCTCCATTATCCTTTACTGTTGCTTGCAGACACTAATCTACATAATCTCTTTTAATAAAACATATTGGTGGCTTAGTGTTTAGCACATCCACCTCTCAGCAATAGGGATCCAGGTTTGAATCCCAATCTGGGTGGAGATTCCAAGTTCTTCATATGTCTGCGTGGGTTTCCTTCGGGTTCTCCGGTTTCCTCCCACAGTCCAAAAACATGGATTCAAGGTAACTTGAATGCTCTAAATTGCCCTATATAGTGTGTGTTTACTGTAACTGTTAATCTACCAATGAGCTAAAAACTGAAACAGGGCTGGCGGTCAGCGGGCAACTGTAAAACAAGGTGAAGGTTCCTTGCAGATTTAAATCATGGTTTACATCATAGTTAATTCCACATCAAATGGACGCTCAGTGATTGTTCACTGATTGAAATAATACAGCATGTCCTTATCTAAAAACATCGACATTTTACAGAGCAGAGCTACCTGGCAGCGTCCTCCTCCAGCAGAAGTTTGACAAATTGACGTGGGACATTGAGGGACAGCACGCTCTCTGCCATTTGCTCCAAAATTCGCAGGTAATTGCCGTCGGTTGAGGGGAAGCGGTACATACGTGACATGGTCCCCCCAAAGACTGTCAAACAAAATGGAAAGGTTCATTCGTTTCAAACTAAAGGTGAATCACTAAACTTTCATTATTCCTTAACATAAAGCTTTCAGAATAAACAGAACTATATGACTGATCATCTAATCATACACCAGTCCAAACACAGTCTGCAGTGTGGAGCATTCCAGAATCTGGAGCTGCTTCAAAACAATCGCTTCAGCTTTTAATGTCCAAACAAATGAAACAAATGAATAAACACAAACGTCATGACACAGCTAATAGTATAATAAATGTCATAACCAATCAGTGCTACAGCTTCCAGAACAGAACATGTGCTCAGTTAGGGGTTAATCATAATGCATATAAAACTGTTTAAAGCCTAAAATTTGTCATTTAAAAGCTAATTTAACCTCCTAATATGCCAAAAGTATGTGGACCCATTCAAGGACAAGATCATTACATATACCTTTAATATACTATTGCAACAATTATAATAATATAGATATATATATACAGTACCAGTCAAAAGTTTGTACACGCCCCCTTTTTGCTTTACTTATTGTTCATGTTCTCAGTTCCACTTCCTAAAGATGGACTTTGTAGTTCTACAATTCCAGACTGTAGTCCATCTGTTTGTGGACTACAGTACATACTGTGTACCTCCCCTTTATTCTGTTCTCTAATAGTCAGGACCCCAATAGTACCACCACAGAGCAGGGATTATTTATTTTATTTATTAAAGTCAGGACTTTGTAAAGCACAAATATCTGGGTAACTGCTACGCACCTGTTCGCAGAAAAGCATCTTTGTTCAATGACGCATATTTGACTCGAATTCCTATAGACTCTGTCAGACTCTCGTCAACAGCAAGAACTGTCTGTGAAGACAGAACATGAAAAAGTTGATATTTAAAAAAAATGCTTATAAATTAAATAATTGGGATACAATCTATACATCATTGTATAGTGATGGTTATGTTCATAGAAAAAGAGTGAATGTGTGGTAGATGGCTAAAGATCCCTAACATAGGGCACTTTAAGTTATTAAGTTATTATTTTTTTCAGCCAATAAACTGTTCTCTCTTTTATTCTTATTGTTATTCTACTCTCAAACAGCTTGTTGTTGAACCAGAACCTTTCCCGAGTTACTTGTGCAGCAGACAGTCTATTTTCCTCATAGGGTCCCATCAGAACAGAAAACCCCTCAGGGTGCAGACACTTGTTTGTAGCAACGTAATGGTAAACATATTTATAAAACCACCTAAGACCACCACAGCAACCACAAATTTAATTGCGTTGGGTATTTATTTTGTCCTGTAGCTTTATTTTAGTTTAGTTTGACACATACACAAAAATTTAAAGCAGTTCGGCTGTCATGCTAGACTTACTCTGCCATTAACGGTGTCAGACAGACGGGTTAACGGTACCCGCTGCTGCTCACGCTTCTCCTCCAGCTGCCACGCATTGACCGTAATCCTGCCGACCCGTAGGCTTTCTGCCGAGCTGTATGAAGGAAAATCACAAACATGTTAGAACATCATTTATGAAAATATTAATGAAAGACATTTTATAAATTTTTAGAATTAGAATTCAACTTTATTGTCATTGCTCATTATAAACAACGAAATGCAGTTTGCATCCATCCAGAAGTGCTTTAGCAGAGATATAAATATATATATATATATATATATATATATATATATATATATAACAAAGTGGTACAGACTCTGAGCAGATATAAATAAGAAATATACAAAGCTATGAACATGTACAGACTGCGAGCAGATATAAATATGAAATATACAAGCTATGAACATGTACAGACTGCGAGCAGATATAAATATGAAATATACAAGCTATGAATAGACTATGAACATGTACATTCTATGAGCAGATATAAATATGAAATATACAAGCTATGAACATGTACAGACTATGAACATATACAGTATATATATATATACTGTATATATATATATATATATATATATATATATATTATATAATATAATACACTGAGTAGTATAAACAATAAAAATAACTAAATAATGTGGATTTAGTTATTTGCATGGACAAACAGTAAGAACATGGAAACTTCACCCGGTTCAGGATTCAAACATGGATTCCCCACGCCGAGAGGCGAAAACGCTCACCACTACGCCATGTGCCGTCCACCATCAGTAAGAATTACATCCAAAAATGTGAGTGTAAGTGTTGTTCCTTTAAAAATGTTTACGTGGTCTATTATGATGTGGACATGCACTGCCACATGTTTTTGGGACAGCTGTAGGATTTTATTTTTAGGTTTGGTCTTTTTAATGATAATAATCTATTCAGGTTTTATGTAAATCCAGCCACAGTCTCTTAAGACAACAGGATCGTACCTGAGTGGAAGGGAAAGTTTGTGACTCTTGTCTTGAAGTAGTTCTTTCACTGTGAACAGTGCGGAACCTAATAAGTACATCTAGATAGAAAGAGAGAGAGAAAAACAGGGGATAAAAAACATATAATAAAAGCCATAAGATACACAAGGTTGGCTATTATTGTAAAGGAAAAGGTGTTGTTAGGCACAATGCTTTAGCTGGGTGATGTTACATCTCTTTCCCATGTTTTATTAAAAAAAATACACAACCTCGAATGCCTTATCGCATTTATAAAACTCTTACAAACAAACTATAATAGAAAACAAGATTTGATTCCTAAATTCCTAAACTATATCATTAATAATCTGTTCTTCCATGGCATTATCTATTCCATGTTTTTAAAGTTGATTGCTGAGTAACAAGACACCGGCTAATTGCTTGTCGGGAATTTATTTTAATCTGTATTTCCATTTCTGGTAAATTAATGTAAAATCATGTGTATACCACGTATTCACGTGCATGTTAAGCGCTCAGAGGTGTGCATCAGTGTCGTTAATGTCATGGCAACACAAACAGCTCAGTCAATCAGATTTAACAACACGGAATTACCCGTTTAATGGTGATATTTAAAAACAGGAGGGAGAATTTTAACACTAATGCAATTGAAAGAGGAACAAGATGAGAATAATTAAATCCTAACAGCTACACAGCATGAGGGTTAGAGTAAGAGTCAGCAAGAAACTCTCACCTCACCTACACTCACTAAATAAAGTAGCACATCAGACCTGCAGGGAACAAGCTTATTGCTGCTCTACCATCTCAGGTACTTTTCTTTTTTCATCCTTCTGAGACCCAGCACTTTGTTTTTGTTCACGTTAAAGGACACAAATATGTGCTTGCTTATATTTCAAAATATCTATTTTATTCTGCTAAGTGCTGTTCGGTTCAACATCGCACAATTTTTTGACTGGTACTGTACATAGTGTTGGTTGTTCTTTGGGGACCAGCCATGGGTTTCTGTTGTAGTCATATTTCTGAATGAGTTTTAAAGCAAAGCCCTTATTCAGTCTCACAATGTTACAAAGTGGCAAAATTTATTTGAACCCATATCGCTGTTCATATCGCTGTTTAAGGTGTCTTAGCCTTACCGTGCCTTGAGAACGATCCTTTACGTCATACACAGAGAGCTTGATCTGTGTTTGCTGGTTAATGAAGGAATCATGGAAGAAGGCCACACTGCTGAGAAACATAGGGTTCATCGTCCCCTAAAAGACAACAAACACAACAGGACAGTCTTATAACCTTATTTAATATCTGAGTAGTAGCTCATTCATGCTATGTTCACATACATGGGGGGAGGTGACAATTTAGAGCAGCCAATTCACCTTGAATCAATGTTTTAGACTGTGGGATGAAACCGGAGAACCTGAAGAAAACCCACATGGAAACGGGTAGAACATGGAAACTCCATACTGATTGGGATTTGAAACTGGATCCCCAGTGCTGAGAAATGGACCTGCTAACAACTACGCCACTCTGCCACATAACTTAAATCTGATTTTTAAATTGTCCCTATATAGTATATATATGCGTGTGTGTGTGTGTGTGTGCCCAGCAATAGATTGGCACCCTGTCTTGGGTGCATCTGCCTGGCGCCCGAATCATTCTCCCCTAGTTGGGCATGGGAAACCCACCGGTCCCTGATATAGGATTAATTGGAAGATAATAAAATGAGATGTCATTTTATTTTAGTTCAGGTTTAATACTGTCGTAACAGGCTGAGCTTTCAGAACTCATTTAACTCTGATATAGAGGACTACTGTCATATCTGTTTACTCCAGTCACCATTATTTAAGCTTAAACCTAATCTGTTATTCTGTGTTATAAGGGGATGAGCACACTGTCCGTACCTCAATGATCTCAGTTTGGGCATGTTTGGTCCAGAAAGCCTGAGGTGGCGTTGTACAGCTCACAGCTACGAAGCTGTTTGGTTTACGATCCAAAGATGGAGTAGTCAGCTCGCTGCAGGCTACACACACACACGCACACACAAAGAGGTCAAGACAGGGTGAACTTTTTCCAAGTATTCCTCTCATGTATACAGAACAGCCGGAATTGGTAAGGACAGGCTGAGAATGGGTTCAGTTCTGTTGAGCGTCGATTCCCACATCAGTTACCAAAGCATTAACCCAACAGCATCACCGATATCACATATATTAAAGCAATAACGTACGAGAGGGTGTGCATTATTGATTGACAGAATAAAATCATCTGGTCTTCCGTGACTCAATCTAGTCTGTATTTTTAAAGTGTAACAGGATACCAACTTCTCCAACAATTTATAAACAACAGCCGCAACAGGCTTAGAGCTCATCGCAAAGCAGCTCACTGTCTATACTGCTGTGCATTCTCATGGTATATGTTTTAAAATAATGTATATTTAAAAATAATGTACATCACGCATTGATACGAATGTAAAGAGCTCAGTCGTGTGTGTTAATTTTAATAACAAAAAATTAGTCGGCTGGACTAACGGTTTAGCTAATCAGATTTAAGGACCAGAACTACACATTTTAAACTCATTTTTAATAACACACAGTCAGTTCCACTCTGGATATCCTGTCCCAGACAGAGACATGACAGACAGTCGGGACACCGGTATATTAATCAAAATATAGTTGTGACATCAGAACACAGGATTAGTGGAATTCAGGTCACTGAGAAGCTACTGTACTCATTCATGTTTTTGCTTTACTGGAAATACAAAGTAAAATAGATAGTTCATAAAGACGCTTACCAAGACTGAACTCCAAAACTGGTTCGTCCGGGTCTTGGCTGTTTCCTGGAAAGTAGCATTTTAGTTAAGTCTTGAATGTCATGAAACATCTACATCATTTCATTAGGAGAAAGGTCAGGACATGAAAAAGCTAGCAGACAGCAATTTCAATCTGGGTTTTTAAAAAAAAAAATTAATCTTAATCTGGGTGGACTTTCCATGTTCTCCCCGTGTCTGCGTGGGTTGAAACACACACACGTGCCCCAAGGGATGGGCATCCCTGTACACAGCGTCTGGTGAGCAATTGGGGTTAGGTGCCTCCTCCAGGTACTCCGGTTTCCTCCCATTTACATTACATTACATTTGGTCATTTATTGGACGCTTTTATCCAAAGTGACTTACAAGGTGAGCACAGGGTTCATCACAACATCCCTGGAGCAATGAGGGTTCAGGGTCTTGCTCAAGGACCCACACTGGTAACTTCAGTGGACCTGGGATTTGAACCCCCAACCGTCAGATTGATAGCCCAACGCCCTGACCACTGAGCTCCTCCCACAGTTCAAAAACATGTCAATGCTCCAAATTGCCCCATATAGTTTTGTTTTTTGTGTGTCTGTGTGAGTGAGTGTGTACCCAGCGATGGATTGAGTGTATCTGCCCAGCGCCCAAAACATTCTCCCCTGGATGGGCATGGTAGTCTTGTAACCTAAAGGCCCCCGGTTTGACTCCTGCTCCCACCAAGTACTATAGCTGAAGTGCCCTTGGGCAAGGCACCTAACCC
The DNA here is from genome assembly GCA_019802505.1 of Corydoras sp. C115. Lineage (NCBI taxonomy): Eukaryota > Metazoa > Chordata > Actinopteri > Siluriformes > Callichthyidae > Corydoras > Corydoras sp. C115. Next base: position 1,189,768 of record JAFMOC010000013.1, read on the forward strand.
CAATTGCTCACCAGACGCTGTGTACAGGGATGCCCATCCCTTGGGGCATGTGTGTGTGTTTCACTGCACGGATGGGTTAAAAGTAGAGGACAAATTCCTCTGTGTGTAAGTACAAAAGGCAAAATAGATCACTTTATCTTTTGACATTATCTTTAATGATGTAGGGACACCAAACCTGCGAGTGCCAGGCCAAGCATCTCAGAGGAGATGTCCAGTGTGGTATCTGTGTACACGGACCATGGGCGTTGGCGCTCTTTTACAGACATCCTGCCAAGCTGGGTGATTATGTTGGAGAAGGAGGAGTGATGGAGTCCCCTCACACCACTAAACACACACTCCTCCGGTAGGCCTGAGAAAAAAAAAAAAAGAGATGATACAAAAATAAATGAATAAAAATTGAAAAGTTTATTTCCGCAGTAAACAAATTCTTATTAACGTAATATACATTTTGTACACGTATGAAAATTGTTCCATCTGAGAGGTTACTGGTCACCTGATATGGAATGAAGATGATACCAAAGCTTTCGACAGTCAACAAGCAGGACTGCAATAAAGTGAAACGCTGGCACAGAGAATGAACGAGGGAGCAGATGGCCTCATTTTGAAGCCCAGCATCAAACACACCTCCTCTCACCATATTGGTTCCACTGTTGTTCTTTAAGCAGTTTTATGGGAAATGACCACGAGAAGGTGCCATAATGTCACAGATGCATAGAACTCAGGTTCTGAGTGACGATGCGGGTTTAGAGATACAGCATGGAGTTTATGTTTAAAGGCAGACGGAGGCGGCAGGCTTTGCATGAAGCAGAGCAGTTTAAACATTCGAGGCACAACATCCATCATACATACGAACTGAGCTCCACATGCACACAATGCAGCGCTACACACAGTAGAGCATTCTGAGTCTGAGTGTATATGGTCAAACAGCTAGCTATAGATATTTGACAAATGTTCTCTTCCAATTGTGTGGGAACAGTTTTGGGAAGGCCCATTTTTTATTTTGGGCACTGGACGCCAATCCAACACTGGGCACACAGTCACTCACACAGTCACACACACACACTATATAGGGGCAATTTAGTGCAAGCAATTCACCTTGAATCCATGTTTTTAGACTGTGTGAGGAAACTGAGAACCCAAAGAAAATGGAAACTCCACCCAGATCAGGCTTCGAACTTGGATCCCTAACATACTTGAACTCCAACTTGATGGTGGGGGTTAAAATACAGGGTCAGTCAAGTTTAAAGGCCAACACTGGTAACTTCAACATACTCTGAATCTAATCTAATCTTTGGCGTTCCACCACCAACCTTAAGATTCATAGTCCTACGCCCTAACCACTGAGCTACCACGCCCTATTTCCAACAAGCTGGTGTTTACACAATGAACGGTTTACAGAGATTCAGCACATTCAGGAACTTTTTGCTGCATGCTAAAAGTGCAAACCACTGCACCAGCTGAAAATGACATCGAAAATGGTTCAATTAGTGGTGTGTCTCAGTTCGTGTCCATATAATGAATTTGGTGGCTCTCTACATGGTATCCAATATCACTCCAAATCATTTTAAATGATGAGCTGAATTTAATTTAATATGATGAGAAGTGTAAAGCCTGTTGTTGAAGTGGCCAAGGGAGAGAATAATGATGGTGGAGTCATGTGACTGGGCTATTTCTGCACCTAGCCAGACTATTTAAAGTGCTGTATATAGGGCCTGCAGATTTCCAAGGTCCGTGAACTAGAGCAGGAAACTGGGGAAAGATTTTTCAGCTTGTCCCCCATAGACTGCATAACACACTTTTCATGTGACCTCCTGAAAGTGGCACGCAAGATTCAACTGGATGGGGAAAAGAAATCAAGGGTTCAGCTTATTAAAGGTACTGAAATAAGTCTACCGAGCAGAAGCAGAAACTTCAGCTCTAAAGAAGGTTAGGAGGCTACTGGCAGCAGTGGTGCCAGTCATGTCTTTTTTTTTCAATGCAAGTTCCGGCAAAATGAAAGAGAAGCTCTCTTGGTTTATTCTTACTGTAGAACCTTAGGATTATTATTATTTCTTAAATTGTTTTAAGATCCTAATTCACTTTTCATAGGCACCATGCATGATACGTGTACCATGATTGGTCCACTTGTAATGGACTCTGTTTATAGATATCATGTTTACATCAGAGTCATAAATACAGAACATACAGAAGATTGAAAATGTGTTAGTCTCAGAATGGTGTAGCAATAAGGAGCAAATAAAAACTGATAAAAAAAGGGATGTGTCACAATCCTGTGTGTATTAAAATGGCGAGGGGTACAGAGGCAATCAGCTGGTACACTGTTGTTCAGCACTCAATGTTCACCGGACTAGATTACTTACAAAACACCAGTTTATTAATAATCTTGTTTTAAATAAACACATTTTTGAGTAAAACCTTTTTTATTATTATTATTATTATTATTATAGTGTGTTTGTTACCTTTTTATAAAAGCAATAAGGCACTTGAGGTTGTGCATTGGCCTATAAACACCTCTTTTCCATGATTTATTCACAATAATAAACACTCTCTTGTACATTACTTTTTAATAATAAAAAGGTAGTTCCGGTCTTTAATCTGATTGGCTGAGCTTTTTGTCCTGCCAGGACATTATTGCCAATAATACCCAGAGTGCTTCACATTCGAATCAACATTGATATAGGTTACATTATACATGTATCATAAATGGAAATTGTGTTCTGTAATTTGGCCAATAGATAGCATTATTTTTTATTGTTAGCGATCCCGATGTTGGGTATCCTGTTACTCAGCGACTAGATCGCGTCGTGGAAGACAAGATTATAAACAATTTTGTTCAATAAACACATTTATGAATCAAACCTCATTGTTTTATTATAGAGTGTTTGAAACCATTTTTTTTTCACAATAATACATTAGCTTTAATAAATATCTTAATACGGTGTGAACTAGCCATAAACACTAATGAATGATCGGAGTTCAATGATAAGGTGGGTCCCAATACTTTTGTCCAAATAGTCCAGCTGGGTCAGTCATATGGGGAGAGCCAAAAGAAGCAGCAGAATGTGAGTGACAGACCATTTAAAGTTTGTTCTTCCCCAGAATGCTGCACTGCAGATCAGCACAGAACCATGCTACCAAAAAAGGGCAAATATTTCTGCTCTATGCTCTGGCTGCTAACCCTGAAAACCTGCAACTTATTCAGATAGGAAAGAAAAATATATTAACCACCCTCAGAACTGACGTTTCGTCTCTTATTCAATACTCCTACATAGTCCATCAGAACTGAGGCTTAACTCAACAGGCTGTTCTCGGCCCACAAGCTTCAACTTTTACAGCATCACTTGATAATCAACTGAATTTAAATCCATACAGTTTATAATAATGGATGTTTTTACTGTGGAAGCAGAAATGAATCGATTTACGTTAAAAGCTGATGGTGTGCGATCTTTCTGATTCACAAACATCAGGCCACCACGTCAGGCTAATGATAACGCAACTAAAGTACTGAGAATCATCCATCACCCAAATGATAATGATACATGGGGGAGTGGTAGCTCAGTGGTTAGGGCGTTGGGCTATCAATCTGAAGGTTGTGGGTTCAAATCCCAGGTCCACTGAAGTTACCAATGTGGGTCCTTGAGCAAGACCCTTAAACCTCATTGCTCCAGAGATGTTGTGATTAACCCTGTGCTCACCTTGTAAGTCGCTTTGGACAAAAGCGTCCAATAAATGACTAAATGTAATGAAATACATGCTCTGTGGTGAGAGTCTTGGTTATCAAATATAAAACGGAGTAAAACAGAGTGACAAACAGAGAGACAAACAGATTACAAAATGCAACTGTAAAACTCCCAGAATTCTATTGTAAATTGTGTTGAGTAAATGAACGTGTGGCCTGCTGAGCATCTGTTGCATGTCTGAGAGATTAGTTGCTACATCTTGCTTCCTTTAATATAATTAATGAAGGAAAATATTGAAAGTTCTAATGACACTGGTGAAATACACTTATACAGTAAAGATAAGCTGCGTCAACATAAAGGCTTTATTTAATTAAGGTCACAGTCAATAATTCATTCATTCATTCATTATTGTCCGCTTTATCCTATTATAATATATTATAATAATATTATTATATATCCATACACACTCTATATGGGGCAATTTGGAGAACTCAATTGACTTGATCCATGTTTTTGGACTGTGGGAGGAAACCGGAGAACCCGGAGGAAACCCATGCAGACACGGGGGGAACATGGAAACTCCATCAAGATGGGGATTCGAACCGGGAATCCCTAGTGCTGAGAGGCGAACGTGCTAACCACTAAGCCACTGTGCCGCCCACAGTCAATAAGCTTCAGGTAAACATCTCATTATCTTCTGTTTAAACCTCTACTAGGGTCAATGGGGGGGGGGGGGGGCACTGGGTAGATACACCCAGGACAGCACGCCAACACACTCACTCACACAGACACAAACATATGGGGACAATTTACAGCTATTCAATGTTTTTGGATCGTGGGAGGAAACCAGAGAACGACGATGTGAACCTGGATCCTGTGATGTGGGCATGCTAGGTTTTAATTTAGGCCACTAGTAGTGTCTGAAGGTCTGAAGGTTGTGGGTTCAAATCCCAGATCCATTAAAGTTACCAATGTGGATCTTTAAACAAGGCACTTAATTTAACTCATTGCTCCACGAGTGGCTGTATCACGATGATTAAAAATATTTAAAGTCTCTGCTAAATACAATATAAAATAAAAAAGTATAATTGAGCTGGTTTAGAACAAAGTCATGCCTCTTTATAACTGCCTTACATATCATCTACATCTTCAACTCGAAGCCAATCCAGATGGCCGAAATGCTATCAGAGAGACATGCGCCGGTGCCACATACATCCTAAAACCCTCCTCCCTCTGTAAGCACCACCCATTTATTTGAAAAGGGCTGCTATTCAAAACAGAGCGTGCATAATTTCCACAGACGGCTTCAGCAGATGCAGCCTTTTAAATGAAAATGAGCTTTGTGCATCTGCCTTCTGGTAGTTTCTGTTGAAACGGTTCCTCTTCTTTGGGTTTGTTCTGACCCGGGAAGTTCTGGACTTTTAATAGAGTTCACCAAAATGGACGGCTTAAGTTTATGACCAATAGAACACAATGACCTTGGTACAGCTCCACCGGTGGGGTGGCTTTATGATCCATTCTGAGATAAGTGCCTCAGGCTGTATATCGACAAACCCATCTGATGTTCTTGACTAAAAGTGCAGCGAGTCCCATTAGAGCTGGACATCATAAGACTGTCCGATGTTGGTCCTTGCGTGACTCAGCACAAGTCAGGAACCCGAAAGCAACCAGTTAGACACGCAAGAGGGTTTCTCTTTAAGTGTACTAAAATTGGAAGTGCTCTAAGAGTTCCTGTCAACTATAAAGGGTGCCATTTGAGAATAACAGGAAGTCTGTAAACCATCATGCTGCTGTTATATCTGCTATAAGATACGACACATGATTTCTTTGAAAGGTCTTAATGCTATAACTCTTTGAAGTCTCAGTAGATCAGTATTATTGATAAATACAGCCTTAAATCAATGTTCGGGTAAATAGTTAATATAATAAGTAAATGCTGAGGCCAGTGTGTGTGTGTGTGTGTGTGTGTGTGTGTGTGTGTGTGTGTGTGTGTGCGCGCGTGTGTTTCTGGTGTGCAGTCTGTAATGCTGACGTGTAGCTCCTGCACTGTGGGTAGCGTTAAACATCTTGTATGAAATGTTAAGAGAAAGCAGAAAGTTGAGGACATGGAAGTCAGGTGCATTAAAGAACCTGGCTGAGACATTTACAATAATTCTAACTGACACCCACACACACACACACACAAGGAATGAGAGAGAGCAAGAGAGAAAAAGACACACAATTGCATTGCCCTACGAAAATATTGGCTTTAGAAACATGAATGTGATTGTGGAGTCAACAGATCTGTTTAAAGTCATTATTACTTCTGATAGTTCTGAGATCACTGTCCAATCTATCACGAACTATTAGGTATAACCTGTTAAAAAATTAAATCCTTACTCAGCTCTTTTTATCTGATCTCTGTCTTGGGTTCTATTCCTGGTCTATTATGAGATACGTTTATTATTTTAAATAAATCTCAGATTAAAACCACATCTAGACAAAGACAATACCTCACATGCTATTAAGCGTTTCTCATTACCAGAAAAATACTATAAAACAAGAACATCTTCTGCATTTATGTTTTTTTGCAGCTTTTAAATCTTCCAGTGACTTTTAGTGATGAATCATTACGAAGACGAACGCAGGAATAATTCCAATGGGAAGTGTCACCAAGATTTACATCATCAGGACTGCGACTGTAATAAGAGCCAACCAAAAACCTCTACACAAAACACAAATCACGTATGTTCAGTGGACGTCATAAAGTTTCAATACATTTAGCAATGGTTCATGTCTGCTATGGTTTCCTCCCACAGTTCAAAAACATAGATTGAAGGTAAACCAGATGCTCTAAATTGCCCCTATATAGTGGGTTTGTGAGTGACTGATGCAGCAGTGATAGATACATATAAATACATAGAGACACTGAGGCTACATTTACACTTGCAATTCTTTTCAAATACTTTCCATCACTAGTCACCGAACACCCGACGGCACGCGGAGGACTTGACTTTGACGGGTAAGAAGCTTGGACAAAAGAAAACTACACCTCGGCTTTCGTACCACTGAGTTCCCGGTGAGTACAGAGGCTTACATTCGGAGGCGAAGATGATCGAGGAGAACAAAGCTTGAGTAATGATTCACTGCTTATACTTTTGCACGCATATTTGATGCCCTCGCTGAAATCTAATCACTGTGTGGAAAACAAACGCATTAATGTCTGACTGCAGCTGGAAGAGGTGGTACAGTCACCCCCATGGCAACAGCATAGCCTGGCATCGGAGCAGCCACCTCATCACTGTGTAGGCGGCATGTGAGCCCATAAACATATTAGAAAACTGATTCACCGCCAGTCTGTCTAAAGTGATATCAAGCCGCTGATTAGCTGCTGCAATGAAAGTCGATCTTATAAACAGATGTTCCACGGCAGGAAACATGAATAGAGACAGGGCTGATGGTTTCGGACCAAATCAGCCAACAGTTTGTATTTATTTCTGTAAATAGAGTCCTCTATGTGTCCCGGGATGTGACACATATCAAGCTAAAACAGAACAGGATCCTGCAAGGCACTGATTTACCATCTGGAACATGATACTGATGAGCCCAGCTCGTAATCACCGCTCTACTTCATCTCAAAGTTGTTTGTGAGTTGAGATCAGGGTTCTTTGGAAGCCAGTGAAGTTTTATGACACTCACATGACTTTTTTACTAGGGCACAATCATAGAACAAAACAAGGCCCTCCCTAAACTGTTCTCACAAAGATTGTGCCATGCATGTATTTGATTTTATAAACCTTTAGTAATTAGACTGAATCAAACTCCTGAATTCACTAATTAAGATATGGGTTCTAAAATCTTTACTTATATAGTATGTGGGTGCACATCTGCAGCTCAGTGCTGGGGATCTAGGTTCGAATCTCAATCTGGGTGGAGTTTGAGGGAATGATAGCACAGTGGTTAGGGTGTTGGGCTTTCAATTTGAAGGTTGTGGGTTCAAATCCCAGGTCCACTGAAGTTACCAATGTGGTCATTTAGCAAGGCCCTCAACTCTGATTGTTCCAGGGATGATGTACCAACCCTGTGTTTTGACTCAAAACCAAGTTGGGATACTGTAAGTCGCTTTGGATAAAAGCATCTGCTAAATGACCAAATGTTATGTAATGTAGTTTCCATGTTCTCCTCGTGTCTGTGTGGGTTTCCTCTGGATCTCTGGTTACCTCTCACAGTCTGAAAACATGGATTCATTAAATTGGCTGCTCTAAATTCCCCCTATATAGCATATAGGACAAAGAGGCATTTTGGTTTATTTTTTTACTAGTTAGCCATGACCCGCCAAGAACATGTCCGGGTTGCGACCCAGGTGAGAATCACTGTGCTAAATGACCTCATGTAAATTTACCAACTTGTTGCAATGTGATCATATATACAGTACATTTACATTTGGTCATTTAGCAGACGCTTTTATCCAAAGCGACTTACAAGGTGAGCACAGGGTTAATCACAACATTCCTGGAGCAATGAGGGTTAAGGGCCTTGCTCAAGGACCCACATTTGTAACTTTAGTGGACCTGGGATTTGAACCCCCAACCTTCAGATTGATAGCCCAATGCCCTGACCACTGAGCTACCGTGCCCGTACCCTAAATATGATTTGAAAAATAATGCATTTGAATATAAAAAAAACTCACACTGTTTTTAAAAAAGTTAGAAGCACACACGGTTCGAAACACTCACCACGTCTTCAACGTTTAATTAAGGGGAGCAACCGAGTGTAAATGTTTTTACTTCCGATTTGCAAGCCTTTGAACATATCCTGTTTGAGACATGGCACCTTTAAAACATGTTTCCTGTCATTTTCTCATACAACCTACAGTCACCCGTCTACAACAAGCACTTGATTTCTCAATAATTCATGACATACTATACAGTAATGTATATGGATATGATGTAACAGCTCTGTTCTATCAGTAGAAGATTGTGGAAGTCACATTTAGAAGAACAATCCATGCTGTTGGGAGCCAGGAGACCAAACCTTCTAGTCCATCACCACACGAGCTTTAGATTTCTGTCAGCATGCAGCCATCAGTATTAAACTGCTGGGTTTCATAACTGTGTTGCAACCTTCACCCAGATGAATCAGTGACAGCAAGTAGTAAAGAGTGGGAGGAGCCAGTTGTGACTAATCCCAGTGCATGGAATGGAGTGGGAGTATACACCTGCTCACAAATTATTATTTAAGCAGCCAATCATGTGGCAATAGTGTTAAAACAAGAAATCACATGGATGTAGAAACAGGCAACCAACCATTACAGCAGAGAAAATCCATGCAGTGTCCACACTGAAAGGATCACCGCTTGTTCCAATTGGGACTCGACCCAGGGCCATCTTGCAGTGAGACAGAAGCTTCAACTCCTGCACCACCGAGACACCCCGGTAAAGCAGCCCTGACTGTCTGGCTGAATTGTTCCTTAAAAAAAACATACGGGATGTGCAGATATTTTCCTACTGATGGAGAGTTTGGGTTACTATGCTTTTAGACTAGGGATAAAACGATTAATCGGTTTAGCAATAAATCACAATTTAAAATGTTATGATTAATTGATTGTAAGAGCGCCTCAACATCATAACGATAACGGTCATAAAAAAAAAAATAAAAAAAAATATGTATTATGCCGGTAGCTGGAACTTTTGGTGCGACTTGCACGGATCACCAATTCAATTACACATGCAGCACACACGTGTGGCCACCGGAGGCAACAACACGAAACAGCTGTTTTTGGATGCGATCTGCGGCATTGAATCCTGCGGGAATTGGGGGACTTTGTCGGAAAAAATATTTTTAAATATTTAATATTTAGAATATTTTAAGTTGATATTCAGCAAAAGATCTGCATTGACATTTTTTGATAAATTTTTGTTTGCATTGAATAAACAATAAACATAAGAAATCGTGCATTGTTCCTGTGGATTCTGGCACTTTTGTTTGACAATAATTCAAATCTATCAAAATGGTTAATGGCCTCATCCCTAGTACAGACCATAATAACTTTTTCATTGTAACAAGAGACTAGAGACAATTACAATTAAACCTGCTGCAGGTACAAGTAGATTAGTACTGTCTAAGCACAGCAACCACAACAGCAGAGTGTGCCCTGCAGTTTTTTTTTTTTGTTTTTTTTTTTAAAGGCTCCACAGAACTATTTTTAAACCTTAATAAAAGGCATCCATCTGCGCAAACACCAGCTGAGGAACTTCAAGCTTTACTGCAACTATATGGAAAAAAAAAACTATTCAAATTCTGACATTCCTAAAGAAAATACACTGAAGTCTACTTTACATTTTGCTTTCAGTTTGCTGTGTAAAGCATCAACCCACAATATAGCAATACAGAGTGAAAAAGATGCTGAAACAGGGAAAAAAAAAAAAAAAAAAAAATATATCTGACTGCGAGCTAGTGTTAGTGCTGCAATACTCAGCTCCCTATGCTTTGCATGCTTTTAGAACTGTTTGGGCCATATATGTCTTTGAATATAATTTTTGATGATAACAGTCCAGTTGAGCTTTCTGTAATTTCATTATGAAATACAGAATTGTATTTAAATCATGTCAGCTTTGTTTCAGGTGGATTTCACTGATCAGGTGGTTGTGATGTGTAGCCTGATGCATTTTGAGTAGATGTTTTCAGCTGAAGCAGCTCAGCTTCCTCTGCAGGATGAATGTAACGCCACCACATTTCTTAAACCATTTTCATCCATATCACTTCTCATTTCTGGAGCTTATGCAATAACTATGTCAGTCCCAAAGTTAGTGGAGACAGTGGGGTTCTTACTCAATTACCAACAGCACTGACAGACATTAGACCCGCTGCCCCCGCTGTGGACACGTTTATGTTTTTCACTAAAGCGATTAACTTTTCCTTCTCTCTTCAATCATAAAATGCAATAAACTATCATCATACATCAAAACATCAAGCCCACATCTGTCCATCATGTCCACATCTGTCTCATTAAACCCATATCCCACAGTCATGCCCACAACAGATTATAACACTCACATCTGACAATCATGCCAACATCAGACATCAGACTTACATCAGACCACGATGCCCAATCACTAAGTGTGTGTGTGTGTGTGTGAGTGAGCATGTGCCCAGTGATGGATCTGTCCAGCACCAGAAATGTTCCCCATTGGATGGGCATGGGGAACTTCTAAAGTCTGTTGTAGAGATGGGAATCATTTTTGAAATTAATAATGATTAAAAACACCACAATTAATTAACTGTAAGAGAGCCGTACAAAGTTAATTATTGCATAATAATCGTGATATAACCTCTCTCATATATATATATATATATATATATATATATATATATATATATATATATATATATATTTTTGGGGGGGGGGTCATAGGCCTGTGGTTAAGAAAAGTCATAGGCTTGTATTTAAGACCTCTGAAGGTCTGGAGTTTAATTCCCAGTCCCATCAAGTACCATGGCAAAAGTGCCCTTGAGCAAGGCACCAAACCCCAAGGCACCCCAGGTGCTGTGTACAGAGCAGCCTACCGCTCTGGGCTCAGTATATGTGTGTGTGTGTGTGTGTGTGTGTGTGTGTGTGTGTGTGTCACTGCAGGGATGGGTTAAATGTGGAAGACAAATTTCTCAGTAGGCAAAATAATTCACCATATTGTCTTTGCAAACCATATGAACCATTGACTGCATTAAAAGCTGGATGTTGAGCAGACATTTATCCAGACTCTAGAACTATTAACATTGGGATGGCAGGAGAACTTCCCATGTCTGCTGATGTCATGCAGATGAATAATCTGATGAGTCACTTCTTCAGATGGGAGTTTAATAACAGATACAGAGTATCTATTAGGACTTTATGGGTATTATATGTGCTGCTGCGTGAGGCTGAGCGTGCATACATGCTGGGACAGAGCCCCTCATCCAGCAGACCTGGAATCAGCAGCTCTGCGATGTTTGGTACAGAAATCCTTCATGATAAATAAGCAGCGCCACGCAGCCGTTTAAAGCCCTGCAGAAAGTTGCAGTTATTGGGTTCTGATCGCACTGCAGGGGCGGCACGGTGGCTTAGTGGTTAGCACGTTCTCCTCTCAGCACTAGGGATTCCCGGTTCGAATCCCCATCCGGGTGGAGTTTCCATGTTCTCTCCGTGTCTCTGCGTGGGTTTCCTCCGGGTTCTCCGTTTTCCTCCCACAGTCCAAAAACATGGATGAAGTCAATTGAATTCGCAAAATTGCCCCATATAGAGTGTGTCTGTGTGAGTGAGTGTGTGTCCAGCGATGGATTGGCGCCCTGTCCTGGGTGTATCTGCCCAGCGCCCGAAATGTTCTCCCCTGGATGGGCATGGGGAACCCCACCGCGACCCTAATAGAGGATAAAGCGGGAGATAATGAATGAATGAATGAATGATTGCACTGCAGCAGCGGCAGAGCGGCAGCGGCAGCAGCAGCAGAGGCGCCGCTCTAACTTTGTCCGCAGATAAACACAGCGCGTTGTTACCGGATCCGGTTTGCGTTCAGACGCAGGGGCGTGTCCCACACTAATCTCCTCCAAACCCACCGCTTCGGCTCGCGCTTACCTTTCAGCGCAGGATTAACGGGCGTCCATGTTCCCGCTGAACGGAGCCGGAGCCGCAGATTTCCTCAAAGCCCGGTTCCAGCCCGCGCGCCTCCATCCCGCCGCCCGCGCGTCTTCAGCTGAGCCTCCGCAGAGCCGGGCTCCGCCCGCGCGCGCGACGTCACCGGCGCTAGCCCCGCCCCCGGCGCACGTGCACCTGGCGACTACACGCGTGCGACTGCTCACTCACGCGCGCACGCACACACGCACGTACAGTGCGTGTAAATAAGTAATCGGTGTAAGGACTTTGCTGCCATCGTGTGGCTAACATTTGTAACTTTGATAAAAATTTTAAATATCAGTCTTAATACTAAATATTAAATGATCATTTATATATATATATATATCATATATGTTGCAGGCTGCTGTCACTGAGCTGCTCTACAGAGATCTTTTGTTACATACAACTGGTTTGGGCCGGAAGAACAAATAAGAACAACAGGACATTCAAAAACTGTTGTCTCTTGTATTGTGAGACACACACAATCACTAAGGTCACCATCCGTACTGGACACTTTATTTTTTGTTTTAATATTAAACTTTTTGACACTTTATAACTGTAAATGTTAATATATTTTTTTTATTCATTCCCTCTATTAAAATACTGTTTATTTTATTGTGCCGTTACTGCTATTGGCTGCTAAATTTCCTTCTGGATAAATATTCTCTCTCTCTCTCTCTCTCTCTCTCTCTCTCTCTCACTTTCTCTCTATACATACATACACACACACACACACACACACACACACACACACACACACACACACACACACACATATATATATATATATATATATAAATATTTATTAATGTCGCTTAAAATAGTAAGGTTGAAGTTCATAAAATTAATGAACGTCAGAATTACAGTCAGATTAAAAACTGTTATTTAATCACGCCAGACACTTGATTGTTGTAAAAAAAAAAATTGTAATTACTGATATTACTGATATACTGATATTTTGCTGCCATCGTGTGGCTGCAAATTGTAAGTGAAGAATATTTAAATAATAAAAGTATTAATATTCAAATTTTATATTAATATATGTGGTATGTAGTTTTATACTCAATGGAATTTAAAATAGTGAATTAAAAGTTAATACGTTATATTAACATTTAGAATTATTTTAATTTTATTAGAATTAGAATAAACTTTAAAATGTGGTTAAAATTAGGCCAGTTGTTGTTTCAACATTAAATAAAAATAAAAACAATGCTCAATTTTAAACTTTATTAAAAAAAAATAATTACTTTATCCTGGCCGCATCATCCTTTACTAAGGTCATGGGGGGGGGGGGGGTCGGTAGGCGGATATAACCAGGACGGGTGCCAATCCATCACTGGGCACACACACACAATTACATACACTATATGGAGGCAATTTAGAATGGGGACAGTCGACGAACCCACAGAGAAAACCCATGCAGACACAGGAAGAACACAGAAACCACCATGATTCGAACCTGAATCCCTAGTACCACTGTGCTGTACTCTTTTGTCTTCACATTGTTAAAATCTTGATGATAATCCTTTTAGAAATAATTTTTCTAGGTATTTCATTGACCCTGATGAGGTAGCTTATTTACACAGTCAGCTGGAGTTGTAGGTTTATCATGTTAACCATAAAGGTAAATGAACAACTTAATTAAAATAATAAAATATCTAAATAGCTGATTCAAACTATCATACAAACTATCATATAGTATATGTGTATGCCAAATTTTGAAAATGAAAAGCCATCGATAGAACATTGTGTATCAAAACTGATTTGACCCTGACATTGATTCAACAGTAAATAACCATTAAATTGCCACCTTGGTTACTGAAGGTTAAGTTTAGAAAAAGTTCCCTCTTTTGTCGAGCTCTGACTCTGCTCTCTGTGTCTATGAGATAAGTTCTATTTTGACTGTCATTACTTCATCTTAGAGCATGTCATCTTTATTTAGAACCTAAAGGCTTGGAACTGCATGTGTGTGTCTGAGTGTGTGTGCCTTCTTTCCCCAGTTGTTATTTTTGAACTAGTCTTTAGTTACAAACTGAGGCTAGATAAAGGGTGTCTAAAGAACTTACTAAAGATATGGCCCAACATTAAATCATTTAAAACCCAGCGCAGTTCTCGGACAGAAATGGAGAGAGGAACAGATCCTGGTAGGCAGATAGAGATAATATCAGATGAAATCACTAATGGAGTCCAGCAGTCTGCTTTCTCCTGCCCTGCGTTTAGCAGTTCTGCAGTTCATGGCCTCCTTTTGTGGAGCTCTGGGTGCCATGTTTCTTTTGCTTTCTCTTGGCACTGATTATTGGCTTCTAGCCTCAGAGACTTGTGACTTGGGGGACAAGAATACAGACATGGTAAGTAAACTTATAGCAAACATGAGAGAAAGACATGCTCACATCCAGCATTTCACTCAGCACTAATAAAACAGATCTAAAAAAAAAATAGGACAGATTATGTACAATTTAAAGGCATCTCGTGTTGAGGTTGCAAATTGTAACCGTTTTCCATGAAATCAAAATAACATTATCCCACTATCACGTGTTATCTTAAAGAATTAAATGTAACAATAAAACAGAGATTTAGTTTTTGATTGCAGGTTTTGCACGTTTAAAGGATATGAAACGCCATTGCATCATTATGACCGCTAGATGGCACTGTAGACTTAAAGCAATGTGAAAGCTTAAGTGAAAGATCATGTCACATTAGTATCTCATCTTATCTCATCTCATCACCTTCTGTTAACTGCTAATTCTCCATGCCCATCCCTGGGAGACCACCCTCTAGCTAATCTTTTGCTGGGCACAGACTAACACAATACTGTACACAGACACACACACACACACACAATTCTGTATAGGGGCAATTTATATAGGGGCAGGTTAGAGCAGCCAATTCACCTTGAATTCATGTTTTTGGACTGTGGAGGGAAACCGAAAACGTGGACACAGGGAGAACATGGAAACCATCCAGATCGGGATTCAAACCTGGATCCCCAGCGTTGAGAGGCAGACAGGCATCACTACACCACCATGCCACCCCCACATTAGTTTACACAATTTTACACATTTTCAACCAAAGTAAACCTTAAATCATCGTTTTCAGGTCAGAGATTGACACTAAAACTGTTTTAACAACCATCAAAATACAACTTAAAATGAAACAGATGTGAAAACACCTTTAACCAGAAAAATGTAGAAAAATACAATTGCATTAAAAAAAATGTACATTGCAATCACAGCTTCATACATTTTCTTTTCAGTACAGTAAGGATGGAACAGCTGCTTCTAAACATATGCGCATGTCCTACCATGAAGGTCTTTTCTGGAGATGTTTCTATAGGACAGAACTGAACCGTGAGGCCGACGACATGCTGCAGTTTTGGATCAGTAGGTTAACACGCGTGACAAGTTTCTGCAAATCATTGTTTCTTTATAACAATTAAATAATTAACAAAATTTAAGGGCTGCATGGTGGATAAGTGGTTAGCACATCTACCTCAGGGTTTGGAATCTAGGTCCATCCTAATCTGGGTGGAATTTCCATGTTCTCCCTGTGTTCCTCCCACAGTCCAAATACAGGATCCAAGGTGAATTGGCTGCTCTAAACTGCCCCTATTTAAATATAGTTTCCCTTTACAGTATAATGTGTGTGTCTGTGTGAGTGAGTGTGTGCCCAGCGATAAAATAATAAAAGGGATAAAAGGGGTGATAAAAGACATTCACAATTTAATAATATTTATAATTTTATTGTTAGTAAATTCATTTAATGTGTTGCAATAATAACCTTCTCAATGTAACTGCATTTAAAAATAAATTTAGTGTTAATAGTATTATTGCTTATCTTTAAAATGACTAGTTCATCATTTATCATCATTTATTTAACATGGAGGCCTATATAAAATAATGTGCTTAATTTCCAAGCTGAATTTTGCTGATTTATTGATTTATTAGTTTATTGTATAGATGTATTTGAAGTTGTAATTTTGTTGCTCATGCTAATGCTGTTTGCTTTTTTCACAGCCAATCAGCCAGTGCAGAAGATCTGCACACCCGCCTACATGACTCATGTCCCCCTGCCACACAATTTATCCACTGACTTAAGTACAGGTTGTATGCCTATTCCTAATATTATATTATTATTATTATTATTATTATTATTAATATTATTATTATTATTTAAAAAGGCTTTAAACAAACATTCCATAAGTAAGGTTAATCCTTGCAGTAGTTGGGGTTGTTTTTGGTATAAAGAATGTTTATGAATATAATATTAAAATTTTAAAGCATTGAATACCAAAAATCTCTGAAATTAGGTTGTTCTAAACTCCACCAAACTCTTCTGTTCCCAGTACACAGGGCTTTCTGGTGCATCATGTCCATGCTGGGACTCACCATGGTTCTGACCGGTGCGGTCGTCTCCATATGTGGCATTCTGACAGCCAGCCATCGTCTTTATGAAGCTGGCGGAGCGTTTTTTTATAACCGGTGGTAACTATTCATTCAATCATTTATTCTTTCATTATCTTCCGCTTAATCCTCTACTAGGATCACTAGGTTCCCCATGTCCACGTTTCATGTGCTGTGCAGATAACCGCAGGACAGAGCACACGCACACACAGAATATATGCGGCAATTTAGAGCATCAATTTACCTTAAATCCATGTTTTTGGGCTGTGGGAGGAAAGCGGAAACCCACGTGGACACAGGGAGAACATGAAAACATGCCAATAATTAAGCCACAGTGCCGCCTGGTAACTATTCACATTATTAATAAATAAATATTAATAACGATTAAAAACAATATTAAAAACATACATACATACATAAATAACTCTTCTGAAAACTAGCAACCGGTTCAGGGTGTAATTTGGCCAGTTAGTGTCCTACATGCACTGCTCCCCTCTTGCCCCCATGTATGCAGTGTCCCAGCGCCGAAACTCATGAACTGTGCGCTTTTAAAAGCTCAGCACATGGACTTGGGATGAATTGGGAATTCGTTTCAGATGCAGCCACAGATGGAACAGATCTCAGATGCATCTGAGCCCGATTATCATGACACAAGGATCTGTGGATGAACATTCAGGGCAGAACATTATTAGGACGTTTGTTATTAGGATGTATAAGGCAGATTTATTTTACCATATCATTTGCCTTATTTCCATTTAGGGCTCCTGCTTTCAGCAGTGGTAACAACATTTGCCCTGTGGGTTCAGGACTCAACATCTTTGGAGCGTTACGTCATCCAGCGCAGGTCCTCTGTCTGTCCAGACCTGCGCCTTAATTTGTACTATGGTCCCTCCTTCATGCTCGCACCACCAGCCTCAGTCTTCAACCTCCTCTGTGGACTTTTTCTTCTTCTTCTCAGGACAAGCTTCAAAAAAGAGTCAGAAAACACAGTAAATACTGCCCCCTCCACTCAGGAAGAACATGATGCATGCATGTTATAACACCTATATGCTTGATTGAAGATAAAGTGTAAAGTGACAGTTGTGTATATTTTTTTTTTATAAAAGCACTAAAGGAATTAAAAAATATTTTGCAGTTTACTGAAAAAAAAGTGTCTACATATTAATAGAAAACCACTAGAGGGCAGTATTGCTTAACATTTTAAGTATTTTAGACCCAACAAGCTGTAAACTCTGTTAAATCCTGTAAGTACAAAATAAATCTCAGCAACACAATAAATGTTTTAATTTTGTTCAAAATCTATTTGAGAGACTGAAGTTTTGGGAGACAGGTTCGAAAACTGTATTCAGAACTCATCTCATCACATTATCTTTCACTTAATCCTCTACTAGGGTCCTGAGGGTGGGGGTACCCCATGCCCAGCTACAGAAGAATGTTTCGGATGCTTGGCAGATACACCCGCACTCACAGGGCACACTTAATCACACAGACACACAGGAGCAATTTAGATAGGAGTGATTTGTAGCAGTCAATTCACCTTTAATTAATGTATTTGGACTGCAGGCGGAAACCAGAGGAAACCAGGGAGAACATGGAAACACACAGATTTGACTCCAGGTTTGAATCCTTACGTGATAACCACTACGCCACCGTGCCGTCATTGTTCTGACATTGTCCACCATAGAGCAGAGCCAGTATTATTAGGGTGGTGGATGAAGATACGAGTGGATCAGACACCTGGATGTTCTGATTGGTGTACTGTTCTCTGTCCAGCAGCACTGCAGTGTCTGATCCACTGATACCAGCACAACATGCACACACAACCACATCGAGATTATCCACCACCCTAATAACTCCTCGGTAAGGTTCCTGATCATCAGAGAACATACGAAAGCAGATAGACAAAGTATGTAGAGAAACAGATGAAATACAGAATGTAATTGTAGAACTACAAAGTCCATCTTTATGCTCAGTGGAACAAGAGAGACAGAAAGAGACAGACAGAAATGAGGAGGTGTACCTAATAAAATGACCAGTTGGTGTACATCGCTTCAGCCAAGTGATGGAGATGCATATCCCTTACTCAGAACAATATACATTTAATGTAATTAACTCTTGTACATAAACTAGTCAACTGAGAAACAGACAATCGGTTATTAATCACCTCTAACAGGAGACTCTGCTCATGTCTGCATTTTTCTGATCTCAGCCATCAAGGTGCCTTGATCCAGCCAGGTGCACAGCTGAACCTGTCGCATCCTTTTAAACCAGATTTAACATCTGTGTCAGGCCCGGCCTCGTCAACGCACCCGAACGAATCGACGTCTTAAGGAAGATTTTTTTAAATGAACACAGAGATTTGCGTGCGCTCATAACCCTCAGATTCAATTTTCCCTGTCTTTCGGGGCAGCAGACTCTGTTGGCAGATTCATTACCGGTTCCTGCCTCCTCCCCCCTGATGCCACCCACTTTCTCACTTGCTTCCTCCCGACCACCGGAGTGTCACACTCACCGGTCGCGCTTTTGTTACTCGCTCTCATCACTGAGGCCTTTGTCCCGTAGTGATAGAACTGTCCAGAACAATTACCCGAGAAGACTTAACAACAGTAGTTTAATCTCCTCACAGGTTCCTCTGTTTGAGGCACCAATAAAAGAGCGGAGAGAGTCCACGTTGAGAGTACACGAGGAACCAAACCGTTTTCTCCTACACAACTTGTGAAAAAAGCTTTTTTAAAAAATTTGCAATCAAGCACCTTATAACAAAAAAATACCACAGTTTATTCTGATATTGAATCATAATAGTTTGGAGGGAGGTGGCATGGTAGCTTAGTGGTTAGCATGTCAACCTCTCAGCGCTGGGGATCCAGGTTCGAATTCCAATCTGGGAGCAGTGTCCATGTTCTCCTTGTGTCTGGGTAGGTTTTCTCCGGGTTCTCCGATTTCCTCCTATAGTCCAAAAACAAGGATTCAACATAATTTGAATGAAACATTCTGATTTGCTAAATCTAAGTCTCATTTGTGTGTGTGTGTGTGTGTGTGTGTGTGAGAGAGAGAGGGGGGGTGCATGTGTGTGTGTGTGGGTGTGTAAATGAGTGTGTACTCCAGTTTTCCTCCCACAGTCCAAGAACATAGATTCATTGTGAACTGGCATTTCTTAAAAATTTCCCCTATATAGTCTGTGTGTCTGTGGATGTGAGTGTGTGCCCAGCGATAGATTGGTGTCCTGTTCTGGGTGTTCTCTGCTCAGTGCTCAAAAAGTGCTCCCTGGATGGGCATGATGAACACCACTCCCTTGTACCCAGTATAAGATTAAGTGGAAGTTAAGGAATGGATGGATTTTTAAGTGAATATATAATATAAGGGGCTATGTGTGACAAAATCTTGAGTACCTCCTATACACCCCCTCAGTATATATACTGTGGATACTGATCAATCAGGGATACCGATAAAGAGTGTTTAACAGATATTTGACAGTAGATTTTGAATTCAGTGAAATAAATAACTGAGATTTTCTGTCAAAAAGCAGATAGCAACACGACCGAAAGTCTGTACGCCCATTTATTAGGAATTAGACAATCCTTAATATGCATGCATGTGTCGTGCACATAGACACCTCCGAATGTGTATGGAAGACTGAACAATGCTTCCATGAATGAATAGGTTTTTAATGAACAACAATTCTTTTTGCATTGTTTTTGTTCATCACACGTCAGTATGATCTGTGATGTGGATCATACCAGGGCTGCATGGATGGTCTCGTGCACCAGGAGAGGACTTAATGTGAATATAAAATTGGGGGAGGGCGGGAATGAAGCATAGAGGAGATCTGATGCACCGTTGAGAGCTTGGTTGAAAAGCCTGTTAACGACACAGTGTTATACTAATTGTTGTTTTATAATAATTTCATGAGCTTTATTAACTTTTATCTACAGTTGTGATTGATTTAAAGGATTTAAACTAGTTTGTCAATCAAAAGTCACAATTCGAAGGGGATTTTTTAAAGTAGTCAGTGGAAGGGGCAGGTAGAAACCCATTTGGATGTTCACAACAAAGGTCACTCTATAAGCCTTTAGCTTCACATTCACTGTGGCATCATTTTCACAAGCTGCAATGTCACATTTATTTCTGCTCAGGGTTGCATTCATTTTTCTCCGAGATCTTGTACTTGTTACTCCTTTCCTCTCTCTCTCTCCATTGGATTCCTGTAGATGTTTGCATTCAACACAAGGCGCTGACTCTGGTCTAGGGTTGCGAGGCATGCTTATCCAGGGGATAAGGTTTCAGGCTCTGGGCAGCTACACCCAAGAAAGGGCTAATCTATTACACATACATACACAAACACATACTATATGGGGCAATTAAGAGTATTCGGTTTACCTTGAATTCATGTTTTTGGACTGTGAGAGGAAACCAGAGAGCCTGGAGAAAATTCACACATGGACATGGGTTACACAATCAAGCTATTTAGTGCATACTGTATTTATATAGAAGGATGTTTCTTGGCAAATATGAAGTCGTGCAGAATTCATCTACAGTATAGTAATAATATAACCCCTTTAAAATGTGAATAATGTGACCAGGTTATAAAAGGTTAAAGGTTATAAAAAAAATTATTTTTTTCACTGTACAGTCTGAATTTTAACAAATGAATATAAATATGAATTTTGAAATAAAAGGGGGTTATCTGTTTTGAAATATACTCCTTTGTTCCTGGATTCTACTATCTTGCCTCTCATTTGATGTGATAGCCTGCAGCTCCCACACTGCCAGCTCACAACTCATTTGGATGGCACCGTTGGTCCTGAGGAGCCACCCAGGGGGTGCAATTATCGTACGCCCATGCTCAGCCAAGCAGGGGAAATTACACTTTCTGGAATCGGGACCTCTCAACCTGGGGACCGATGTTCGGACCAGTGTCCCCTCCACAATTACACCCCCACTGCCTTTCTGAAGTGCTCTTGCTGTTTATGAGTGGGTTCTCTGGAGGTCATATTGAGAGACGCTGTCATGTCTGGACTTCAGCTCCTCAGGCCGTCCCCAGAGTGGCGCCTCTGAACCGCTTCTAATACAAACAGCAGAAAAGCAAGTGTCTAAAATAAAAAAAAAGTATGTTTGTAAGTACCTGGATTTAATCTTGATGTGTGGAGACTTTAGACTTTTTAAGGCTTGGCACTGAGCTGTTTTTAATATACGGATACTGACGTAACTGCATTACAAATACAGAATTAGTCCTCCACATTTACACCATCCATGCAGTGAAAAACACACATAAACAAACTGGTGAAGTGAACACACGTAGCCGGAATGGTGGGCAGCCTTGTATACAGCACCAGAGGAGCAATTGGGATTAGGTGCCCTGCCCAAGAGCACTTTAGTCATAGTACTTAATGGGACCAGGAATTGAAATGATCCTTAACCACAAGCCTATGAGTGCCCCAGTATCATTAATTTTAATGTACCTGCATCTGCCTGTCTTTGTAATGTTGGAAAAAAAACCAAAAAACCCACCCAGACACAGGGAGGACATACTAACTCCAAAAAAAGGAATGGATCTTTATTCACCCCAAAGAAGAATCGAACCCTCACTTTGCTGTGAGGCAGTAGCACACTGTGTCATCTCTATCTGTTTTTCTATGTGTCTATATATATATATATATATATATATATATATATATATATATATATATATATATATATATATATATATATATATACTTACATCCCATATTTCTGTTTGCTGTTGTGTTGTAATCCAAACAAATTAAATATATATGATACATAGATGATGCATATGGGAGGATAAGACTGTTATACATGGGTTTGAAATGTAAGGCGGGAACTAAAGGAATTAAATTGTATTTTTTATAACAATTCTTTTGGTTTGTAGATTTTAAAGGCTGCCATTTAATCCCCCCAAAATCAGATCAATCAGTGAGTAACAAAAAAATACTAGAAAATCCCACATTTTCTGTTTTGCAACAAAGCAGGCCGTGTCAGAATGCTGTTACTGTGCATTAATTAAAACCAAAAATCATAATAAATAAATAAAATCTTTTTTTGTTTTTCAGATATTCTTGGCCTGCCTTTTAATCTGCTGGGAGCCTGTATGTGATTCCACCCCCCACCTCATTTTATTAAAATCTGTGTCAGGACTAATTTCGAGGTAAATGAATACAGACCTCAGTTTGCCGTGGCATCCCATGGCAGGCCTCTTAAAGGAGATAACAGGCTTTTGTCAAAGAATTAACACTGTTGAAGGGATGAAATTAGTTAAAAGGACGTGGATCCGACAGCTTTGCGACCTACGCTGCCAAAAGTCGCAAATCTATTTCCGACCTTCTGCATCAAGTATCAAACCAGAGCCGCTGCCGCATACTGAGTCATTGGCTGCTTTCTTTTATTATCTCTCATTAAGCGTGGAAAAAAAGGGAGATTATGTGGGCCTTCAGGGGCATTTTATGAATTCTGAAAAAGTCTTAAGCCATGTCATGGACTTTGCAGGATCACACCAGCGTGAACCGACATGCGTTCAATGCTTCTTGTGCTATAAAATGCATGTTTAAGCCCCAAATTTGATTACTCCTCTGTACTGCTTTTTAATTAACAGCAGGGGTATTGACTCTGTATAGAAGCCGAAATCCGGTAAATGCAAGTGAGTGTGTGCACTCAGTGACAGAGCAGCAAGACATTACGTACCAATGTAGAGAGGATCTGCTGAGGAAGCTCATATCTACCAGAGAAAAAAGGAAAAGTAAGTCAGATATCAGACTTTTAATTCTAGGATTGACCTTCATTGATCTTGACCTTCATTCATTCATTATCTTCCTCATCATCCTATATTAGGGTCGTGGGCGGGCTTTCCCATGCCCATCCAGGAATGAACGTTTCACAGTCAATCTCAGCGGTCCAGCATGCCCTGTAATCATTGTCTGGCCAATAATTTTATTACATTACATTTCATTATTATTATTTTTTTCATAAAAAAGTTTCTACCTTATTTCTGATTTCTATGTTCATAACTTAAGCATACGTTCATAAGCATAATAAATTAATTTATTTAATGAATAAATATGTGGGCTTAGTGGTTAGCACGTTTGCCTCTCAGCGCTAGGGATTCCCGGTTCGAATCCCCATCTGGGTGGAGTTTCCATGTTCTCCCCGTGTCTGCGTGGGTTTCCTCTGGGTTCTCCCGTTTCCTCCCACAGTCCAAAAACATGGATCAAGTTAATTGAGTGTGTACCCAGCGATGGATTGGCGCCCTGTCCTGGGTGTATCTGCCCAGCGCCCGAGACGTTCTCCCCTGGATGGGCATGGGGAACCCCACCGCGACCCTAATAGAGGATAAAGCGGGAGATAATGAATGAATGAATGAATGAATGAATAAATATGTACTTTAATTAGCAGATGATGTTTGTATTTACAAATGATTGATTTGATGAATGTCTACTAGTTTGTGTGTGTATTAAAAAAAAGAGGGGGGGGGGGTGCAGGATCAGAAAATGATCAGGTTTGATCATTCTACAGCGTAGATGGGTTTCTTCATAACTACTGACATAACTACTGTTCTCATTTGTAGGTTGCTAAATGACTAAGTGTAAATGTAAATGTGTGTTTGTATGTGTGTGTGCATGTGTGTGTGTGGGGCGGGGGAGTCTAATAAAGTCTCAACTAAACCACTTTTTTAGTCTGGACTTCATCAATAACGTAAACCATTCTGAATAATTCTGAAGCTTCAACTATACAGTTGGTCCAGTTTAAGATGGAAATGATGAGCTGATCAACAGGACGATGGGGTCTTCTGATTTGATGCTTCCCCTTTATCTCATAGTCAGTGTCCCTTCCAGCCCCACACTGCTATTTCACACATGGACACCACCAGTGTGAAATGAAAGTGTGTCACTATCAACAGATCATTACATGCAGCGTGGTGTTCCTCTCTTTGCATTTAGTCCGAATGACTTTATAGCCAAGTCATAAGGCCACATGAGCCGCTAACAGCCGAGACCACTGCACAATTATGCGGCGTGAACTCGTCTCAGCATCCAGCATTAGCATGTAGAGATGCCCCGGCTATGAACGCTCACTCAGACATGGAAAGTTACGTGACGGCAATCTCGTAGCGAAAAGAGCAAAACAGGTTTAAGAGCATGTTGTGAAATGAAAAGACAGGTAGGAAAATTGAAGCAGTGAAAAGAGAAAGATACTGAGATGGAAAAATGGAAGAAAGGGAAAACTGCAAGGAGAAGAGGCTTTAGAATGAGAATGTGAATGACAAAAGATGACAATAATAAAAGAAAAAGGGATGTTTTTTTTTAAAGCAGATTTAAAAAGAGGAAAAAGAATCAAGAAAAAAGAAAAGGGGAGAGCGAGGGGGCGAAATGAGACCAAATTTTCTTTGGCAATCTCGTCTCTCCTGCTGCAGGTGTGAGGCTATTTCACTAAAGCAGGCCAGACGCGAATGTCATTAGTTCCTAAGCCCCAGGTGAATTTGCCACTGTTCCACATGATTAACCCAGATAATTGTGTGTTGATAGCGAGCATGGTTGATGGAATACAATTTTCAGGCAGAGATTCCTAAACAAACAGCTCAGCAGAGGGCTACGGGGACTGTGTGCGTGTGTGCAAGCGGTTAGCAGTGTAAGGTCGGGGACTTGTGATGCTGCCGGCATCGTTGCTGTGTTTCTCATGGCGTTGTGTACTTTGAAGTTCAGGAGAAGGAGTGGCTACAGAAAAAGGAAGCTTCCATTGGACCAAACAAGCTCAGATTCCACACTTTTCAACATTATACTTACATTTAATACATGAGCATTATTACATTAATACATATGAGCTTCACATTTACTAGGTTTTTATTTTTAATAAAGAAAGTGCAATATTGTTTATCACTTATATGCGTGGAGGTGAATCATGTTTATTATTGGAGCTGTCTTGGGATGTTTTGTTTCGTTGCTATAATGTCATCAATTAATAAGTAATATAAATTATCTGAGGGCATGTGCACATCTTAAGATCAAGTTCAAGTTTGTTAAATTACAATAGTATGATGTCACAAAGCAGCTTTACAGTGCTCTGAGCTTGAATTCCCAAAGAGCAAGTCGAAGCAACAGTGGCAAGAAAAATTGTTTGTTAAGGAAGAAACCTTGGGAGGACCAAGGCTCAGTGGGGGATTCATCCTCCTTGAGCGGCCATGCAGAACACCCTTACATACTGTGCATAGTGCTAGATGACACCTCAGGTGATACCTACAAACAGAAACATCAGGTGGCGCTACTTTTACTACTCTGCAGATGCAGTGGTGTTTAGCACAGAGAGTGTACACACCCTAAAGCAAATGAATAAAGAAACAAAGAGAAAATAAATTCTTTTTGGACCTTATTTAGCAGCCGTGTTGAATTAAGACATAGGGAGGTGGATTTAGGGCTACGGTCCACCCTTGGTACTCCTCTAATGGAGCACCACCTGCAGAAACTGCTACCTTGCCACTCCTGTAATTGAGCGAGCACACATTAGAAACACCACACCCCACCCCGAGGCCAATGTTCTGTCCAGCATGTTGCGGCTTACTTCATCTACATGAGTTGAACAGCACGGTGCCGCCTACGACCACCCAGGATCATGGGGAACGTAATGTACTTAAATTGTTCCATAAATGCATGACTACCAGATCAAAACAGCTGACAAGAAAAGCAGAGGAGGAGAGTGTTATACATGTCATCCAGGGGAGAACCTTTCAGATGCTGAGCAGTTAAACCAAGGAAATCCATCACTGGCCATACTCAGTCAAAAAACACACACACACACACACACACACACACCCAACACACACACACACACACACACACACACACACACACATGCACAATCCATCCATCCATCCATTATCTTCTTATGTCTTATCCTATATTAGGGTTGAGAGGGGGTTCCCCATGCCCATTCAGGGGAGAACGTTTCAGGCGCTGGGCAGATACACCCAGGACAGGGTGCCAATCCATTGCTGACACACACACTATAAAGGGGAAATTTAGAGCAGCCAATTCACCTTGAATTCATGATTTTGGTCTGTGAAAGAAAATTTAGAAAACCCGGAGAAAACCCACACGGACCCAAGGAGAACATACAAACTCTACTCAGGTTAAGATTGGAACCTGGATCCCCAGCTCACCATGCCACCCATAGGAATAAATGATAGCAGTAAATTAGGCTTTTTACTTTAATGACCGGAGTGACTGAAAAACTTTATAGACTTTCCGTCAAAGTCTCATTTCAAACGTGAAATATTTCCCTTCCTCGTGATAATGTATGTACCTTGAAAGTGATCCAGCACATTGGTTTTGCCATGCACATTTGTTTACCACCATTACCCCTGACACAGACAATTATACACTTTAAAGGAATTAAATAAATAAAACCCTTTTCCCCGTGTCGGCATTATTACTGAAATGAAGAAGGAAATGCAAAATGGAACCGAATTCGTAATGAGAAGTCATTAATAACACTCTCGCCAAATACATATTCATAGTCAAATCAGGGAAAAATGACTCTTGCATCATTTCACTCAGTTGACACGTGAATGACAGTGTCTGGCTCAAAACTAAACATGCCTTTAGCATCTAATGTGCGCATATCATTTTAATATGATCGTTTTTAGATTTTTTTGAACACAGATGTGTGGCTCTGAGAAAAGCACTACAAGGGCAACTGCAAAAGCTGACATCTCTGTTCATCCTTTCAGTCCACTCCATCTCACATGGTGTTAGGTTCACGTTTTGGATGCTGCTGGGATTTAAGGAGGTGATGCTGATGTCTTTAATCCAAACATCCTGTTTCTCATTTCATAGATGCAGCGTGAAATGATGCATGTTTTCACAGCACTGGCTTTGCATAAGAAACCGTTATGCAAGTTAAAGGAAATCTTTGGTAATTTTGTACCAGGAGTCCTAATCATCCTCATCATCCTCATCCTTTTGAGTCCAAGTTTTTAAAATAAGGGTGTAGTGATGCACCGACAATAAAAATCTTTGGCCGAAGTCAAAACTAAAACTAAAAAAATACAATTAGCCGAATAAAATATTGATTTAAGTTAAATTCACAGCTTTAAATATCCCCTAAATAGTCTGAGTGTGTATGTGTGTGTCTGGTTGTGAGTAAGTCAGTGTGTGCCCACCGATAGATTAGAACCCTGTGCTGGGTGTATCTGCCCAGCACCTGAAACATTCTTATCTTGATGGGTATAGGGATCCCCATGTGACCCTAGCAGAGGGTTATGTGGAAGAAAATGGATAAATGAATAATTTAATTATTATTCCTTTATTATCTTCCGCTTAATCCTCTACTAGTGTGGGGGAGGGGGGGGTATCATCCAGGGGAGAACATTTTATGCGCTAAGCTGTACAGGACACCAATTCATCCATGTTTATGGACTGTGGAAGGAAACTGGAGAACCTGGTGGAAACCCATGCAGACACTCGGAGAACATTGAAACTCCACCCAGATTGGGATTTGAACCAGGATCCCCAGTACTAATAGGTGAACCACTAAGCCACCGTGCCCCCTATTTGCTAACAGGTTTCAAGGATGCCGGAGTGACAAGCATTTTGGAAAAGACACTACATTCAGAGCACTGCGTCACTATAAAGCTAATGCACAGATTAGCAGTTAGCCAAGCGCTAGTAAGTATTTGGGGTATCATCAAGCACTTGCTGGGTTATGAGTGTAGAGCTGCTCAGCGGCTGAGGTGCTCTTTTGGGCTCAGCGCGACAGATGAAGGCTCATTAGGTGGTGTGGCGAGAAGAGGTGACGAGAGGAAGCAATCGGGGTAAGTGGGGAGCAGGGAAGCCTAATTGGGGTGTGTGATTACACTGGCTGCCGTTAGCAAGAATTAGGCAACAACAGACAAACCCAGCAGTGCGGCTCATCACCTCAGAGAAGAGAGAGCGGGTGGTGACTTAAGATTCACATAAAGTGTGTTCTAATTACAGTGCACACCTTCATTACAGTAATGTGGAACAGTGTAAGACAAGCTCCCACCAAGCCTCTGTACACTAGAGCACTGAAGTAGTGCGTCATTCTGTAGTCCTTAATGAATGAGGATTGGTAAAAAAATAATCTGCATCACGTTCTGTAGTGTAAAACTAAAGTGGGCTGATGCTGGGGACACCATCCATCCATTATCTTAAGCTTTATCCTCTATTAGGGTCGCGGGCGGGTACCCATGCCCATCCAGGGGAGAACGTCTCGGGCGCTGGGCAGATACACCCAGGACAGGGCACCAATCTATCACTGGGAACACACTCACTCACACAGACACACTCTATATGGGGCAATTTGGAGAATTCAATTGACTTGATCCATGTTTTTGGACTGGAGGAAACTGGAGAACTCGGAGGAAAACCACGTGGACACGGGGAGAACATGGAAACTCCACCCAGATTGGGATTCGAATCAGGAATCCCCACCCCTGAGAGGCAAACGTGCTAACCACTAAGGTAGACACAACCAGTAAACACAATATATATATATTCATTCATTATCTTCCGTTTAATCCTCTATAGTGTCAGGGTGGGGTTCCTCATGCTCATGGAGGGGAGAACGTTTCGGGTGCTGGGCAGATACACACTCACACACACAGACATACACACACACAAGCACAATCACTAGGGAGCAATGGAGCAATTTAAATCATTCAATTTAACTTAAATCCATGTTTTTCGACTGTAGGAGGAAACCCACGCGGACACGGGGAGAACATGGAAACTCCACTCAGATTGGGATTCGAACCTGGATCCCCAGGGCTGAGAGACGAACACGCCACCACTAAGCCACCGTGCCGACATTATATTTTATTATATTAGTAAAATGTAAACATTATTTAAGTAGCATAAAAACTGTCCATGTGTTTAGTCACCCCTATTGGATTTTTAAGATGCGACCCCGTTTCCGTATACTGCCCAACACTTTGCATTTTTGTGGTTGTATTTCTGAACCATGCCAGTCATTACAGCATGGTGGGGGAAGCAGCGCACACAGGGTTGTCACTCTGCTGCCAGCAGAACACCCTAAATCACATCCGAAAGCCACACTCAGTCCTTGCTTGTGTTCGCTTAAAAAAGAAAATTTTATGAAAGTACAGCAGCACTGCTGCACTAAAATCCCCTCACCTCATCAGTGTCACTACAGAAGTGACAATAAACAATCCCCCACCCAAATGATACCTGGTCTGTGATGGTCCTAACCAATAGAGAACAGAGAACCAAAAGGGGACTAACAAAAAAAAGCAATTCCCAGCGCTGAAAGGCCGACGTGCTTACCACTTCACCAACGTGCCGCCCTTGCTGTATTTGCTTCCTTCCATACTGTTTAAAGGTCAAACCCAGCTACTGTGTAGAACCCAGATCATCTGTTGTACCACTATTCTGATATCTGTCTGAAGTCTTTCTTCTTTCTATATATTTTTAATAATTTACACCAAGAGTAAATGTCATATATTCTAATGTCAGCACTAAACTCCACAAAGTACAAATACTCAAAAGCAGATATCAAAATGTACAATTTGTAATAATGCATACGTGTTGTATTATTTTTGCTTGATGGATTATTACTAACATGTGTACCGTAACAAAAAAAACATAATTAAATCAACATTAAACAAAATGATGAGTGAAGCAGATTTTGTTACACTAACACACATCCTACTGAATTTTTATTCCTCATGGGCTCATTCTATCAAAGCAGACAAAGGTGCAGACATCAAAGATATGATGCGTTGAATCAAACAATATCCTCATAATACCCCTTTTTGAACCACCTCTTCTAGAGCCGGGCAGCAAAAGGGCTTAATTACGGCATGCATCTCTGGCCAGCGGAGCTTTGTCCTCTCCCGCTCTCTGAAACCCTTGTTGTGAGCCGATGATATTCTTGGCCTAAACAAAACTGGCAGCTTGATGGCAGGTGACTCAGAGATGAGAGCAAACACAGGGCAAATTATCCTCCTGAGCTGAAACTGAGTGGAGGAACATAAAGATATTTAAAAAGATTCACGTGGGTTTCCTCCTGGTTCTCCGGTTTCCTCCCACAGTCCAAAAAAATGGATAAAAGTAAATTGAATGCTCCAGACACAGTGTGTTTGTGTGTGTGTCTGTGCCCTGTACTGGGTGTATCTGCCAGTGCCTGAAGCGTTCTCCCCACGACCCTAATAGAGGATTAGGAGAAAAATAATGGATGGATGGTATTGTGGCAATTATTTTGCTTTATGTATTGTCACTGCTTTATTCAACCTTTCTTGATTTTAGCTTTGTAGAAATTTGTCTTCTATTCTTATTGTTGTACCATCTCATTTTATTACTGTGCCCGCTAATCCTTTATTAGTATTGTGGCACATGCCCATCCAGGGGAGAACGTCTTGGGCGTTTGGTAGGTACACTCAGGACAGGGTGCCAATTAATGGTTGGGCACACACTCACTCACACAGACACCCACAAACTCACTTTACAGGGGCAATTTAGAGCAATCAATTCAATCACATCAAATCAATTTGTGGAAATATGTGTCTAAATATTTTTCTCTTTATGTCTATGTCCATTCTACTTTCATAGGATTCAGTGGTGCCATCAAAACTAATGAGACTAAGACATTCATATTATATTTTTTGTCTGAAATTTTCAGCAAAGGATGGTTTAAAGGTGAGAGAGTGTAGTGCATTATTAAAACAACACTAATACATAAATAAACCATCATCAGTGCTGCACAATTTTTTTTTTTACTAATTAAGGTTATTTATTCATATTGTTATTGCCATGAGATCACAACCTCTTTGGGATAAATTAGGTTGATTCAGGTCGGTTATTAAATTAAATCCAGCAGTTCAGCTTCCTATTATATTAACATTTGATCCACTGGATGGCGCTAAGACATAATAGTAAAAGTCTTTCGGGAGTCACAGTGTGTGTTAGTCAGCTGTGTGTGTTAGTCAGCTGTTAATGTATAGTGAGAGTAAAATATACAATTACTAATAATTTAGAGTTATCATTTAAAAAAGCAGTATTTATTCTGAGTTACAGGTCATTACATTACATTTTATATTTACATTTAAAACATACAGCGAGGGGCGGCATGGTGGCTTAGTGGTTAGCACGTTCGCCTCTCAGCGCTAGGGATTCCCGGTTCGAATCCCCATCTGGGTGGAGTTTCCATGTTCTATCCGTGTCTGCGTGGGTTTCCTCCGGGTTCTTTGGTTTCCTCCCACAGTCCAAAAACATGGATCAAGTGAATTGAATTCTCAAAAAAATTATTGCCCAATATAGAATGTTTGAGTGAGTGTATGCCCAGCGATGGATTGGCGCCCTGCCCTCGGTCTATCTGCGCCTGAGACGTTCTCCCCTGGATGGGCATGGGTAACCCCACCGCGACCCTAATAGAGGATAAAGCGGGAGATAATGAATGAATGAATGAACATACAGCGATGGATTGGCGCCATGTCCTGAATGTATCTGCCCAGCACCCGAAACGTTCTCCCCTGGATGGTCATGGGGAACCCCCCGTGACCCTAATATAGGACAAAGCAAAACAAATATAGGACATAATGAATGAATGAATTTAAAACATAATGTAGTGGTCTGACTCTAATGTCACTACAAAAACATCTGGATTTAATTCCCCAGCTGGCTAAACAATCTTGTTTCTGTGAGTTTGCATGTTCTCCCATGTCTGTGTGGATTTCTAAAAAAAAGGTTTATAGTCCAGTGACGTATTAGATGGGAATTTCTTTATATAAAATCATTTCTAAGCATGAATTTGTTTTTAAACTTTTACCCTAGGGCTGCACATCAGCTTTGTGGTTAGCGCATCCGCCTCTCAGTGCTGGGGATCCAGGTTCGAATCCCGATCTGGGTGGAGTTTCCATGTTCTCCCTGTGTCTGTGTGGATTGTCTCCAGTCTAAAAACATGGATTCAGGGTAAATCAGCTGCTTTAAAGTGCCCTCATATAGTGTGAATACTAGTGAGTGTGCACAGTGTTGGAATGACACCCTGTCCTGGGTGTATCTACCCACCCCTATCCCCCGTGTCCCTAGTCCCTTGCACAGGATTAAGCAGACGATAATAAGATAAGACGAGAACTTTAACCTTATAAGAGCTGCTGTTGAGGTCATGAGTCAGGTTTATCTACCCCGTGCTTGCCATGTGCACTGAGGCAGGAAAGAACCTTTCCCAAACTGTTTGTACACATTTAAAGGCATAGATTTGTCTAAAATTTATAGTCATGTTATTTATTTTGTACATTTGTGTTAGTGGGAATGAATAATAAACACAAATTAAAGATTAAGACATATGTCTCAATACATTTGTCCGTATAGCAAGTGGCGCTAAGCCAGTGCTATAAATCCAGCAGGTTATTGTTTCTATATCATTAATCCCCAGTGTATGTAGACACATGCTGTGCTTTACAAAAGCTACTAACAGACCAACATGCACTTTGAATACATTCTCTTACTATATGCGTCACAATATACTTACTGTTGCCGTCAGTCAAGAATCCAAAAAATAAAAATGGAAAACAGTTTTCAGAAAAGTAAGCAGTTGCTATCTGTAGGCTATTGAACAGCACAATATATACAATCCTGGTTTAATAAAGTATGTTAAGTAATTTTACGCTTAATTAAAATAGCCTTAGAGTAACATCAGATTTGAAAATTATGGTAATGTTTTCAGTCGTTCTCTTTTCAGTGACAAAATGTTCAAAATTAGTAACTGCAAAAATGATAATGAAGAATCAGCAGCAGTGTAAATATCATGATTTCCATCATAGGTTATTGCTGCATGTGAAGGTGCCATGTGGGTCCCAGAAGAGGATGATGTGTGGAATCTTGAGCAGTGAAGGAAGCAGACAGAAGTCAGGGTTGGTCCAGTGCATTAACATGATGATATGATGGTAATATGTAAAAAAAAAAAACAATATTTTAGAATTCTATTTCAGTTTTTTTTTGTATTGGGACCTGGCAAGACAATAGACAATTATTAATTTATACAGATGACTTTTTGCCATTGGCTGCTCTAAATTACCCTAAATATTCAATGTGTGCATGCGTGTGTGTGAGTGAATGTATGCCCAGTGATAAATTGGCGCCTGTCCTGGGTGTATCTGCCTAGTTCCTGAAATATTCTCCCTTGGATGGGCATGGGGAACCCCCTCCCTGCGACCCTAGTAGAGGATTAAGCAGAAGATAATGAGATTAGATGAGACCTTTTGCCATGTAACCTGCAATAACTCCTTCCTGTGAAGTTCTTTACATCATACTTACACAACCATGACTTCATCTTACTGGACCTGGCTTTGTGCACCCGGACCTGATTTTACACACCTGTGAATGTACAGTACCAGTCAAAAGTTTGGACACACCCCTTTTTGCTCCACTTTTATATATGTTTGTATTTACATTTGCATTTAGTCATTTAGCAGAAACTTTTATCCAAAGCGATTTACAAATGAGATAACAACATGAGTCAGTAGTTACCACCACAGAACATGGATTATTTGGTGTCTGTGCATTATTCCTATCCCAGCAGTTTTACTGAGGTGGAGAAATGAAACTACAGAAGCACTGCTGCACTAAAAACCCCTCACAACATCAGTGTCACTGCAGAACTGACAATAAACAATCCATCACCCAAATGATACCTGTGAGGGGCATGTCCATCTCGGGGAGAACGTTTCGGGTGCTGGGCAGATACACCCAGAACAGGGCACCAATCTATCGCTAGACACACACTCACTCACACACACAAAGATGCACTATATGGGGAAATTTAAAGCATTCAACAGAAAATCAACAGGCTACTAACAAAAAATCGCAAAATCACAGATGGACTACAGTCTGTAATCGTAAAACTACAAAGTCCATCTATATGATAAGTGGTGGAAATAGACAGTGAAGTAAGAAGTAGTGTGTCCAAACTTTTGACTGGTAGTGTATATCTGTATTGATAGATATTATAGTATTAACATTCAGCAGCATTGTATAGGACCTGTGTTCTTTGTCCCATACATTCAAACAATTTACATGCTCTTCATGTTTATTAAAATAACATTTTAATAATTTTGCTATAGGCAGGAGTGTAATGGTGAAGCACAGCTGTAGTGCATCCAGCCAAATCTTCCACTCTGCTACGTCCTAAACATCGGTAAAACAGCATGCAACGTTCAGTGGTTCCTCAGAAATTAGTGCATTTAATTTTTAATTGTTATTGTAATCCTCTCCACTTGAGGACTGCAAGTGCGCGTTTGATATTGGCACTGAAGAAGGCAGAGGAGGGGGGTCTATTCATTTCAGACCACTTTATAGTGGTGGATACAGAAGGTTTAGTTTAACTGAAATGTAAATGACTGTTCGTGGGAGAGAATGTCTGACAGAAAGATAATCAGTTTAGGATTCCTTACTAACAAGATTAAGTAAACATTTTCTCCCACATTTTTTATTTCAACTAATTAACAATTTTGGAGATACAGTACCAGTCAAAAGTTTGGACACGCCTCCCTTTGTCCCAATATTTATTTCCTCCACTTATCATATGGATGGAGTTTGTAGTTTTACAATTACAGACTGTAGTCCATCTGTGTTTTTTGTTTTTGTTAGTCCCCTGTTGCTTCTCTGTTCTCTATTGTTCAGGAACATCACAGAACAGGTATCATTTGGGTGGTGGATTGTTTATTGTCAGTTCTGCAGCAGTGACACTGATGTGGTGAGGGGGTTTTAGTGCAGCAGTGCTGCTGTAGTTTCATTTGTCCACCTCAGTGACACTGCTGGGTTAGGAATAATGCACCAACCGAATAATACCTTCTCTGTGGTGGTACTATTGGGGTCCTGACCATTAGAGAACAGAGTAGGGGGGTGTACACAGTATGTACTGTAGAACATAAACAGATGGGCTACAGTCTGGAATAGTAGAGCTACAAAGACCAGCTTTAAATTAAGAGGAACTGAAAACATATACGATAATGGAGCGAAAAGAAGGTGTGTCCAAACTTTCCAAATCATTCTATAGTACAAAGATATGATGAACTTTTCTATTTTATTTCTAGTATGTTGGATAAATAAAAGAATACACAGAAATAATACAGAAATACAATGGATGCATTTAAAACCGTAACAGACATCCTGCAGGTGATTTTCACTTGGATTTGATTTCTTCACGTGTGAGTGAGACATGTTAAAACAGGACCCTTTCTGGTAATGGCATCAGATATCATGGCTGCATTTTCATTTTACCCCAGAACTACATCCGAGAACTTGGCTATCTGTGTTCTTTCCGTGTTGAGTCTCAGGTCAGTGAGCAGCATGCAAATGGACAGGTCAGCCCTTTGGTCTGTATCTTCTTGTTGCTCTTTCTTTTTCACCCCCCACCCCTTTTTTTTCTAATTTGCTCTCTGACTCTTGTTTGAAAAAAGCCCCAAAGGTGCTATTACTAACCTCAATCAGCCTCTTGTTTGGTCCACAATTAAAGCAAGTTGGAGTTACAAATTTACTGCAAATTAAGCTTGTTGATGTCTTGAAATGAGAGGCTGTGAGCCATGGAGGGGGGCAACAACAATTCGGAGCGGGTCATTTTGGCCCTGGGAGTTCTGATGCCGCGATACTCAGGTCTAGGGAAAGAGGCCACCTCGCCGAGCCTCTCCCGCTGTCCTGAACAAACGTAGCTATTGTTGCCCATGGAACTGATGGGTCTGCAAATGGAATCCTTTAGGAGGAAACAAAGATGGTGGGAGCGGTTTAGTGCAACCAGAGCTCCAGCCAGGTGCCCCTCTTCAACTTCTTAATTGACCTCATTTGTTACTCATACCTCCCCTTTATGGACTCTATCATTGACAATCCTAGGTCAGGCCAACGGCCACTCTGAGCGGTGGGAGTCACCCAGGCGAGCCACCTCTCCGGCTTTTACTGGCTTTAATTTAGCTCCTGAAACAGGACGCTGCCAAATATCCCAATTACCCTGACACTTCATGTCCTTTAGTGGTTGGATTTTGCTTACTCTCCTTCCCCTCACCAGCACAAAGAGAACGATTGTGCCACCCCGGCGGCTCCACCAGGCATAGCTGTTCTTACAGGAAGCTGGAGGGAGAGCATGTAATTACCTCGAGCTTTTAATGGCCCCCAGTAGAGGCCGGTAATAGACCCAGAGTTATGTAAACTGTCATTTAGATGCCTGCCTCTGTTCTGTCCTTTGCTGACTTTCGTGTAAGATCCGATTCGCTGTACTGCAGAGACAGCAGTGCGCTTGAGTCGGTGCCTTTAATGTATTGTGCACCAGTGGAATGGAGCATCACATATCATTAACCAGCTGCTACGTCTTGTTGCATAGAAAACGTTGATGTACTACATAATAGCTTGAGCTCAGGTACAGACATTTATTCATTCATTATTTTAATTCTTTACTATGGTCGCGGAGGGGGGCATGCCCATCCAGGGGATAACGTTTCGGTTGTGTGGCAGATACACCCGGAACAGGGCACCAATCTATCGCTGGGCACACACTCACTCACACACACAAAGATGCACTATATGGGAAATTTAAAGAATTTTCCTTGAATCCATGTTTTGGGATTGTGGGAGAAAACGGAAAACCAAGAGGAAACCCATGCAGACACGGGGAGAACATGGAAATGTTACCGAGATTGGGATACAAACTTGGATCCCTAGCGCTGAGAGACAAACGTGCTAAGCCACCGTGGTGCCCAGGTGCAGACATATGATATTCTTATTTGTAGAATAAAAAGAAAACTATATATGTATAATGAAAATTTTGAACGTACACGAATGTACAAATGTGTGCCTCCGTGTGTGTGTGTGTGTGTGTGTGTGTGTGTGTGTGTGTGTGCAATACAGATCTATTTCCACCAAGAAGCGGCTCAAGATCTCACCACCTCTACGTTGTTCGAGCATCAAGACAGTGATTGGTGGAGAGAGAGCTTAGTGCTATTGTGTGCAGAAATAAAATTATATTTATGTGACGTGAAAGTTGTTTTGTTTAGTGATTTATATCATTTTTCTGGATCTCTGGATATCCTTCTGGATTCTCAGTGCTGAGAGGCCGACAACAACTAAGAACTGTGCTGGTTTATAATAGTGGGTGTGACTTATATATCAAAATGCATCAGTTTTACTTGTTTAAATTTCTTATGTTTTACAGCAGAGTAGCGCATCTCTCCTGGTCGCTTGAATTCCTGTAAATCTCTCTTGTAGCTAATCTCAAAATTTGCCACGAGGCTGCAGTTCCATTTGCCCTGAATCCTGCATTCCCGTTGGCTGTCAGAAGAAAAGGTTGTGGCTCATGCAAAAACCCAATTAGCAAAATTCCTTCAGATTTCAAAAATGACTCACATATTTAATTCAAGCTTGTCTATCAACTGGCAATATCCCTGGAAGTTAAAGTGCCACCAATTACTGCCCAGCGGCACCAGCCTTGGCACAAGCGTGTGCCATGTTCCAGGCGTCGAGGTGGCGTGTTCAGTGGCCGGTCCTCTGTCAGTGGGTATGAGAATGAAATTAAACTAATAGGAAGCTTGTTTCCAGCCACTGATTCAAAGGCCTTGATGATCCCCGGGCATCGCCCGCATCCATCTTCAAACGTCCGGAGAGAAAGCGGGTGCACAGGAGAGCATCAGATAGCAACCGTAATGTCATTTCGGACATCAGCCCGCCTGTCTCCTCAGGGTCATCTTTCCTCGTTCTTGCTTGGTTCCTCCTGCGTTCGTGTCGCTTTCCTTTGGGCTGCTAATTAGGCGGAGCATCTGAAATTAATCACCGAATCCACTAGGGCGAAGGACGATCTGTCTGAAGGCCCGGAAACAAAGTGTGCCCGCCAATGCACCCCGGAGCCCTCGGCTATGGCACGAGAGGAAAACAACCACGCAGACGGCGATGTGACACAAAAATTCATATAAGTATAAAATTTTACACTCATTTTCCATGTCAGCTTGTCACATCCAATTATAAAGGTTGATTTGCTCGTTCGGGGAAGTGAGATCGTGGGAGCGCGGTCATCTGAACAGCTTCATATGGTTACCATCGCCAGCAAAGTGAGCTGGCGGCACACAGTTGAATGGTCCCCAAGTTGCTGAAATCGAATCTGCTACACAAAAATGCCTTTAAAATTATATTTATTACTTATTTCATAGTCCGAGCTTAATTTTTACACTATATAGTCATTTGGAGTTTCAGGTGTCTTGTTATAACTTAACCCAACATAATAGAACATACTAAAGACCCCATGAACTGTGTGCACTTAATTTTAACTTGTACAGATATTAATGTCTTGTTAAATTACATATTTTTAGTAAGCAGTCAGTAATTAGAGCAAAGCCTGGAGGCTATTTGTGACCTTAACATATGCAACTATAGGCAGGCTTTTCAGATGCAGAGCAGAAGGGCTGCGCAGGGCTCTATGTCACACCACTCTGGGCATGTTTGCCACTTTTGCTATTGATACCAGTGCCCGAGATGTTTGGCCCATAATGACAGCGGACTGATTCTCTGACGGTTTCAACACCATGCAGGAATGAAAATGTCGACTGTCACTTATCCATCACTTGAGAGGTTGGCCTGCTTTCATCCCTGCTGAACATCTGCCAGGGTGAACCTTCAGGGAGGTCAGATCATACACTCCCAGAGATCTTAGAACGAAAGCTGGAAATTATGTTTCATTATTTTATTGGAAGCTTTATTCATCTCATTTTATTATCTTCTGCTTAATTCTATACTAAGGACTATGGTCACGGGTGGGGTGGTGGTGTGTGTGTTCCCATGCCCATCTAGGGGAGAACATTACAGGCTCTGCACATTAATAAGGGCAATTTAGAGTTGCCATTTTACCCTAAATACATAATATTTTGGACCATGGAAGAAGAAAACAGAGAACCCAGAGAAAACCCACGCAGATATTGGAAGAACATGGAAACTCCATTCAGATTGAGATTCAAACCTGGATCCTCAACGCTGAGAGGCAAACATGCTAACCAATACGTCAACTTGTACGACTGACTTTAGATGACATTCTAAACGTATTGGAATGAACTTGTATGTACATTTGCTGGATCAATAATTCAACCTGGATCATCAGCCAAAAGGGCTTAGAAACATACCGTACCAATCAAAAGTTTGCACACACCTTCTTTTTGCTCCAATAATTGTCCATGTTCTCTGTTTCACTTCCTGTAAAAATGGACTTTGTAGTTCTACAATTCCAGACTGTAGTCCATCTGTTTGTGTCTACAGTACATACTGTGTACGTCCCCTTTACTCTGTTCTCTAATGGTCAGAACCCCAATAGTACCACCACAGAGCAGAGACTACAGCAGCAGTGCTGCACTAAACCGCCTCACCACATCAGTGTCACTGCAGAACTGACAATAAACAATCCACCACCCAAATGATACCTGTTCTGTGATGCTCCTGACCAATAGAGAACAGAGAACCAACAGGGGACTAACAGCAACAAGAACACAGATGGACTACAGTCTGTAATTATAAAACTACAAAGTCCATCTATATGATAAGTGGAGGAAATAGACAGGTTCAGGTAGATTTTCAGCAAAAATTAATTTCATTTTGGACTGTTTTAGTCTTTTACATGCTATTTAATTACTATGTTCCTTTGACTTTCCAATAAATATGAATCGTAAGATTTTAAATGTATCGTTACAAGTTGGCCCTCAACCCACAGAGACATAGCGACAGATTTTATTCGTACAAACATACCATTTTAAAAAGCAGTAAATTAGTACATGGGTAAGCGCATCGAACAGCAATTTGCATATTTCGAACTTTTAAGTGCTCTCATAATTAGCTAAAATCCAACATGCTTTAATTTGGCAGGATAATTAACGCACGGTGCCAAAATAAGTTCCTAAAATTGATTGACCCTCGCTGAGATGAAAGCAGGCAGAGTGCTTTATGCACTTTTGAATAAGAGATGGAGGCAGCGCTGGAATGACGGGTGACACGGCAAACAGGAGCAACCCTACGGAGTGCCATGCGTAGCCATTGTGCGGCTGGCATTTAACATATGAATAATGTCCATAAGCGGCCAGAGCCAGTGCGCGCTCGCACAGAGAGCAAATGTATTCCTGGGGTAGCCGGGGCTCTCTGGAGATTTCCCTCTTTGGTGGTGTGTGTGAAAGCTCGTGAGTGTGTAATTACTGATCAGTGCACTCACGCTGTTCTGTTTGCGAGTGAGGCCGACCTCAGTCAGAGAGACGAAATGCAAGCCTATGTTGGAGTAGCATACATTTTGTCCTTCAGTGTGGCTTGTGTTGGGTTTCTTTACATGGGCTTGAAAATGCGACTCGTTTGCCGCTGCCCTCCGGAGCCCTGGACCCCCACCCCCCCAGTCCCTACCCAATTCTATGTGCTTTTAGTGTGAGGTCCTCACATTCCCATAGGTCTTTGAGGCTGTCCCCTGTGAGCAGGAGAACTAGATTGTGGGTGGCACTGTGCCCTACTGACCACTGACATCACTGTTGTGGCCACGTTTAGGGCAAACATTCCTCAGGGACACTGATGCAGAGTGACCAAAGAGCACGGTGTCATCCGGAATAAATAAAGATACACAACAGGGCAGAAAGTGCACAGAGGCCTTTTTCTATCCGATTACTTCGGCTTGTTTTACGTTTAGTGACACTTTGACACTGCTGTGCACTGATAGTACAGATAATGTGCCCTTTAATACCTGATTCTCACAAGAACAGCTTTGTTCCAGAGGATCACTGGATTTTGGTAATGAAGTAAAGTTGTTTTTCTTTTTTTATCATTATTTTTAACTTTCTTAGTCACACATTCAACTGTAATTAATTACAATGACAATTGATACAACATAAAAAATAATAATAATAATAATAATAATAGTAATAATAATAAATAACAAATAATAATCGTGTAAAGGACACACACACACACACACATACACTCCAACTTATCTCTGGCATTTGCATAAATGTTCCAAAAACAGTTAATATTACAGAAGATAAAACTTGCACTTGCCAAAAAATACTAATAATTAGAAGCTGTCGATACAAAGTGACTAAACACTATTAACAATTTACAAAACCTTTTCTTCCTCTTGTCTTTCTAGCACCGCTTACCATATAGATGTATTTTAGTAGACACATCTACCACATTATTACTTACATGGAGGTGAAAAAGTAGGTATGCACTACATACATAGGTGAAAAATGTTATATACAATATTGTCCAGTCCCCCCCTCCCTGTCCTGGTCTGCCCAGCACCTGAAACATTCTCCCCTGGATGGGCATGAAACCCCCCCCTACCCCCGCGCCCCTTGCAGAGGATTAAGCGGAAGATATTGAATGAATAAATGAATGAATGAATATATACTATATAATATATAGTACTTTAGGTAATAGTTTTATTAAATCACAATAAGAATAAAATATTAATTAAAATAAAGCACAAGCCTGGTAAGCTCTAAATTGTTTTTTTGCATAACTGTATACCCAGTCTTGACCCCCCCCCCCCCCCCCCCCTCCATATATGCAACGCATGGAAGGAAAGAAATCTTCCTGTTATGTCACTTTGTTTGAGTGTGTGTGTATGTGTGTGTACATGTATATATAAAATTGTGGGAACCAAAGCCTGTTTTCACACTCGGAAGACCCTTATGTAGTTGTGATGACCACAGGTTGTTTAAAAATCAAATCATGTTGTATGGTTATAGTTGTGTTATGTTATCATTAGTTTAAGTTTATGGTTGATGTAAGGTAGTAGTATTTTTGGTTTAGGTA
Organism: Corydoras sp. C115; assembly: GCA_019802505.1. Lineage (NCBI taxonomy): Eukaryota > Metazoa > Chordata > Actinopteri > Siluriformes > Callichthyidae > Corydoras > Corydoras sp. C115. The sequence goes on from JAFMOC010000013.1 coordinate 1,232,261, forward strand.
AGTCTTTACAAAAATAATGAAACTAATGCAAAGTAAAACGAATCTCATTTGTGAGTGTGTGTGTGTGTGTGTTTGAATATACTATTACTACTACTATTACTACTAATAATAATACATGATAAAGACATGTTTTTTTTAAATATAATTAATGAATTAGTATTTTAAACTCACATATCATTATTCACCAACTTAAATTTATTATTGTTGTTATAATATATATAACATATATATTATATTAATATATATATTAAGTGTGTTTTTTCTTCATGTTTAAAAATTACAGTGTTAAGAAACCACATTTAAATCTGCAAATACAAATAAAAACAGACCATATTACACATTGCTTCTTAAAAAAAACACCCTGCACCACCGTGTAGACTGGAGCCTCGAGAGCGATAATTAACAAAAGATGAGCTCTTCGCCAATTAATTGCATATTTCTTACGCATAGCCCCCCACCCCATCCACTCTGTTAATCATTGCTGGTCCTCGGCTCATTGTGCTTCCTGCTTTCACTGCCACAGTGTTTTTTGTGTGCTTTATGAGAAAAGAGGGAGGAAGTGCAAGAGGAGCAGAAGGGAGAAGGTTGAAATAATTTGTTTAATTTGGAGCTGCTGGGTGTCTGGGCAGGTGAGGGCCTGGGTGTGTGCAAGCACCACGGGGGATCACAGGATAGCGAGGTCAGCCCGAATGGCTTGAGTCACCCTTCGCTTACCCCAGCTGCCGAGGCCCTGTGACCCCGAGCACAACAGCCCCTGCGGAGGCGCGCGACACAAAACCAGCCACTAATTATCTCTGAATAGCAATTTTATTGAGCCCTAATTTGCGGTAATGGATTGTGATAGGTTGTGAGAAGAAGAAAGAGAGAGGCCACATGAAGGGCAGATTCGAGGAAGAGGTGTGTTTCATACCCGATTGTTGTCGTAGATGATCAGGCCTCTTGGATGACCTTAATGTGTGAAAGCACCGAGAAAGTTGTTTTCTAGCTCAGAGAACCTTTTCATTCGTCTTTAACTGGATATGAAAGAGGGATTCTTTTCGGAGGAAAATATGTAAAAATAAGAGAATAAAACCGTTGTGTTGTTTTGTAACTATATTATCTACTGATGTCACAGTTTGGAGCACGATGTCATGAAAAAGCACTGCATTATTAATAAAATAATAACAAAAACAATTAAGTAGACTGGTAATTACAGATAATTAGATTAACAGACACTTTAACGTATAGTTTCAAAATATAGTATAATAATTAAAACAAGGTTGAATTATCAGCTGCTTGAAAATTTCTCATGTGCTAACTCACATTTTGTAAATATATTTAATTAATATATGATTTTAAGTCACACTTACATATTTATATACACATTCATTTTCAAACCTGATTATCAGGTGGTAGGAGGTTCCGCAGCCGTAGGGTGGATGGTTGGACAGGTTGCCAGTCGGTTGCGGAGCTGATGCATGCACACACTAACAACAGAGCAGTAACAGTACTTAGAATCACCACAGAGCAGGTGTTATTTGATTGGTGTATTATTCCTATCCCAGCATTGTCACTGAGGTGGAGGAATGAAACTACAGCAACTATATGCATACATGTAAATATTTCACCACCTTCCTCTAAAAAAAGACCTGTTGCATTTGCATTATTGAACCTCTTAGCCAAACTGTCAATAACGAATGAACAGTTCCACCAGATCAGTGGAAAATGTCATGTAATGTTTGGCTTATTGACTAGAAAATAACAACTATTTGTTTTCTAGCTATTATCTTATTTTCGACAAATCTAACAAACTAACTAATAAATATTTTATTCATTTTAAAAAAGGAAACAGCTATAGTTCTGTAGGTTTGTCATTAAAGAAGGAGATTGCAGTATGACAGAACACTGCTCTTGCTCAAAGCCTAAAGCCTAAAAGTGACCTTCAGCTCCAAACCAATGATTTCACACTATATAGAGTTAAATTAAAAGGTCCACAACAAAACTTTAAAGATATATTCTGGCTGAATGTAAAGGGGTTAACTTGAGCCCACTTTCCAATACATACAATCTTTTTTTTGCAGTGTCTAAAATAAATGACACCTTTGTTGAGCTTTTCTTCCAGTGTCTGGAGATGCATCTTGTGTTTGCGGAGGATTTCACTAGTGTGGCTGCCCATCACAATGTACAGCTTTAGAGATTTTAAAGGAAGTCAGGGGAGAGGTAGAGGGGAAGCTACAAAACCCCCTTCTTTCGACAGCTGAGCTCTGCTTACCTAAAATACCTGATTATGATTCAGCAATACAATTCAAATAGGATAACTGGGCTTAAGGCTAATGCCACAGTAACAATGTCATTTATTTTTCTGTCTGTACCCTTTATCCATCTCTTACTGAGTGCTAAGCTGATAAACCCGTTGCCAAACACATAAAGATCTGAAAACTGAATCTGTTTTCATTTTATTCTTCTTATTTTCTTACAGCTGCACTAGAGGATATGAATAAATATTTTCAAATAAGATACATTCACCACCACAGTTGTGACAAAAAGATGACTTTCCGCTAAAATAAGCACTAAACTTTATCATTTTTGTTGCTGGGCTGCTACAAAAAATATTACAGCCTGTACCTTTATATAGGGTGTAATAATGCATGCAAATGAAGGAAAATGAGTCGGTGTGACAGTGTCAGTTTGCTTTCGTTTGACATTTTGCACGGCTGACAGTGATGCATTAAAATGTTATGCCAAGTGCTTATGTGGTTTGTTCACATTTTACAAATATATTCATCAAATCTCACATTTAAAGCAAAAAATATCAGTCATTTACATTTTTAAGTTTTGCAAATAAATTAAGTTCGGATAATGAATAATGTTTTTTATTAATGATGCCGCATAATAACCCAGTCCTTGGGGCAACTAGCAGATTTGTGAGTTAAGCAAGTTTAATGACTTGACACTGAAGAAACCTGACACAAACCATCTTAATATTTTTAACTCATTTTGATATCTTATGTATTTTTATTAAGTCATGTCACGTTATTTTTTACTGAAATGATTTTTTAAAAATCCAATCCATTATGTATCTGTTATATTAATGCTGAGGAGATAATACTATAGATACTATTGTAATATATAATAATATTTATATCTGTATATCTGTATATATATATTACAATAGTATTATTTTATTTATATATATAAATAAAATAAAGGGTATATAAAAAGAGAGAAAAAGAGAGAGACAGACAGCCTTAAATATAAATGCATATGGTTTCTTGGCTTTAAATCCTTCAGCCTCAGTGGAAATCAGAAGCATTACACATATTTAAGTCTGGATTAAACATAGATCTGTTTGGTTCAGCTTTAGATTGATTAATTTGTTTTCTGTTAAACTCAACTTACAGTATATAATTCATTCTTGTCACTGTTATTTGTTGTTATATCATCTGTCGTTTGTAGCTGCTTTGTGACAACCTTCTGTCTTCCTGGAACTTTTCATACACATTTTTTATATCAGTTATAAAAAAATTACATATTCACCCATTTATCTTTTTTGCAAATAACTAACACGGTGACATTTTTTTAAAAGTTGAAATGAAACAGAATATACATTGTAAAGCTTAAATCTCGTTATACGATGTATACTGTGTATGCGGGGTATAATGACAATAAAGGCTTTCTATTCTATTCTATTCTAAAATATTAATTCTGCTATTAATAAAAAAAAAATTGTTCATTCTTTTATTGAGTTTAATAGCAATGCTGTATTTTTAAGAAATAGATATGTCTATATATAACAGTAGATATTTAATATTTCATTGTCATAAATGCTTATGATATAATTTGTCATAGTCAACATGGATCACAAGCCATATATATATATATATATATATATATATATATATATATATATATATATATATATATATATAATAGCTTGTGATCATACAGCATACAGATTATAAATTATTAAATTATTTTATAGATTTTTTTATAGATTATTTTACATATATATATATATATATATATATATATATATATATATATATATATATATATATATATATATATATATACAGATTTATTGAGTGTAATTGATCTAAATATAAATAAATACACATATAAATATACATACATACATATATATCTAAATATATATTCATTAATTTCATGTATAAATATATATTTAATATATATTTAACTTTAATATAATATGTCTTTAAACTTCAAAACATTAATAAACAGACTCATTTTTTTCAGGATCCATGTCTCATTTTTACTCTTTTTTTTTCAAGTGACAAAACAATGTTGAGCTAACTGCTCTGACCAGCAGAATCTGCACAGGCAAAGTAAATCCTGCTGTAGCATCCTGCATGCATTCAGTCCACTCATTTGCAATTCGACTCCTTATTTTTGTTTGGTTTCCCCCCGGCTGCTAATTAATGCTTAATAGAAACCGCCAAACTGAGCTCATAGAAAATTCATGAATATTGAAATAAGCCTTTTTTTACTGCAAGATGGGGCAGGGGTCTGGTCTCAGTTCATGTCATTAAGTATCAAAGGACTGGGTTTTGTTTCCACACATCAGCTATTGGTCACCGATATTCAATGTGTTTTGTTGTATTTTGTGGAGTTGTATATATGAACAAGTGTTTCTGTGGAGAATTTTAAAAAAACGATTGATGAAGTGGTTTAAAAATAAGCCTCGCTCAACAGTTGCTCATTATTAAAAATGATTATTTAACATAGAAAAATAATTTGATGATGATTTTATGTATACTTGTACTCTACATAAAGGTATAGGCTGTAATATATGACTTTATACACACTTGTATACTTTTAACAAAAATATGTTAAGGATTTAATTTGTTTTACTTATCTAGGTAAATAAGTAATTGACAGCTGATTGTAACATTCTGTTATGTGACACAAAAAAAAATACAAACCTACAAAAGCACAAGGTCACGTTCTCATTACACCTATTGTAAGTTGATCCCCAGGTTTTGGTCCTCCAGGTCCAAAATTACAAAATTGTGGTATATAATTTGAGCGCTGCTGATATCTACCTACCTTAAATATAGAAAATCATATTGTATTATATTTTATGCAACTCATCTTACCTTCTGGTTAATCTTTTACTAGGGTCGCGAGGGGTTCCACATTCAGTAGAGAATGTTTTGGGTGTTTGGCAGATGCACCCAGAACAGAGTTCCAATCTATTTCTGGGAACACACTCACTCACACAGGCTCACACACTATAGAGGGGCAATTTAGATTGGGCAATATAGAGCAGCAAATTCACCTTGAATCCATGTTATTGGACTGTGGAGAACCCGGTGGAAACCCACATGGATTTAAACCTGGATTCTCAGCACTGAGAAGCAAATGTGCTAACCACTATGCCACCGTGCATCCTGACAACAAACAATCCATCACCCAAATGATACCTGTTCTGTGATGGTTCCCAATAGAGAACAGAGAACCAACAGGGGACAAACAAAAACAAGAGAACAGATGGACCAAAGTCTGTAATATGAAACTATAAAGTCCATCCATATAGTAGTTGGAGGAAATAGAGACAAGACAATAGAGCAAGAAGGTCGTGTGTCCAAACTTTTGACTGATACTGTATATTAATTATGTCTAAAAGTCATTTTGACCACGATTTGCTGTCATGTACAGTTTTTGAGATGCAGAGATTGTAAAGTTTGTCAAATCTATACTAATTCAAATATACAAAGCTACTTGCTGTGCTGCACTGTTTCAAGTTTATTTACAGTGCACAGACTCAGCGGCTGTTGACAGAAGAGAAAGATGAAGCAAGAAGAAAGAAATGTTCTTTCTTTGAGAAGTTCACTTCGTCATCGTGCCCCGTCTCTCACTGTGCCATTTAACAGAACATGATTATTAATGTTCCCTTGCAGGAAAAGCTGTCATGTTTCTCTGTGCTGAACATGTGAGGTGATGGGAAATGAGCGTAAAATATACAGTAAACTCTGCTCCTTACCATATTTTATTAAAAACCATTCCATTGAAATGGATTTATTCCGGGTTTAAGTCTTTCTCTCGAACATTATTCAGGACTCCAGTGAACATTAACTTACGTAAGACATTTCGATGACATGCATGACAGTGTTTTGAAAATTAAGTGTAAAGGTTTTGATAAAACAAAGCAGGCCCGAGGAGGCAGCCGTGTTCTAATCCCAGCGACAATTCCCAGAGAAGTTTCCCAAATTCAAGCTGACTCCTGACAAAAGGGCGTCGTTTCTGAAACGGAATCTGGACCATTTGCATAATGAAGGCTGCCGCGTTTCCACCAGCGATGCTTTTGACATCCTCAACTTGTAAGAACCATTGAAAGGAACGTGCGAGGGTCCTGTAAGAACCCGCGGAGGGCAAAATGGGCTGAGCAGACAGAGAGACAGGCGCACACACTCTCACACAAATGCAGGAGAGGGCATGCCAACTTCAGGAAAGGGCTTTTGTCAGAGCAGAGGGGGCAAACAAAATGATTTTTCGGGACTTTTTCTGACAGCATGACAAAGTGACGGCGCTGACGTTAATTCCATGTAGCTCTTTTTGCTCTAATTGTTGATTCAATTTGCTAATTACTAATTTGATTTAAGTGGCAGCCACATCATGGTGGTTGGGGTGGGGGGCATGATGGCTTGTCATGCCAGGGGTAAGCGCATGATGAATATTGTATGAGAGTTCATTTCTAATTGTTTTGTTTATTTTTCGATAAGGCGCTCCACTACACACTTCAGCAGTCCTAGTCTTCACACACACACACACACACACACACACACACACACACACACACACACACACACACACCATAAGCAAACTTCACTAGGTTTAGTAATGAAAATTCAGTACACAGTTTCAGACTCGCAAATCAGCAAACACCTGCTTTGTTTCCATTTAAAATGACTTCATTGTTTTAAACAAACTCGTTAAATTTTCATAAATTATATTGGAAAAAAAGAATTTATTGAAAAATAAACAAATTGTTTTCAAAAATTCCACATATATTATGTTATATAGTTAATTGTATGTATTTACATTTATTTACGTCAAATTTAAATATAATTAGTACAATTAAATATTATTTTTCCTAAAAGTCATTATTGGATTGGATTATTATTGGATTCTGAATAATCAGTTTCTTCTACGGCCTAAGTCAGCCGCTTCAACTTCACTACTCATCCCTCTCCATTGGGTTTCCGTAGATACCAGGTACTGACTTTGACCTAAAGGACAATCTTAGGATCTGCAGTTTCTTGGCTACACTGTTTTTCAGAGATATATCTGCGCTCGCTTACTGTGTTCTACTGAAGTCTGCCATCTGGTACCTCAACTTCAGCATAATGCCAATTCTCACTCCGTTTCCTGACACTAAAAAGGGTGGCTGAGTCCAAATATTGTAAGACTTGAATTGTTTTAAATTCAATCTGAGTGACATGACTTATAAAAGTACTTCAATTTAAAATGTTTTAACTTGTTGCCTTTCGACAGAAGTTCTTCCTGACATTGTTGACTTTTACATAGAATGTGTAAACGCTGTCAGAATTGACTGTACTGCACCCCTTAAGCACCCATCAAATTCATTTATTTTGCTCAGTCATCAGAGCTGGATGTTCTACAATTCCAGATTGTAGTCCATCTGTTTGTGTTCTACAGTTCATACTGTGTACGTCTCCTTTACTCTGTTTTAATGGTCAGAACTCCAATAGTAGCACCACAGAGCAGGGATTATTTGGTTGGTGCATTATTCCTATCCCAGCAGTGTCACTGAGGTGGAGACAAATGATACCTGATTTGTGATGGTCCTGACCAATAGAGAACAGAGAACCAACAGGGGACTAACAGAAACAAAGAACACAGATGGACTACAGTCTGTAATTGTAAAACTACAAATTCCATCTATATGATAAGTGGAGAAAATATATTATGAAGTAAGAAGGTGTCCAAACTTTTGACTGGTACTATATATATATATATATATATATATATATATATATATATATATATATATATATATATATATATATATATATATATATACATACAGTATATATATATATATATATATATATATATATATATATATATATATATTACCTCTTATAATAAAACCATTTAACCATCTCTAGAATGATTTCCTGTGTATTTATATTACAATCCTAAAAGTACAATTAACTTTATCACAGCCTCATTCAGCAGAATCTCCAGCATGGTGAAATCTACTATAGATCCAAAACTCACCAAAATAGTAACAGATCATAGTTACTCACAGTTTCGTTCTAATGATAGGTTGCATTTCATTCTTAGAGAAGTCTTGCTTCTTTTCTTCACCCTTGCATCAGTGGGAGCCAGTCATAGTTGTGAAGTTCGGTTTCTGCTCTTATAGTACACGCACTTCAACAGTGAATCGCAAATGTTACAGTGACAGTGAATGGAACATGACATTTTGATGCACAAAGGGGTTCGCAACGATTAAAGGCCACTGATTACAATATAATGATATTTTTACTTCTCTGTGTCTGTGCATGTTTGTAGGCTGATTGTGGATAAATATGGTCATGTATTCATTTATTAAGTCAAATATTTGAATAGGCATTTACTTGGGTATACTCATGTATTCATGTATTCATTCATACATTATGCCTGGTCTCCATATGTATGTGGATTTGGCAAAAGCAAGTGGAATTTGTGTTTAAAGATATTGTGTAGAACACTGTGACCTGAATCCCCAGATGACATAATGCCCTTTTTAAAAATATCAGTCAAACTATTATTTTAAAATATTTATAGAGCTTGTAATAGTGTTTAATATAATAATAAATCGTGACAGTGAAGGTGGATCTAGTGGAATTATTGTATATGTGTCATATACATACTGATGCACTCAATAATTGCCATTTGATACATTTTTAGGTCTCCAGCAAAAGAAAGTGAGGCAGAGACGTGTATTCCACTTTAAGGTCCTTCACATTTGTTGTGATAAATATTAAACATTATTTCAAACACATGTCAAGCCCTGTTAAATATCCTCGTGGTTCAGTGGCTTTTGGATCCTTGGGCGTGGAATATTTAATTATCGCACTAACTGAATAATCACAAAGTCAATTTTCAAGCCGCCACCCGCCCGTGTTGAGACAATTGCATTTGCAATATCTGTGTATGCAATCTCATTCCTGCATCCCCTCCTACAGTCTTACGGCAAGAAGACAGAATGCATTAACATACCATGGAAGAACTAACAAACAGAATCCTTGTCTTTATTCATTATGAGAGCTAGCACTTTGGAACACTGTCTTACTTTATACAACTGTCCTTATACACAAGCTCTTAATTAACCACTCGGTTTTATTGGTAAGGACATGGGTTAATGCTTGCTGTGAAAGTATGCAGTAAGAAAAGGTAAGAGGACAGTCCAGTTGTGCAGTCATCTTTTTACTAAGAGATGATAATCCAAATAATTCACTTTGTCTGCATCATTTACACAACATGTACATTATAAAACTATCAATCATTAATATACAGAGCATAACAGCCAGCAGAAAATCTATTAAAGGACAAGACTGAAAGAAAATAACTTACATAATCTTCACCTTCACTTACCTGTTTGAATTAAAACGTCATTATTTAATGTTTATTTTTATATTCTTTAAAATGTCATATAGAAGACTTTTTTTGTTGTTAGTTTAATTTTCTGTAAAGATTAGTTGTTAATTAATTTGTATACAGTAATCTGCACAGTGTCCAGGTTTAAACACATAACCTAAAAATATAACAAAATTCATGTGTTAGGACACATATTCCTAAACTTCCAAGTTTATTTGTTAAATTATTGCATATTAATATATGCAATAATATTCAGCAAATTGATTTTTATATTATCATTAATAATAATAATAATAATAATAATAATAATAAGAAATAATAATAATAATAATAGTTTACAGTAAATTTTTTTTTTTTATATTTTATATTTGCTTTTTTATTAAATGCAGCTTCTCAAAACAAAATCTTCTGGCAAAAAAATATTTTTTAAATATTTGATTTATTCATGTTTTTATTTTATTTATTTATTTTTGTGTTAATAGAGTTCAATTATAAATATAATTGTGAGAGACATTGTTAAATTATTCTGCACAGAAAATTCTTTGAAGCTTTTCTCTTTTCCTCTTCTCGGTTGCTGTTATTTTTACCACTAAAATTTTATATATTTTTAAGAAGATGATAATATTAAACAAAAGCAACCACAACACTGATACAAAAATTAATAATAATAATAATAATAATAATAATAATAATAATAATAATAAAAGAAACATGGTCGTCAACTTGCTTGTGTTATGTGATCCTCATCACTAAAATCATTAAATGGTATTAAATTGTAAAATTAGGCTTTCAATAGAAGAACGCTCATGAAATATTAATACAAATATTTGCATTTATGTGGGTTAACTGTACTTTTTGAGGCAAGTTTGGTAAGGCAATGTTTCTATTAGACCCATGAAACTAATTATATTAGTAATGCAAAGTTCTCCAGGACTTTTTCAAATCGCATCAGAAAGACAGATTAAATGAAAGTTTTAGACAAAACTTTTGAACATGATGTGAAAACTAATGAAAGAAAGAAATTTAAACCAACATTGTGCATGATCCTAATGAAAAAAATAAAATAAATATATATATTTATTTTTATATGAGATTATATATATGAGATTAAACTGTGCGTGTGTGTGTGTGACCTGTAGAAAAATTAAAGAAACCTGTTCAGGATTGTGTGTGCGTGTGCATGTGTGTGTGTGTGTGTGTGTGTGTGTGTGTGTGTGTGTGTGTGTGTGTTTGTATCTGGCAGCCAGCACCAGGCCGGGTCAAAGCAGCTTAGTTCCAAGTCGTTGAGTGACCTGCCCGAATGCCATGGTGGCCTGCTGCCACTGACCCGCATGATTTCATTACTGAGAGGTAAGGGGCATGCACTGTCTCATATACACACATGGACAAAGAGACACACACGCTCCCTCTCTCTCTCTCTCTCTCTCACACACACACACACACACACAAACACACACTAATGCGAAAAAAGTTTGTTTGTGTGCTAGAATACATGAGCCACCAGAAGGAACAACTCAAATGTATGCAAACACACACACACACACACACACACACACACACACACACACACACACACACACACACACACACTTAGACCAAATTGCACACACACAAAGGTATACACATATTTCAGGAATAAATACAGGTAATCATTAATCATGTTATTATTATTTATTCTACTTATTTCCTACTTATATTCTACTTATATTCCACGTCACCATTCACACCTCTGAGTTCCACTTTCTTGTTTAAGAATGTTGTAAAAGGTAAGTATGGGATGAATATAGAAGTCGCTAGATGGCGCTGTAGGTTTGTGCTGTGTTTAATGTGTATGAAACTAAAGCACATCTCATGATCACACCCTGATGCACTGACTGAGCAAACACTAGCAGAACAGGCAGAGGTCCTTTAATACTCCTTACATGAACACTTATATGAATCAATGGAATAATCACTTGTAACAGATATTTTCAATCAACCATAATAAACATAAAATATCTTTACAATATTTTTATGATATAAATGATATATTGTGGTTTTGCTGAGCTTTATATTCAGGACATAATATTCCCTAATGTTTCACTAATTAAAATAAATAAATAAATTATATATATATATATATATATATATATATATATATATATATATATATATATATATATATATATATATATGTGTGTGTGTGTGTGTGTGTGTGTGTGTGTGTGTGTGTGTGTGTGTATAGTGCTGGATCATCATTAAAAAAACAGGTTTAGACAAAATTTTCAAGTTCATAAATATAATTTAAATATTACTCCTATTTCTTTTTCTTCATAACATGAAAAAGTAACACAAGAGTACAAACATCTGCACATTTTAATGTATAAATTTATAAAAACATAAAATTTATATTAACAACAAAAATTATATATTTTTTATTTACATTATATATTTTTTATTTAAAGTCCCAAATTTTAAGTAATTAAATTCTCAAGAAATTTATAAAGTTTAAAATACATTTTTTATTTAGTTTTTTCCAATATAATATTTTAAAAATAAATCTATAATGTTAAATGTAACTTTGACACTTTAGCTATGAGGTTATTATGCACTTTTAAAAGGTTCATGTTTGAATCATTGCATTTTAACATCATTTAGTTATACACACAGCACTATCTCTCTCTCTCTCTCTCTCTCTCTCTCTCTCTCACACACACACACACACACACACACACACACACACACACACACACACACACACACACACACACACACACACACATATATATAACTCTTGCTTATGATATTCTTCAAAAATCATCAAAAGCCACTGAGTCTGTACAGATTTATTTGATGTTTTATTTTGGTTTAATGTAAATCAATAGTTATAGTAAGAGTAATAAATTCAGTACATTAGAATAGACTGTGCATTCACTTATGCAGATGTTTGTTGTGTCATCTGGTTAGGATTCTTTTCCTGTAACATATATTAACATAATGTAATGTAACATGAACTGTAACCAGTGTGTAAAACTGTAAACTCAATGAACATGATCTTATTACCATTGTGTCTTCCTTATGATTTAAACACCAATGAAACACTGTTTATATATATGGTTGCGGTGGTGGTGTGGGGGCAACTTTTTTTAATTAAACAAAAAAATGTAAAAGAAAAAACACTAATAAATTACACTGTACTTTTAATAATTTCAATGTTACTCAATATTTAAGTGTCTTAGTTCATGTTTTGTGAAATATATATATACACACACACACACACACACACACACACACACACACACACATATATATATATATATATATATATGTATGTATATATATATATATATATATATATATATATATATATATATATATATATATATATATACACCTCATTCCATGTTATATATTTGTATAGCGCCAGCACCAACCAGAAACATCAAGGTCAGATCTAGGAGCTCACTTAATCAATAAAAGATCAATAAATATGAATAGCCTTCATTTAAAAGCTTACAAAACTGTAGTTTGGTAAGGAAAATATATTTTAAGTACATCATTAGTTAAACTGTTGGTTTGACTTATACAGAATGCATTAATATTTAAATTAGAAGTTAAATGACATAGCTCATTGATGTTGTTTTATAAGTAAAGTCATTTTAATAAAAACCCTCCTGCACATGATTTTCTAAATTTTGTAAAATAAAATATAATATTATTTTTGCAAAAGGCACATTTTTAAAGTTTTTTTCCAGAGTGTGTAAGGATCAGCAAATAAACAGTGTACTGTGTATTGAACGGTGCAGTTTAGCTCAAAAAATGTAATTTAACCTATAAATATTTAAATATAAATAATGTGTTTTGACTTATTGTAAAATATATGTATATAAGACAACAGTGTAACCAAAGAACTTTATTGAAAATGCACTAGTAATTACGGTTAATTATTGATGTATGATGTCTAATATTATACAGAAGATCAGAAAACAAAATTAATATAAGATACAATAATTAATATAAAATTGATTTTAATATAAAAGAAAATAAGCACAGAGTGAAATCATAATGTTAATGTAACATAATTGACTTATTTATTCAAATGTTTTAATCACATGCTAGTAATAAATAAATAAATATAATATAATAATATATGAGATTTAAAAGAAGAGCTACTTAAAAAAAAAGACTTTATGTTTTATCTTGGACCTGGACAGGAGACTGTGGTCAACCTCACTTTAGGAAGAAGTTGATCTACGGAAGCAGAGCATGTTTTCCCTCAAAGTTAAAGACAGTAATACATTATTTCAACGAATTTACAGTAACCAGGTTAACAATCATCTGGAATTACAGGATATATTTTAGCATGCAGTATAGAGTGAGAGTCTGAGAACTAGATAATAAATAAAGGAAGATGGTTTACAAAAAAATCTTTCTTTATATACTATTTTATAACATTATAAATGATCTGTGTGTATTTTAAATTGGAAACTTGAAAACACTAAAAAAAGCTCTTTCTTTTAGATATGTCGCTTTTTAATAGATTCCTTAGTTTTATGTTCACATTGTACTTTTGAAAGCCATAGTTGTTTTTCTTCTTCTTTTTAAACTGACATGAACATGGGGGACACCAGCCCAGCGCCAACAAAGGTACATTTCAGCACTTTCAAAGTGTACAATTTGACAGAAGTCAATAGAAATGGCCCATGAAGTAATGTGTGCATACGTGTGTGTGTGTGTGTGTGTGTGTGTGTGTGATGGCTGGGGGGGTAGTAGTGATGGGGTGGGCGTATTAACGGCAGCCCTGTACAGTGCAGCTGCCCACTTCAGTGCCACCTGACACAAAGCCTCCCTTTCTGTTTACACCCTTGTTCTTTATTCCCTTCTCTCCTTCTTTTACACTCTTTTATTTATTTTTTCCCCTCCACCCCCACCCCCTTCGTCCATGCCTTGCTTTAAAGAACCTGACACTTTCCTAAGGACTGGTATCAATCTGATTCTTGCAGCAGCCTTAGAAAGACCCCCCTCCCTCCCAAAAAAAGCGCCACATGCAAAGGATATTAGAATATCTATCAGTGAAAAGGTCCAAGGACACTCTAAGTGTGCACTCAACCTTTCAAACTAACCCTCTTTATATTCATCTCTCCACCAGCCCTCTCTATCTCCTTCCTCCCTCCCTTCTGAGAAGTTCTGTGCAGAACGAAATACCGTAGAGTCTTACAAACATGGGATGGAGGGGGGGGGGGGGGTTGCAGAATGTCAAATCTCGACACTGCACACAAGTACAGTTGGATACTGTATGTGGCTCAGCACAGTGGTGGGATCATTAATGACCCACAGTGTATGCATGGCATTTATAGATGTATGGTCATTTATTAGGTAGAATATAAAGTATAGTTCATGTGGTTTACAGTAAACAGTCTCCAGTCACTATACAGTTATGATTCAGGGTCTAAAGTTTGGTTACTTTTGAACAAATTTTATTTTGTTTTATTATTTCTCTGATTATAACTGGAGCCTGGCTGTTGCCATCAACGTTCCATCTCAGGTGCTTCAGTGTGTCTGAATGTGTGTGTGTGTGTGTGTGTGTGTGTGTGTGTGTGTGTGTGTGTGTTTTGTGCACTTTATGTATACGAGGGTCCCTGCATCCACATCATTGATATTCGGCTAGTAAAGCGGCAACCTTTCCACACAGATCAGGAGAATACTAATGCCCCATCTCTCCGCTGTTTTAAAACAACTAAATTACAGGAGCCATCGCCGCCCGGGCTGGAAATGACATAACATGCACACAATCGCTTTCTTAGGTCCTGAACAGAGAGAGGAGGGAAGAGAGAGAGCAACAGAGAGAGTGAGAAAGAGAGAGAGAGAGAGAGTGATACAGATGGGGGTGAGGTGTGGGGTGTGTGTGAGGGGGGACAGAGCGAGAGATAGAGATGGTAATGACACCCCATTATTCATTACCCACCACGTACACTCCTTCAAAAGAGCAGTGTGATAATGTAACTCAGATATTACAATGAGTTGTTTCAAGTGGGTCATTTCCGCTTTACACGGCGTCTTTGATAAATAAAGAAAAAATAACAAATGCATTTCTGTCATTCAGACAGCTTTATTTTTTTAAAGCGACTTCTCGGTTTGTTCTTTTCATTCAATCCTCACCATGCGGCTCTTCACAACAAACATGACCTGCGTGTTGGGCGGCACGGCACGGTGGTGTAGTGATTAGCACATCCGCCTCTCAGTGATGGGGATCCAGGTTCGAATCTCAATCTGGGTGGAGTTTCCACGACCTCCTGGTGTCAGAGTGGGGTTTCTGGGTTCTCTGGTTCAGGGAATTTAGGGCTGCTCTAAATTGACCATATCTAAATAGCCCCTATATTGTGTGTGTGTGTGTGTATGTGTATATGAATAAGTGTGTGATCAGCATTAGATTGGGACCCTGTCATTGGCGGAATAATTCAAATCAATCAAATAAAAGCACAATTAACAGGAATAGGCTACAATAATCTGTAGAACTGTATCTGTAAAAACGTAAAGGCAAAGATGTATGGTACATCAGTGCAGTCAGATTACCATTCAGATTGCGAAAGCTAGCAGACATGACAGGTTTAAAAAAAAAAAAAAAAAAAAAAAAAAAGATTGGGACCCTGTCCTGGGTGTATCTGCCCAGTGCATGAAACATTCTCCCTGGATGAGCATGGGGAACCCCCCCCACAACCCAAGAAAAGAAATTAAGTGGAGATAATGAATGAATGCGTTTATAGAACAGTGAAGAGCTTAGTGCGTAGCTTATTCACCTCTCAGCATTGGGGATTCAGGTTTGAGTCCCAAACTGGGTGGAGTTTTCATGTTCTCCCCGTGTCCGTGTGGGTTCTCCGGTTTCTTCCCACAGCCCAAAAACATGGATTCATGGTGAATTGGCTGCTTAAAATGCCCTTATCTCAATTGTCCCTATATAGTGAGTGTATGACCAGCAATAGATTGGTATCCTAAACTGGGTGTATCTGCCCAG
Source organism: Corydoras sp. C115 (assembly GCA_019802505.1). Classification (NCBI taxonomy): domain Eukaryota; kingdom Metazoa; phylum Chordata; class Actinopteri; order Siluriformes; family Callichthyidae; genus Corydoras; species Corydoras sp. C115. The sequence continues at coordinate 1,248,858 of JAFMOC010000013.1, forward strand.
CACCTGAAACTTTCTTCCCTGGATGGACATGGGGAACCCCCCCCACAACCCGAGTAGGGAATTAAGTGCAGATAATAAGACGAAAGATTTATATAGAACCATATCTTATTAACTCTGTGGATGTAATGCCATGTGGACAATAAAATCTTCTGCTAACATGATAAAAGTGACACAATGAGCCTTGTATTGATTTACTATTTATGTCAGTTATTACTTTATATGTTACATAGCTGTATATAATAATTGTGCATTATTCTATGCCTCTAGAGCATATGTTGGAGCATTTATTAAAATATTAATGTCTTTTTATAATTATATGATTTTTTTTATTAAGGCAGCTATAACATTTTTGGTTGCTTTTAATGTATGGTTTGGTTGAACTGTCTTCATGCCATGCATCGATTGCCTGCCATTTGCATGCACAACGCGTATGTATACTTATATAACATGCTTGTCCTCTTTTTCTTATTATCATAAACAATATTTTGGCCCATTAGTGTTTAGCACTAGCTGCCTCCATAACGCAGGAACTGTGTGTGTCTGCTTTAAATGCTCTAAATGATGCAGAATCAATAGTCTACCAGAACATCTGGGTAAATGCAGCCGCCTTGGTGCTGTGTGGGAGTCTCTTCACACCCAGTGAGCTGTTAGTGAGAGCTAAAGGCGAGTGGGAGATGTTTTCCGTCTGTGTTCGCTGTTTTTTTTTTTTTTCCTTTTTTGTCAGTGCTGTCTGCTCTGAATGTAATGTCTTCATGCAACATGCTATGTATTATATATTTGGGGTTATACAATATATATGAATGCATGACAAAAAAATTTGCACAGATCTTTAAAATGACAGGAATTTTTCCTAAACCTCTCAACGTGATCTGCTGTGGTTATATACAATACTAACTTCAATAATCCTATAAATAATGAAGTCTGTGTGTGTGTGTGTGTGTGTGTGTGTGTGTGTGTGTGTGTGTGTGTTTTCTCCCTATACAAATCCACACATTGCTTCGATGAGCATGACATTTGATATTTGAAGCTGCTTTTCTTATCTGTTTTTCTTCAAGGTATCACCAGCTCCTGATTCATAACACTGCCAGAGCACCACGACAATAGCTGGACACTGGACAGAACTGGACAGAACATGGATTTCTATTGGAGTAGGCTTTGCCAGGATGGTCCAACTGAACCAATAGTTTTTAATATTTTTGAAAATGGACACCTGATCAGTCCACAATCTGTACAACGGGTGTCTTGCACTATTGATGCTGCTCGATCACTCAAACAGGATGAGTCCCCCCACTGAGCCTCGGTCCTCACAAAGCTTCTTTCTTAAAAACCATAGGTTTATGAATAAGGAACCAGCCTTGCGATCTGAAAGTCCTCGGTTTGATTCCCGGTCCCCGGTTCCACCAATGTCTTTGAGCAAAGCACCTCACCCCAATCGCTCCTCGGGTACTGTGTATAGGGCTGCCCACCGCTCCGGGCACGCGTGCTCACTTCACTCACCTAGGTGTGTGTTTAAGGAGGATAAATTCCACTCTGTGTAAGTACTGTGGGTAAAATAGATCACTTTATCACTTTTTTATCACCTTATAACAGGGAGGTTTTTTTTTCTTGATACTGTCACTTCGGCCTGCTCTTTGGGGTTTAGGCTCGGAGCTTGAACTTGACAGAATTACTCTTCGGGACCCTGCAGAAGTTTATATACTCTTAACAGTCATCAAGAAGTGAGCTCTGTGTGTGTGTGTGTGTGTGTGTGTGTGTGTGTTTCTGTGTGGTAGCTCAAAGGGATATCAATCTGAATGTTAAAATCCTATGTCCACTGAGGTTACTGATATGGGCTTTTAAACCTCATTGCTGTTTCATGGCCAAACTTGAGTTCTGACCCTGACCATCAAGTTTGAATACTAGTAACTCACTTTGGATATAAGCATCTATTAAATGACAAAGTAATGTAGCGTGTATGTGTGTGTGTGTGTATGTGTCTGTGTTAATCCCTGGTCTATATATTAAAAAAGCCATTCTTTATTTATTACCTATAAAAATGGATGGAGAGATGAATACTGTATTAAATTCAGCATAAATAAAAGCTTCATTTTTTTTTTTTTTTTTTTTTTAAAGTGCAATAAATCGTGGTAAATGTGCATGCTAACATACAGCAGCCTTATGGAACTATTCAGACAAACTGTAGAAACTAAACACCATTTAAATGGCAACTCAGGAACTCAATTTAACTTTAACACTTTAAGACGAAAGCACTAATTATACAGCGGGGTCATATAAAGTACTCTATAAATGAGAAATTAAAAACATAGTTCATTTATGATTCATGATAAATTAATGATCAAGCAATTTCAGCCATCATATGCAGTTATAAGTTACACATTTAAAATTCATGTTAATGTCAAATACATAAAAAAAGAAAATCTCTCACTTCCTTATATTCTACATGTAAACCACACACAGTTGGCTCACAGCTGTCTTTTCCTCCGATCATCAAAATGACGTTATTTAGTTTCTTACAAACACAAAATCTGAACAACTGAAAATGTGAAAATAGATTAAATGCAAAATTAAATGAAGTTAGAAGCATTGGAAAATAAAATAAACTGCACAAAAATGCAAGAAACTCCAAAACCTCATGTCAACTGTGAAGCATGGTGAAGGGAGTTTTAAATTAAATCAGATGAGCTATTTTTTTACAAGGCACTGTGCTGGTGAATGTACCGTAAAGTCGAGTATTTCTTAAAATATTGTGTGGACTGTTAGATCAGAAGAGGTCACCTGAATAATCTCAGTGAAAGAAGTGAGAGAGTCACGGTCCTTTAGCCCTTTTCTCCTGGGTTCTGAATTCCCCCTCCTCTTTTTACTTATTAACCTCTGCTAATGTAATCACTAAGCAACTGTTGCGACTCTAAAGAACCATTAATAACACAACAAAGCATCACCTTTATCCTGTTACACCGCTGCTGCATTAGAATCCATTTTTTCATCAGTTTCAAAAGGAATACAGAGACCAGGATGTACCAATGCCGCTTTGATCTAAAGGGAGTATATCAGCGGGTTAGTGGTTTGACTGCGGCCGAGAGAATTAGAATTAGCTCTGATTAGCACCTCCAGCGTGGATATGCACTGCTAATTACTTGCTCGGCTTTGGTTAACTGAGATTTAAGCACCGATGCGGCATCATTATCTGCAGTCCCCAAAGTCTGACCTCACAATGGCATACTGCAGAGCTCACTGCAGGGTTATCGATAAGACTGGCCCTGCATGTGCTTATGTAGGGCGTATGCACTTATACAGATACACACACGCACACACACATACACACACACACACATATGCACACACACACACACACTGCTCTGCTCTTTCTCAGTATGTACTTGCATGCTCAGTGGGGGTGTGATGGGAAACCAGTTTGATACTGACAATGAATTTCAAGAAGTTCTACAGTATTTTATATGAGCAAAACCAAAGAAGGAACATGGGAAAGCAATCAAATCAAACTTTTCAAACAACATCAGCTTCTCCAATTAAGGAAATTAGGCTAAAATGAAGTCAAAATTATTAAATTGTTAAAATAGTTTTATACAAAAAAAAGTTTTTTAGGTAAAGAGATATGAAGTGGTGAGGGGAGGGAGGTGGGAAGCAATATACAGACCAACTAACAACACATGGGTTTATTAACAGCCAGGTGAAATAATAATAAAAAAGAAAAATCAACAGGTCATTTACTAATGGGTGCTTGAGATACTTTGTAATTAATAGACTTGCCTTAGTGGGAATCAAACCCAAAGTGCAGGGTGATCGATAGTCTAAGCGTTACCCCTGCCTATGTTGATATCAATGGGGTGGTTCCCAATGCCCATTCCCATGCAGGGAAGGTTTTGGGCAATGGGTAGATACACCCACAAAAAGGCAAATCGATTGCTGATCACACTCCCACACACACACTATTAAAATTTAACTGTGGGAAGAAAACCAGGAAATGTGCCACTCTGAATCACACACTACTGTTGCTCGGCAAAGCCGAATAAATTCCCATTAAACAACATTGTTAAGGTGAGAAACCAAATTGGTACCCCTCTAGAGAAACCCCCCCAGCAACCACCACCGATGGGATAGAATAGAAAACTCAAAAAGACTTTTAAAACCCATAACACTTTCAGTGACCCGTAGCAGTACCAGTTTATAGAATTAAGCAAAGAATAATGAGATACGGTATATTTATATAATGTCAGAAATCTGTGTGGGTATGTGTGTGTGTGTGTGCCTATACAAATCCACTTTGTTGCTTAATTGACACAGAATTTGACATATTTACCTTTCAGGACCCTGGAGATGTTAATATATTCTTTACAACCACCAAGAAATGGCTCAAAGGGCCTTATTTTTGGCAATCTTTAGCGTATATTAAACAAAATAAGGATGCACATGATCTTTTGCTCCAAAGTTTGAATGGAAATACCACCCGACCTGGCAGATTTTGAATGTCATCCCCCGATGCGCTTCTTTAACCATGTCAGTTCCTTTTCAGTTTATGACAACTGAGCACAAAAAGTGGAAAAGAAGAGAAAAATATCAAAACCAGTATAAAACGGTCCACTGCACACTAAACATGTACTCTGTCAGTGTAGTTTGTGTTTACATTTCACCTTAATCCAGGCTGGACACGTGTGTCTGCACTCTTACCCCACACAGGTTCGGTCCATATCTATTCTCAGGTCTAGATAAGCAAACCATGAGAGTTGAGTTTGGGATATTTTTTTAAGGTGCAGAGCCAAATGGGATGGGAAGATTGGATAGCGACTTAGGTACCCATGTAGCCCCCAAGTACTCTGTACTCACCCCACAGCTACTAATTACAATTCACATGTCACACACTTGCTGGATAATGGGAGTCGGAATATTCCAGAGCCTGCGGGGGTGTAAGCGCAGTGGAGAGAAAGTGTATGTGTTCCTCTGGTGAGAGTTAGCTCTATATTTGGCATTGCCGTGTGTGCCTGTGCCCCCCTGTATCTGTCCCCACTATCCTCTTCTGACGCAGGCGGGCAAGTGTGCGTTGGCACCACGAGGCCTGTCTGCTAGGCTGGATGGAGGAGCATCTGCCGGGTGAGGGGAGAGGCTTCTGGCATGAGGTTGGCGCGAGGTTGGCACACATGGGCACGGAGGGGGTGGCAGCCGAGCTCAACAGCATGACATCTCCTGGAATGAAAGCGCAGACTCTTCTGCCTCGCTCTCTCTTGCTTGCTCGCTCACCCACTCGGTCGGTCACTTTTTAGTCAATCACTCTGTTCTTTGTCTCGCCTCGCTTTCTCTGGGGAATATATTCTTGCACTTCCACCCTCACAATAAACTTCGTAAATCTCTGCGTTGCTTGTCCTTTCAGGTTTTTACAATAATGTACAGCACATACTGTTTGAACTGTAAATCTCCATTTTAACTCTGTTTGGTATTGTAATGTCTATGTTCTTTACAGAAAGCAACTTCGACCCAGCTAGGAAAAAAATATAAAAGTACTGATGAGCATAAAAAGTGCTCACTTTTTATTTGGTATTTGCAACATTTTAAATAAATTAGTACATGAACATTCCAATGGTTATACAGCTGCATTCATACAAATGTGAAATTTCTCATTTACTAGTGAGAGTTTACTCGGTTGCCTTAAGATGGCTGGTTGGCGAGCATGCTTGTTAATCTTATAAACAAAGGCAAACGTGTATCTGTGTGTTTTTATTATTAAAATCAACACTGTCATTTTGGGACCCTACAGAGCTTTATATACTCTTCACAACCACCAAATTGGCTTAAGATGTCTCATCACTGCTACGTGCTTGAGCTATCAACACCTGCAATTGGCGGCCTAGAGTGGTTAGCACTGCAATGTGCGATGAGAGGAAACTTCTATTCAAGTATTCAAGTATTTTATTTTTCATTCAATATATTCAATATATTTTGGAATGAAAAAGGAACAAGGTGCTAACAAGGTCAACAGCAACTACACAACTCAACGTAAAGAACACGTGTGAAAATAGCTTGTGAAAAACAAGAATTAGGATAAATACAAAGCAATATACAGGACAATAAACCGTAAACATTTGAGTAAATTGGAGGAAACAGTGCATGCACCGCTAGTGGTGTAAGTCACAAGGTTATCAATGTAAAAACAGTATTTCCAGCAGTAATTATAAAATTTATACTATGTTTGCAGGAATTTTGTCCATCTTTGGTATCGGAAGTGTGAGTACGAGATTAGTCCAGTTCTATTTGGGTGACATCAAAGTTGTTTTGTTTTGTGTTGGCATTTCTTTTTTCCTTCAAAGTTACATTGACATTACATTTAGTCATTCAGCAGACACCTTAATCCAAACGATTTACAAATGAGAGAACAACAAAAGTCAGTAGTTAAAGAGGAACCAGTAACACTGTAGCATTATTAAACCTGATCATCATCTAATCTGGTTTCAAGTCTAAATTTATCCTACATTTTTACACCAAGTGATTCAGGTAGAGATGTGTTTTGAAAAAAAAAAAAAAAAAAAAGCTAAGTGACTCAGTGTTAGCGATTGTCTGTTCTTCCCCGGAAGGAGGGCGGCTCGCCGCTCGCGCCTAGTGAGCGCTTCCCGGGCACCAACTACGCGGGGAAATAAAGCGTACGTCGGCCCACGGAAACACTCCCACGAGTGCGACCTGCGCGGAGATAATGCGCAGCACCGCAACGTGGTTGAACGCGGAAGGAGAGTCCAAGAGACACCGGGATAAAATCCAAAACCGAATTTATTAAAACTTGGTGACAGGACACCAACAAAAAGGGGGAACAAACGAACAAAGTAACATTTGGGTATCGACCACAAAACAAAGATGTGCCCCGACTTGAAGGAAAACGGAAACTAAATAATAAACCAACTAATCACGTGCACAAAACAAACCAATCACCCAGCTAAGACAATTAAGGACACAAACGAGGGACAGGTACCTGTGACACTCAGGCTTATGGACAGAGTTGGGAAGATCATTCTATCATTCAGCAGAGGTGAACGATACAGAGGGAGAATTAGCACCATGGTGTGGTTGAAGAACCAAGCAACATTTGTCACTCATTAGTTTAATAAAGGTTCTTTTTCCAAGAAAATACACAAAGAAGTGAACAATTATGAGTAAATTAATGTTTACACCATTTGCAGGGGCTAGTGAGCATATCTAAACACCTCACTCACACAAGTGGATCAACATTTCCAATGATTACAGCTCAGTGTTAGAGTTTCCAATATGACTGCATATTACTCTTACTCTAATTAAAACTCCCGATGGACCTGGTGAGTAGTTTGCGTTGAGTGGAATTTCACTCATAATTAAACTTGAGCAAATGTAGGTTTTGCTAATTTGGCACCACTCACAGATTCACCTTGCTTAGCCCTCACTCGCATCTTGTTGTTTACTTAACATTGATCTGCAGTGGACGAATGAACATCACTTAAGATTTATAAAAAATGCACCAAGTTTTAAACAAACTTATAAAGCATTAACAACCAGCTAAATAAATCTCAGTGCTTGTTGATCTCAGTACTTGTCGAAGCCTTTTTCCTGACTATATCATGGTGGTGGCATTTCAGGGGTTTTAATTCATGCAGTAAGTTATTTATGGGCAAATTGTTTGTGTTCTACAGTACATACTGTGTTCATCCCCTTTACTCTGTTCTCTAATGGTCAGGGCCTCAATAGTAGCACCACAAAGCAGGTATTAATTGGTTGGTGCATTATTCCTATCCCAACAGTGTCACTGAGATGGAGAAATAAAGCAACAGCAGCACTGCTGCACCAGAACCCTTTCACCGAACCCTCTCACTGTGCAGAACTGACAATAAACAATCCATACCATCTGTGATGCTCCTGACCAATAGAGAACAGAGAACCAACAGAGGACTAACAAAAAAGAAAACTACGAACTCTATCTATATGATAGGTGGAAAAAATAAATAATGAAGCAAGAAGTGTCCAAACTTTTGACTGGCACTGTATATTTTTGACTCAACCACAGAACAACTGATCAAATTGTGGTAAAACGCATCAAAGACACATCTGTGATTCTAATCTTTAATCTTTCTTATAGAAGCCTGTTTCTACTTTACCGTGTTTATGAATCTGGCTGATTGTATTTCTATAGATTCAGTCTATAGGTTTTCTTCATACAATTGTGCATGTGTGCTTTTACATTTTTTTTCCTTTCATAAAACAAACAGCATTAATGAACCACAGTGCTGACATCTGCAGGAACCCAACAAGTAAATTATTGCGTGCACCACATTTCAAGTAGGAGCCTTCCTACTGTCAGACATGATACCTCAAAGAGAATACAAAACAAGCCAAGACAGCTCAGAGGGAGCAATCGGGAAAAAGAAAGAGAGCAACACTACCTTACCGCTGCAAAAAACCCGAGCCATATCATTGATTCCACTTGATCACAGTGTGTACTCTCCTCAAGTTTGATCAAAGTCTATTTCAACAGACTCGTATTTAAAATAAATCTTCAGAAATGTTTCATTTGAGCGCATTTAATTAAACTGTATGTGTTCTTAAATGTTTCCTTTTTTTACTGGATGTAGAATTCTTCATCTCGTTTTGTGATCAAACATGTTTTTTTATATTTCTCTTGTCTCATTTTCAAAGTGAATTTGTGCTGTTGTGCCTCTGTTTTCTACCCCCCCCCCCCTTTATAATTACTACAACGCCAGTGCGCTGGACAGGGAGACGCTTTGCTGTCGTAAATTGATTTTGGGAGGGGGGAGTTGGGTAAAGAAATATGCTGATGGATAGGTGGAAAATGAACCTCTTCATGACTGACCCTGCTGATACCTTGGAGCGATTGCTTCTCTACCTCATCTGCCTGTTGATTGACAGCCTCCATAACGAACTCGGGCTGATATGATGTCATTGTTTACTCTGGCTGGTCCATCCATCAAATAAGAATCACAGCTGACCTCGGGGAAAAAAGGTGAATATGTTGATAGGATGAAAACCATGGACCAAAGTGAGACTATTAATGAGTTAGGCCTCTATACTGAACACACTGTCTCTAGTTGGGTCATATTTAGATGGTCTTTAGGTGAGGCCTCAGCTTTATTTTGGGTGTGTCAGTGTGTCCTTGCTATACTATCGACGTGAAAAATATGCCTTGATTGACTTGAAATGTGTAAAGGTGCTTACCAAGTGCCAAGTACCAATCAGCATGTGACTTGCCATTCCCTTTAAAACTAAGTGCACTCTGACTTTGGTGGGTTGCTATGTGAGTGGTGCAGCTATCTGAACTCATTGTGCTGCAACATGACATTCTCCATTTGACTATAAAGACTATATATCTGCATTCTCTGTACAAATGCAGTCAGATTTAATAGCGTTCAGTTCTATTCAGTGTTCAGTGGCGTTGGACACGCGTCTGTGTTGATGATTTACTGCCGAGATAGCGATGAATGTCTGACTGGACGTCTGGAGAGGTTGTTTTTAGTCAGCGATGCACCTGGGATTTCCTTCGCTGAGATAGTAATACACCAGAAATGTACCTGAACACACCTCATTTAGAGACGCCCACTCCTATCAGAGGAGCTATATGCACACGCAGCATTGCTATTTCAACAATGCAGATGGAACGCATGAAAAGCATCACGACAGGCCTTGTGCAGGGTGTAAGGCCCATGGGTTAAATCGACATACTTTGGCATACCATGGCTAAATTCTGCTGAAAGTGTTTCCTAAAACAGTAAATGGAGTAAGATATTTCATTATTTTTAAATGCAATGGTCAGCTAGTAGATGTTTGTTAGGTGTGAACATACTTTTGGCTGTTTAGTGTGCATTGAATTCAAGCACACTCTAGGTCCTGTGGGATTTACAGGTCAGTGTACATTATAAAATATGGAAATTACAATCTGTAATCGTAGAACTGCAACGTGTATCTCTAAGGTTGGTAGAACTAATAAAATAGATGATCAGTGTTGAAACACTAGGTGTACATAAAAAGGTGGCGATTAAATTTATATATGATGTTTTTTTTATATAATGGGAAACTAGTGATCCGATGGAAAAAAAAAACTTTCTTGTTTCTTACCTCTAAGTGAGATGAGTTTCTTGTTTGTCTAGTGATTAAAAGGTGATGTGAGTGTGTTGATGGTCTGTCCTTTTAATCAGCGAGCGTACATTATTATAACCTTGATTAAATCTTCATATTGTCACCGCTCATCAAGACAAAACAGGTAGGATGCCTGTCATTGATTGCAGTCATTTTGTGTGTGTGTGTGTGTGGGGGGGGCATGCTCAGATGTTCCTGTGTAAATGTGGGTGTTGCTGGGATGCATTCTAGACTTAATTTTAATAAAAGTCATTCCATACTAAATGTGTCAAAGGTCGTAAATGTGCACCGCTGATACTACGTGCCTTCCCTCTCACACAGTTAACACTACCCATTCCATTCTCCACAGTATCGCTGTCAGCGTGTCATTAAATCCGTCACACATCAAGTCAGGGTGTCGTCCGCCTCCTCACCCTTTTTCGTTCTCTACCGAACCAACTATTAATTAGTAACTGAGATTGAGTCAGACACTTTATTTTTTGTGATGATTATTTCACGAGCAATCAGCGACGCGAGGCGTTGAGGGTCTTAGCAACCGAGACTACATCACTGCAGCTTTTTTTGTTGGCTTGGTTGGACATCTCAGTGGCAGAGATGACTGTAAGTGTCTTAATGTGTTAATAATAAGACCTGTTGACACAGGGACAAGGCAGATGTGTAATTTTAATGTCTTAAAGAAGATCTTATGTCTAAATAGTATGTGTGATGCCGTTGATAATTTTATATGCTGTCATTCATGTGATCATATATTTTTATAGTGAAGTTAAAGCTGTAAGTATCATCTGCTAAAAAAATACTCATAAAGACAATTGTTCATCGTCGATGACAACACATGAATCAATTTAAAAAATTACCAATTCATTAACTAATTAGTGGTAATTCATTTGTTTTCTATGGATAAATTGCTCATTTTCTACTAAATTTTATACTTCACAAGCAGAATTTAAAAGCAGGTTTTCAAAAATAGATTTTTAAAAATATTTTTCTTGTTGTTTGTTCTTTTTTGAAAAGCATAAATGCATGTTATTTAACATAATTTTTGTTTGGCTTTTTTTTTCTCAGTTAGCTAAATAAAGTGTCTTAAAAACCAACACCAAGACACCAAAACACTTTTTAGCTCAATTGGTGAACTCCTGTGGAGTTACAGAAGTGCAGAAATCACCATAATGCTAAGTGAGTGGTCCGGAATTTTGGGAAAAACCAAAATATCTCTGGAACAGTTCGACTGATTCCTTAGCTGTATGCAAGCAGTGGTCTCATCAATAAACCAGATGTGTCCTGCGAAAACCATGTCAATAGCTTGAAAATTGCGGGAGAAGAAAGCCGGACAAAAATTGGATAACAACAGTGTAAATCACATTAATTGCCATATATGGCAATCACTTAAATAAAAGCCGTGGGTAAGTCAGTGTCTTTCTTACGTCCCTGAGCACATGGTGGACATTTGCTCTGTGTAATAAAAGCGCAAACATGCACACAGCACCTTTCATATTAGCATGATTAGCATTAGCATATAAGAATCAAAGGGGAGTGCATTTCTGTAAGGTCTGTACCTTAAGGGAACACTGACCCTGACCTCTAATTGAATGTCCCAACTGGCAGACCACCTGTAATTCATGAAATCATCAAACACACACACACACACACACACATCAACACACACTCCTTTTTGCTCCTGCTGCTCTAGAACTCTGGCCCTCGCCGCTGTCCTGCTGAGCTCTGAAGTTCTAAGCGAGTGGCCCAACTGTCTGCTCTTCACCTGGGGAAGAAAGAAAAAAGAAAAAGAAAGAACACACACACACACATACTCATCTTATCCTTTTCTCCTCAGCCCGTGGGCACAGGATTTGCTGACTGATCCAGTTTAGAGGACGAGTAGAAGAGTTTGCAGAGTGCTTTGCGCTGTCCTGCAGCCTTCAGAGGAAAGCCTAGTCCTGACACAGCGTGAAGTCAGAAAAAGGTCTTTCGCATTGCTGACAAAAAGTAGCTTAGCTTAGCAATGCGTAAATAAATCATTAACTTTAAAGTCTCCTTAATCTTCAGGATCAAATAAACATCTGTACCTCACAAGATAAAGATACTTATTTGTGATAGTCCTTTACTGATCACTTCTATTCTTCGTCACTTCTCTTTCACACAGAAGGTTATTGGGGCTTATCCTAGCCCTTATTGGTTTAAAGTCAAAAATACCCTGGACAGGTCATCAGTCAGCTTAGTGGTTAACATGTCCGCCTTTCAGTGCTGGGGTTCCAGGTTCAAATCCCGATCTGGGTGGAGTTTTCATGTACTCCCTGTGTCTGCATGGGTTTCCTTCAGGCCTCTGGTTTTCTTCCACAGTCCAAATCATGGATTCAAGGTAAATTGGCTGCTCTAAATGTATAGTGTGTGTGTGTCTGTGTCTGTGAGTGAGTGTGTGCCCAGCGATAGAAGGGCGACCTATCTTGGGTGTATCTGCTCTGGGCCCAAAACGTTCTCTCCTCGACCCTAATACAGGATTAAGCAGAAAATAACAGACGAATGAAGGTCACCAGTCTTTGTTACAAAAAAAAAGAAGACAGAGAACATACAAAACTCCACATAGAAAATATCATGCCCACTGTTTAAACCCAGGAATATTTTTTCTGGAGATGCCACCCATCCAGACCGACTGTAATCTACAATATACTTAACATTTTAATTACAGAAAGATCAAAAACAGAGAAAAGAATGTTTTATACTTTATTTAAAACTGATGTAGTTCTCAAGCAACTCAAGTAAAGCATCTAAAAAAATAAGGTGCATTACAGCCCACCTTCAATGCCAATCAAAACAACACCTCCACCTGCAATCACACCAGGTCCGGACACTTTTACTAATGATTCATAGGTTCTTGGCAGCCTTGGCATGTTCTCCCGCTCACAGACACGACGTCATACTTGCTAAACTTGACTCAGCAGATCCTCACAGCCTGCAGCCGAGGTTGATTACATGCTCGTTATGTGCATAAAGCAACGTTAGGAGGTGTCTAATGCCATTACCTTCTCCTCTCCATTTCAATAATGCCTCTGTTCGAACACATGCACCGGCCGCTTGCCGACACTAAATCAATAAGCGTGGTGTCATGCCTGTGTGTGAATGTGTCGCTGTGCATCTTTGATGCTCATGCCTTCATTGAGATTGACTTCTGCTTGTGAAGGATTTAGGAGGGGCTGTTGGAAGGAATTAATGACTTTATAGCCTACGATAATTTAAAAGGTGTGTTAGTATGCAAGTGTGTCTATGTGAGTGCACATATGCTGTTGCTTTGCAATTTCGGGTGGAGGTTTGCGTACGAAGGTCTTGCCGAATCGACAGTTTCCTCAACCAGCAAATAAATTACCTTAGAAAATCCGACACCGTGAACTACGTGCAATTTCTCAGGTATGAGTACGAAATTAAAGAGTAAAACTGTGACAGACAGAAATATTAGAGAGATAAACAGTGTGATAGCTGACAGACAGAACCAAGAGCGTATCAGGTGCTGACACACATCCCAGCAGGGCTTATTTGTTAATGGTAGGGGGTGTTACACTTACATCCGCTGCTGTTATTATTTTCTTATTTGATGCAGTAACAATTTATTAGCTATGCAACCTTACCATGAAACAATATAAACGCAGCCTCAATACACTGGGTCTGAGCTGGGATGATGCAAGACGAGGCTTTGTGGTTAAGGAACCAGTCTTGTGACCTAAAGGTCCCTGGTTTGATTCCCAGTTCCCCCATGGATAAAGTACCTTTTGGAAAGGTACCTAATCCCAATTGCTTCTCGGGCGCCCGTTGCCCACCGCGCGGGCACATGTTGTCACTTCACTAGTGTCTGTGTGTATGTATATGTGTGTTTTTCACTTCACTCTTGGGTTAAATGTGGAGGACACATTCCTCTGTGTGTAAGTACACTGATGTGATGTGCTGGCATTTCCACAACCCGGCTCATGAAAAAGGCCTTGGAAGAATAAATGAACAGGACTTTTAAATACCTCAGATAAGAAGTTCCATTCTTGTAAATAGCCTCAGTATTATACTTCCTTCTGTGTAAAATTAGTTTCTGTGAATATGTGCATCAAAATGAGTCAGTGTAACCAGTCAGCACACCTACGCAGCAAGGTCCTCAGTGCTCATTTGTGTCCACCTCCAGACAAGAAGTGATCAACACTTGATTTTCCAGCGTTTTATAGACTTTGTCAGAGAACAACATTTACAGTAAGTGCCACGTTCTTTTTTTTTTTTCAAGGACAAGAGTTCGATGTAATTAAAGAAAGGCGTATGATTGGCATAAGAACATTAATAAATGAGTTCTGCCTCGTGCGTGAGGTAGCAGGCGAATGTTTGCAATGTAAACAAATCCCGGGCTCTGTTTGCCGCTGTTTACGGACTTCAGATGGATCCTGACAGCTCTTCGGCTTTCTGAGCTTTAATTAGAGAGCCTGGGGTTTTAGAGAGACACTTACTCAGGGAGAGAGGGAGAGGCCTGCCAGTGCCCTGTTACTTTCCACTTCTGCCACGCAGCAATAATTGCAAGCAGGTGCACCCCGAACAGACGCAACAGAAATGTTTCTTCTGTGGGAGCGAGAGAGAGCGATCTGTGTGGGAATACATATTGGAGTGATTACAGGCTGGCTTTGGGGGAGACCAAACACCTATGTCGGTGTCGCCTTTCAAGACCAGGTCCAATTTTTATTTTGAAATAATTTGACTGGTGCATGGAGCATGTGCATGACAGAGAACATGCGTTGGGCTTCCAGCATGCCAACACACACTCTCTCTCTCACCCACCCAGACACACACACACACACACACACATGCATGCTAACTTTGACACAGAATTCAGTACGGATTCTCTTACACTTGGCTTTTCATCACATGACTGGCTCAAAGGGTTGGGTTCCACCACCTGGGACAAGTGGAACAATAAAGCAGCGTAACACCTCGAGTGCCGATCAAAATCTTCCCTCCTTTTGTGATGTAAACAGGCCTGAAAATGCGGCACAAAAGGCCATGCTCATTCCGTTTAAGCTTTATTATCTCTCTCCGATTTGAGCTTGAATAGAGGCCTTTCTTCCATTTTAATTAGCATCATAGTGTCAGTTTAATATCAGCAAAGCTTGGCGTGTGAGTGAGTGGCCCCCTCTCTGGGACGAGACAGACCGACAGAAAGAGAAAGAGCGAGGTGGGACTCTCCTCATGCTTGTAGATGAGCGCCGCTGCAATTATGCCCAACAATGGTGCTCAGACACACCGCTATAGATTCATTACCTTTAACAACCCTGCTTGCCTTTCAGTGCTTTTCCCTTATCGCACGCTTTTCTTCTCTCTTCCTCTTCTCTTATTCAATAGACTCATTACAGCGGAACCCCCTTTTCCCGAGGAACACACCTGGATGGAAAGACACACGCACTGAATGGAGAGCTGGGTAAAATGTGTTAATAGGCTGATCGGTTTATTCTTCTGATAAGTGTGATGACTCATGTTATACTGCAGGAAACCTTTATTTTAATGACAGTCTCATGCTGCTTACTGCCACTAGAGCTCATGTAATAGCTGTACACATGCGCAGACACACACACACACACTCCTACCTACTTGTGCCCTAGTCATTTGCATAAATATTCAAAGAAATGTTAAAATGACATAAAAAACCTTGGTCTTGCCAAAAAAAAAAAAAAAACAACACTGAATGTTAGAAACTATCAACACAAAAACGAGTGAAAGCCAATAAGTTTTAGGCTCATCAGGACTGACTTGGTGCTCAACAATCCAGAACTTTGGGACACTTGTAAACCGCTTTGGATGAAATTGTCTGCGAAATAACATTCTTCCCAACTCTGTCCGTAATGCAGAATCACTAAACAGTTTTAAGAAACTACTTAAGATGCATCTCTTTAACAAATATCTGTTGTAGGGCAGAAAAAAAAAAAAAAAAAAAAAAAAAAGGGGGGGGGGGGGGGCGCAGCATCGAATAACAATCAGGTTTGATGAATTTATAGTATAGTTGGTTTTCTCCATGGCTTCTGACTTGTGGTGTTTTCTCATCTGTAAGTCGCTTTGGATAAAAGCGTCTGCTAAATGACAAAATGTAAATGTAAATAACATGATATAATCATTACAGCAACGTGCGTGGTTCTTAGAACAAGCTTAATCTGTGGTGTAGGTGGTCAAGTGACACTGCTATCAGGGACTGACTGTCTGACTGTTGGCGTCTGGAGAGGTTGTTTTCAGGGTTTTTTGTCAAGATAGAAATACATCAGAAATGTACCCGAGCAATTTGAGCAATACCTCATTTTGGACGGCCACGCCCATCGGGATAGATATATTCACAAGCAGCATTGCTATTTAAATGGCGCAGACAGAAGCATGAAAATAGACTGTTGCCGGGGTGTAAGATAGCAATAAGCATCACGACGTGTCTTGCGCAGGGTGTAGGTTAGTTGCTGGGGCAGAACATCCACAATTCACTTAGACATTAAGGACTGAACACGGCTCCTACCTGCTGCAATAACACTACATTTGACATTTACAATAAAATAATACATAATCCATTTTGGGTGTGCAGTATCTAACTGTACTGACCGGTTTCCAGGGAACAAAATGTTACTTTTCAAAAGTGGGATGATCCTAAATATTGATGGCGAGGTATATTTAGTGGTGTATGGATTCTCTTGAGCAAAGCCAATACCCTCTGACATTCCTGCAGCTATGCTAATGCTATTGATCACCTCCTACACCTGACTTCTGACCCTGTTAAGCACCATATCTCTGGGCCTGCAAGAGTTCTAAATGCACACCCACAAGCACAGTGCATGAAGGCATGCCCAGATCACCGCGCCACCCTTCTTCTGCTGTTACACCATGTGCTCTGTGCACACAACTCTAAAAGCAGTGTTAGCACACCCACAGCTTTCTGCTTGTTTAATGTGAATGAGTTATTACAGAACTTCTGCTTCTTAGGCTTTGGATTATAGTTTGTACTGAATTGCTATTTCTGTGGAATGGGTTCGATATCTTTCACTGCTGCCAGTTTAATTAGTCTAATCAGTTTAGAGCTGATGGAATTGCAGTATCTGAATGAATAGCAGGGGAATACCCAGTAAAAGAAATAAGACCAGTTAAGAATTGCTATGGCATTAGTAGGACCGGCGGCACGGTGGCTTAGTGGTTAGCACGTTCGCCACTCAGCACTAGGGATTCCCAGTTCGAATCCCCATCTGGGTGGAGTTTCCATGTTCTCCCCGTGTCTGCGTGGGTTTCCTCTGGGTTCTCCGGTTTCCTCCCACAGTCCAAAAACATGGATCAAGTCAATTGAATTCTCAAAAATTGCCCCATATAGAGTGTGTCTGTGTGAGTGAGTGTGTGCCCAGCGATGGATTGGCGCCCTGTCCTGGGTCTATCTGCCCAGCGCCCGAGACATTCTACCCTGGATGGGCATGGGGAACCCCACCGCAACCCTAATAGAGGATAAAGAGGGAGATAATGAATGAATGAATGAATGAATTAGTAGGACCACTATGAGTGGGCTGCATAAGAGATTTAGTTGATTGACAGTGTAACTTTGATCAACTTGCAGATTGTAAAAACTGGCACGTTCACCTCTCAGTGCTTGGAATCCAGGTTCAAATCCCAATTCAGGTGGAGTTTCCATGTTAGTCCACATGTGGGGGTTCTCTCCCAGTTCTACGATTTTCTCCCACAGTGATGGCGTAGTAGTTAGCATGTTAGCCACTCATACTATATATATATATATATATATATTTTCCTCTTTTCATTATTGATGAATGGAGGAACAGCAAAGTAAGATTTTCATTGTACAGTGTAACTGTCTGTTTCTGCTGTGCCTATGACAATAAAACTCTAGAATCTTGAATCTATATAGGGTGCGTGTGTGTGTCTATAAGTGTAAGTGTGTACCCAGCGATCGATTGGTGCCCTCTCCTGGCTGTATCTGCCCATGGCCTGAAAACTTCTCCCCTAAATGGGTATCAAAACCCCTCCCCTCCAGGACCGGACCCTAGTAAAGGATAGCGCGAACCAAGTTTGCCTTTTCTATCGACTCTTGGGCGCCCTGTCTTTCTCTTCCACTGCAAATAAGGCAGGAAATGTGCGAATGTGATGCGAAATGGACGTGACATTGAATGCCAAAAGAGCGAAAAATCCACTTTGTAAGCTCTGTGCTAGAAGTCCTTGGTGACAAAGGCACTTCTCACTATCATTCTAGTCACCCGGGATGGATGGTATAAATGCCAGTATGCGTTATTACAGCCATGATTGTGGGCCCTTCGGACTGCAGTTGACTAAGTGACTCGGCTGGTGATAGTAGCGGCAACGTTCCAGAGCTAATGGCCAGCCTGTAGGTTACAGCAGAAGAAGCCAGCTGGGATCGAGCTGGCTGCTAGAAAACGCCGGATATCAGGCTTTAACTTGAAAGGCTTTGCGCTGACAGCATTGTGAGGTGGGTGTATGTGTGCCAGAGTGTATTTGGGTGGTAATGAGGGGCACATATGGGGTTGGGAGATGGCCCTCGTTAACCAGTCAGAAAGGGGAAACATCCTGTCACGGGCACCAGGCGCTGGGAGAGTACCAGACGGGGCACAGTCGCACACATACAGTTGAACACACTAACACGTAAGATGTTTCCAACTCTCTCAAAGCGTAGAGTTGTCATCAGTCATTAAAAATATGCAGAAGCCCAATGCTTGGGGTTCGAGTCAGTGGGGCAGACCCTTGCGTGGGGGTACCTGTTTGGAGTAATGTGCCCAGCTGGCATGATGCCCCTGGCCATGGCATTAGGAGCAGAGGACAGGAGTGTGGTCTTTTTTTCTTTCTCTCACTTTCTCGCTGACACCCAAACCCCTTACCAGCTGTCACCTCAAAGCCTGTCAGTCAAGCCTACTGGGCTTTTCACACACAGGGGAGCAGGACAGAGGGACACGCACTGTCCTTCTCTTGCTCTTTTGTTTGGAGGCCAGTAAGATGGGGCCAGGCTGCCAGGTGAAACATCCCCAAGGATCTCCGGTGAATAGAACTGACACTATAGCTGTCACTCCCTCATCCTCTCTCATGGCCTTCTGGAGTTCAGCTGGCCACTGACAACACATGGCAGGACCTGTTGTTTGGCTAGTCCTGCAATTTATGAGCATCCTCTATTAAAATGAGGTAGAGTATTCCGAAGTGAGGGGTAATATCTTTGCAGGATGGGGCAAGATGTCGCACAGGAAACGGCACGTAGCTGTGAGGGATCAGACATCGGGACTATACCAGGGAGTGTACAAGGAGCGATCGCATTACTTTGTACCCATGCTCATCCGTGTGCACGCAGGCATCCGAGCAAGTGTGCGTGTGTGTGAGGACTGATTAGTGGTGTTACATGAATGTGACGTGTCGTGCCCATGGGCCAGCAGGAGGCACAGGCCCTAAGCCAAATCGCTGCCACATGCTAATGAGGCCTGCATGGCCAGCCAGGCTGAAACCCAGAGACGTGCGAGCGTATGGCCGAGCAGCGGGAGCACCCCTCCCCTGCAAATGTCACCCAAACACACACACACACACACACACACACACACGCACAATACACACACAATACACACATGCACAGCGAGATCATAGCTTTGGAAAAGGTTTGGGAGTTTAAAAACCCCAAATGTTGTAGAAGCACAAAGTCTGCACCTCCAACCAGAGGTGAAAGGATTTTGATCTGGAACTACTTTGTGGAACTCCTGAAAAATGAGAAGACTTTTTAAATGTGAGTTACTGTTTTTCTATGAGACATGAGAAGCCAAAAGGGTCAAAATTGACTAGTTAAATCTCTAGCAGTGTACTGCGATTTGAAAGATTTTTTTGTAAATTATAGTACGATTGGCATGGTGTTTTAATGGTTAGCATGCCCGCCTCTCAGCACTGGGAATACAGGTTTGAATCCCGATCTGGGTGGTTTCCACCTTCTCCCTGTGTCCATGTGGGTTTCCTCCGGGTACTCTGGTTTCCTCCCACAGTCCACAAACATAGAGTGAAGATGAATTAGCTGCTCTAAATTGCCATATAATGTGTGTGTGTGTGTGTGAGTGTGTGCTTAGTGATGGATTGGCACCCTCTCCTGGATCTGTCCAGCATCTAAAACATTCTCCCTCTGCATGGGCATGGGCAAGGGGAACCCCCTCCCCCTTTCCAAGCCTAAATTATGATTAAGCACAAGATAATGGAGGGATAGATGGATATTATAGTACTTGCCCCATCTCTTCCCAGGCTTGTGATGACGTTACATGTTAATTTACAATTAATCGGGTTGTGCTGTTGAAATATCAATCTGCCAAAGTCAGAGTGCACCAGGCTCGTAAAAGGAAATATAAGTGACATGCTGATTGGTTTATTGCACGAAACTCCCAAAACACACCCATTGTCATGATGGCAAAGCCACACTGACACGCCCTAAATCAAGCTGCGGTGTGCGTGGTTGACGCCTCGATATGATCGCTAATGATCGCTAAAATAAAGTCCTTAAGAGACTCCTTGGTGGTTGTACATAGGGTATTGTCCTCCGCAGGGTCCTAAAGAGTAAGCTAAATATGTATGCGAAGCAATGTTGTAAATTTGTATAGGGAATACACATACATTTGTAAATAATATATTATATTTAAAAGCCCAAACTTGATATTCTTACGGAGTGATTTAATGCTTTAAATGCTAATAAAATGTGATTTTATACCTATTAATATATAAATTACTTAATAAATTAATAAAAAGTAATAAATGAGCTGCCACTCAGGTCTTTTGGAAAGCCCATTCGAATCCATGACATTAATACGGACTCGACCCTCACCCCCCCGCCCCTGAGGCTACAACAGCCTTTTCTCCTCTGAGAAGATTTTCCGAATGATTTCGGACCGTTTCTCTGAGTATTTCTGCGCAGTCAAACCAGCATGTGTATGTTCAGTCCGTTCAATTGGATGAAAACACCTGGCTTGTATTTGATGTTCCAATTCATCCCAGAGGTGTTTTATAAAGGCTGGTGCCCGGGGTCTTTCCCTGCATTTACAGACCTGCCTTTGTGCTCAAGGGGACAATCTTTGTGGTGCAGAAAAGAGTTTTTACCAGAATTTTGCCACAAGGTTTCAAGCATGTAATTATATAAAATATGTTTTCTGCAGCACCACCTCATCACTGGATACGAGGGTTCAAGTCCAAACCCTGATTCTACAATATAAGGCATATAAAGACAACAGGGACACAGTGATTATTAGTGATAGTATTTGTATTATTTGTATTGAAAACAGATACAGTAATCACTCCAAAGTTAAGCATGTGGTTAGCATATACGTCTCTCAGTGCTGGGGATCTGAGAGACGTATATGCGTCTCTCAGGTTTAAATTCCAATTTGGGTGGTTTTTATGTTCTCCCCATGTCTGTGGTTTTTCTAATGGTTCTCCAGTTTTCAACACACAGTCCAAAAACATGGATTTAAAGTAAATTGGATGCTCTAAATTGCCCTTATCTAAATTATCCCATATAGTGTGTGTGTCTGTGTAAAATGAGTGTGTGCCCAGCGATGGATTGGCACCCTGTCCTAGGTGTATCGCGCAACATGTTATCCCTTGGATGGGCATGGATTGTAATGAGGGTCCAAAAAACATGGATTGAAGTTGAATTGGATGCTCTGAGTTGCCCAGTCTAAATTGCCCCATATACAGTAGTGTGTGTGTGTGTGTGTGTTGTGTCTTTGTAAGTGAGTGTGTGCCCAGTGATGGATTGGTGTCTGCCAATCCTGTGACCAGAGTGGAGGATTTATTTGACCATCTCCAGCACACAGTGTACTGAATCTGGTCAAAGCACCCGACTTTAATGAGTATTATATACCACAGTATATAGTAATAAATACATACAGTTTGTGCATAATTAATAACCCGTGACCGTCACTCCTGCTTTTTCATAATGATGCATGTTCTGTATTAAACAGTTCGGAATGGTGTCTTGCTCCCACTAATGTTGTACATTTCTGAAATATTATGGAGCTAAATAACAGGATAAGTGAAAATCAATTTCTCCTCCAGCAGGTTCTACACAGCATGCAACATTCAATTACTATTGTTCAAATGTTTACCCAGCAAGTTCCCATTTCTAACCACCGCAAACAAACAAAATAATAGATGTGACTGTCTTCCATTGGCAACCATCATTAATATTTATTTTCAGATTTCACACAGCATTGTTCTGTGATCCGACTGACAAGATAACATGCTGATTATATTCGCCAGGTTTCTAATGCTTTCCTCGTTAGATTTCTGTTTGCAAGTTCTCGAGTGGCGCAAACAATTTTGCAAACAGCTACATGTTCATGTTAAGATCGGTTTGTTTGGTTTGGCTCTAATTAAAGTTTTCAGTTAAGTTAATTGTGTGTTCTGTCATCGAGTGCCAGCTGGTTACTCCAAGATAATATGTGAAGTAGTATTAAATATCAGAGTGGATCAAACATTTATATATTTTATTATTACTGTTGGTGTAATAATAATAATAATAATAATAATAATAATAATAATAATAATAATAATTGTTAGAAAATACACATACAAACACATGCCAATTGTAGTCATTATTGTTATTATTATTATTATTATTATTATTATTATTATTATTATTATTAATAATAATAATAATAATAATAATAATAAGAAGAAGAAGAAGAAGAAGAAGAAGAAGAAAACACAGTAGAGGAGGAGAAAGGAAAGGAAAAAGGAGAATATTGATAGAAGAAGAAAAAACAAATAAGAGAAAAGAGAAGAAAAGAGGAAAAAATATAAAATAAAATATAAATATCAAATTAATACAAAGCAAAATAAAGAGTAGAACACATAAGAGAGAACAAGTGAAAAATAGAAGTAAACACAAGAAAAGAAAATAAGATTGATAAAATAAAAATACAGACTGGAGACGGAGAGGAAAAAATATTGTAAAAAAGACAAGAAAAGTAAAGGATTTTATATAACAAACTAATAAAAACAGATTGAATGTTTAATTTGAACCTCTTTTTTAGTGTACAGTAAATGGACAGATACAACCAGGACAGGGCACCAATCCAACTATGGATGGGCCTTTGTAGATAACCTTCCAAGCATTATGGTTAGTGCTGGGGGATCAACCAAGCTCCTGTAGGTGTAGTTCATATGTTTTCTAATACTTTAGTATAAATAATGTACAGTGTGTCGTAACAGAGTTCGGATTGTATTATATTTATGTATTATAGATTCATGATGCATTATTTATTATTATTTTCACTATTCCATTTCTCTTGTCCAAAGTCAACTTCATCCCTAAAGTGGCATCTTATGTAAAAATGCTTTTTCACTTCGAACCCATCTTAAAGGCATTTGAGAGACACGACAGCTCCACGGGCAGTCAGTGGTCAAAGGTCAACTCGCTTCGCCCAGGTGGGTCTTAAACTTGACCTGAAATCCTGACCTTTGATTCCTGTGATATTCACTGCGCTGCTGCCCTCTCTCCTCCGTCCATCCGTGCAAATGTCCGTCGGATCCGCATAAGGCGCCAAGCAGAGGAACAGCAGAGGACTTTCACCCTGCAGGAACGCAGGAAAAGAATGCAGCAGGAGGAAGTGTGAGAGACGGAGAGAAAAAAAGAAAACAATAACAGATGAAAAACAGAGATGTGAAGGGAGGAAAATGTTGCTTCTGGGGGCATTTGTCTCGAGTCAGAGAAAAACATAGAGGCTCACCTTTGCAGTGCTTGGGTCAGACTGCGCCTTAGGCTCAGCTGCTTAAGAAAAGAAATCTCTAGCTGACTTCTCATTCTCTCTCTCTTTCTCAACACACACACACACACAAACACACACACACACACACACACACACACACACACACTGTGCGAATAAGATAGAGAGATATCTTTAACAACTCTGTACAAACAGACTCAGAGGACTCCTAAGTGAGTTGTTTTGCGAGTCAGCTTCAGTCAGACTCCGAGTCACCCTTGTCCTCATTGTTTTGGCATGAAGTGATGTAAGGGAATGAAACTGTGATGTCATTGCTGCTGTAATTTTTTTTTTTTTTAAAAAGGACCTGCACATTGATGTATTTAAAAGAAAGAGACATGAAAGCACAGCATGGCTGGAGTTTAAAGCGGGACTTGAGTGCTGGCCGGGTGAATAGGCATGAGCGCATGTGTGTAAAGAGAAAATAGATGAAGTATTTGTATGTGTGTGTGTGTGTGTGTGTGTGTGTGTGTGTGTGTGTGGGTGGGTGAGGAAGACAGCAGGGTCTGATTAATTATTGCAAGGCCGTGCTAGGTGCCGATCAGGCTTCTCACTCCAGTGGCTCTCGCCTTTGGCCGTGTCGGCGGGCCTCATTAGCCGGCCTCTCGGGACCTGACAGAAATTGTTAGCTGGATGTGATGGCCGACTCAGGCAGCTCCAGATGAACCCCCCTTTGCTCTCCCGATCCCCTTTTTAACCCACCCTGCATCCCTCTCCATCCAAACAGAAACGAGGTGGGCTTTTTCACCATCCGGCGAAAAGAAACGAAAAGAGGCCTAACAAGACGGCCGCGCAACACCTGTAATCGAACGGCTCCAAAAGAGCACCCGGGGAGCCTGATCGGAGGACGAGGCTGGACGGGTGGTGGTGAGCAAGGGGGTGAAAGGAGCAGGACCAGAGGCCGATCCATAATTGATGTGCGTGCACAATTACAGGGCCTCCAGACATGGGCGAAAGTGTTGCACGAGTGCGCCTCGAGGATTGTTGAATTTTAACAGGCGTTGCATAAAATCAAGGCTCCTGCCACTCAAAGATGTGCTGCATAAGAAGGCTGCCTGATCTCCATGAGTGAGCACCTCGCTCGGGCAGATATGCATGAGATGCGGCTCGGTGCCCTGTCTTTGATATGTGCGAGTATTATTTTGGGGTTTCGTTCTTGCTAAGGATGAACACTGGGGCTGCTAATTTGCCTAAAGTCTAAAGATGTTTTTTTAGGTAATGGTCTTTGAGGTAAACGTCGTCCTAAAAAAAAGCTACCAATGAGTGTACAGCTTCTTTTTACAAGAATTTTTCACGAGTCACTAATAAATAGAGGATGTTGTGAAAGCAACATATTTATCCCCATCGACTCGGACCCTTTACAGCACACAGACAACCAAACCTCGTCTTAGTCACTGACATACAGCATATAATAATAGAATAATTATAAAAACCTCAGGCCATGAATATCGCTGCAGCAGGGTGGTGAACTGTGCGCCCCATTAATTAGGCTGAGATGATTAGCAGTAAAGCATCTGAAGTCAAATCTTAAGGCTCTTTTAAAAAGAAAAATGCAGTTCTATCCAGTGTTTGTATAATGTTCCTAATAAAGTATACTTTGACTTTATATAGACATGACTGAGAATCAACCATTTAAATTGTAATTGTTGCATCCTGTATGCAGATTTAAAGAACTTTAAATAACCATTTGATAACCATTATTTATACAGTACCAGTCAACTGTTAGGACACGCCCCTTTTTGGCTCCATTGTCTATTTCCTCCAATTACCATATAGATGGACTTTGTAGTTTTACAATTACAGACTGTAGTCCATCTGTGTTCTTGTTTTTGTTTGTCCCCAGTTGGTTCTCTGTTCTCTATTGGTCATCACCATCACAGAACAGGTATCATTTGGGTGGTGGATTGTTTATTGTCAGTTCTACAGTGACACTGATGTGGTGAGAGGGTTTTAGTGTAGTTTCATTTCTCCACCTCAGTTACACTGCTGGGATAGGAATAATGCACCCACCAAATAATACCTGCTCTGTGGTGCTACTATTGGGGGTCTGACCATTAGAACAGAGTAAAGGGGACGTACACAGTATATACTGTAGTCCACAGACAGGAATTGTAGAACTACAAAGTCCATCTTTACTGGAAGTGGAACCAATACTCTTGAGCAAAAAGGTATCCAAACTTCAAATACCGTTCCACCTTATAAAGAGAACAGGGTAAAGGGGACGTACACAGTATGTACTGTATATGTATGTATGTGTATATATATATATATATATATATATATATATATATAATTGTCACTACATACTCCAGGGCTTGTGTTTTCTATATAATAAATACATTTGAATTGCATCTAACACTACGCAGGATTAGGTTTATCTGTTATTTGCTGTACTTAACACACTCCATCCACATTTCCACAGACAGTCAGTAAAGGTGACTGATTTTCGACTTGAGTCCATGTGTAGCTGTGACACATAATCGTTGTTGTTTGTGAGATCATTACTAAGTTTACATTACATTACTAAGTTTCAGAATGTAACTGCTGCAATCCAGAATCACCGTATTTGCAGACATTACAACAAGGTTCTCGGCAGATTTCGCCAGTATGCAACAGTTTTCTAAACAAGCCTCGCGTTTTAACACAAAGGTAATCTGTTGGTTTTCTGTTCAGTACAATCATAGCATAGAATTGGACGTAGCTCATATCTGCATTGCCTCGTGTTTTCGTGTCGTGTTTTCATCTGTGTACATGAAGAGTAACTAAAGTAGCATCAGAAAAATGCTGAACTATTGTTACAGCAGCATTTTTAAACCAGACACTCAGCAGATTTGCTAGTTTCAAACTTGCGGATTTGCATAAACCTGGGGGAGAGCACCGAGGTTGAAGCCTAGGGGCCTCAGCGGTGACACAGTTTGCATTCGAATTTATGGAATTTCAAAGACACCTCCATCTGAATTAACTCACAGGACGTGATAACCTTAAAAATAAAGAGTTTTGTCTTTAAGTCATGGCTAGCACAGATCCCTCCTGCAACTCTAAACTATCCACTCCATTCACCCCATGTACAGTACCAGTCAACAGGTTGGACACGCCCCCTTTCTATTCCATTGTCTATTTTCTCCACTTACATTTATATTTCTTTATTTAGCAGATGCATTTATCCAAAGTGACCTACACATTCCCAGGCTTTGGGTTCAGAACACAAGGTCACATACAGCCCCCACCGAAGCACCACAGAAGTTGAGGGTTAAGGGCCTTGCTTAAGGAGCCACATTGGCAAATTCAGTGAACCTGGGATTTGAACCCACAATTCACTGAGCTATCACACACACCTTACCATAGAGATTAACTCTAGTTGGTAGTCCATTGTTGGTTCTTTGTTTTCAATTGGACAGGATCACAGAACAGGTATCATTTGGGTGGTGGATTGTTTATTGTCAGTTCTGCAGTGACACTGATGTGGTGAGGGGGTTTTAGTGTAGTTTCATTTCTCCACCTCAGTGACACTGCTGGGATAGGAATAATGCACCAACCAAATAATCCCTGCTCTGTGGTGCTACTATTAGGGTCCTGGCCATTAGAGAACAGAGTAAAGGGGATGTACACATACTGTAGAACACAAACAGATCTTTACAGTAAGTGGAACATGAGAACATATAATATAATATAACTCAATGGCGAAACTGATTTAGAATGAACAATAGAGAACATAATGTCTCTGGCAGCTGTGCAGTCCACAGTCACGGATGCTGTGCACGTCCCACGACCCGAACTACCATTCCCATAAGGACCCAGCAGCAGAGGCTAGCCGCGCCTGAAGGCTGAGCTTTGTAAGCACGTCAAAAATGCTTCGTTATGCAAACTCTGTTTTGAATCCATTCAAATGCAAGCGTACTTTTGGGAAGACATGACCACATATCGTGTTCCACAGGGTGTTTTTTTTCACCTGAGGTTATTCGTTGTAGAAAAATGTCAGTGGGAGATTTGGAAAAAGGCGTCGTATGAAAACTAGGAGGGTTATAAAATATGCTAACGTTTGCATACAGTGGTCAATATCTGGCAGATTCACATCCGAGAGGTCAGAGATTTGAGGACGGAACCGGAGCTGAAATTACGAACGTGAATGTTAAGTAGATTTCAAGGAAAGTATTTTACTGTATTTGTCAGCACGTCAACTCCAACTTTAACTCACAATTAACTCAGCGTGTCAGGCGGTTGAATAAATTTGGGTGAAAGAATAATTTTAATTCCTTTAAACAACCTCTCAGCACCTCATTGTTCACTATTACACCCAATTCACAAAAAAACATTGTTTCACTTATTTTTTTATTAAAGTTTTCTATCGGAACTCTTTTTCACTTTGACATCACTTACCCCAGTGGCACACTGATCCTCTGCAATAATCATTCTGGCTGGAAAAACCCTATATTTAGTCGTAATTAGAGGATGATTCAATCAGGAGGGACAGTGTAGTGTTATAACAAGCAGGATTTATAATTAATATCTTGTTTGCAGATTACACATTAGTTGTCTTGTCTTACAGATCAGATGCTAATCACTTACATAATGATCCCTCCGTAGTTAGTGAGCCAGTTACAAGATCTACATTTATATAAAATCCTTTTTAAAAGTGCTACAGTGTTATTAGAACTTTTGCAAAGTAGATTGAAAAAAGGGGAGGCACGGTGGCTTTGCGCTGGGGATTCAGGTTCAAATCCCTCTCTGAGTGGGGTTTCCATCTTCTCTCCATGTCCGCGTGGGTCTCCTCCGGGTTCTTCACTTTCCTCCCATAGTCCAAAAAAAATGGATTTAAGGTAATTTAAATGCTATAAATTGCCCATATAGAGTGTGTTTGTGTCTCTGTGTGAGTGAGTGTATGCCCAGTGATGTATTGGTGCCCTGTCCTGGGTGTATCTGCCCATCTTTTCTCCATGTCCGCATGGGTTTCCTCCGGGTTCTCCACTTTCCTCCCATAGTCCAAAAACATGGATTTAAGGTGATTTAAATGCTATAAATTGCCCCATATAGAGTGTGTTTGTGTCTCTGTGTGAGTGAGTGTGTGCCCAGTGATGTATTGGTGCATTGTCCTGCCCTTTTTGACGATGTTAAAATTAATCGTTCGTCTTGCAAATGCTGTAAACATATCCTCTCATGAATTACATCGTCACAATAGCGAGGACACGCCTTAAAACAAGTTGCGTGGTGCGCTCCGCTAAAGATAGCTGAAATAGGCCCCTTAATCATCATGGGCATGAGGGGTGCAGGTCACAAGCCTGGATAAATAGATGGGTTGTGTCAAGTGGAAAACTGTGCCGTGTGGAGCTTCTCCACCGTGGCGCCCCCCTTTGGAGAGGAGCCGGAAGAGAAGCAAACCGATCCATATGCATTGATGCAAAATTGTATCAATATATAATATCTTCCCTAGACTTTTGTTTCAAATAGTTATTGTACAGTATAAGATAACATCATGTCACTGACCCCATTTGAGGATTTCTTCCCGCAAAACTTTACCTTAACTGTCACGGCAATAAATCAGTCCGTGCATTTCCATTTAAAAAGCAATAGTGTGAGATATGGGATTAAAGAGAGACAGAGAAAGGCATAGAGGAAGCGAGGTGTGCATAAGCAGTCTCTGCACAGCTTAACGCGGCCGTGCCGCTGCACTCGCGCCCTCACCCTTGGGTGTCAACAGGTGAGAGTGGGCGATAAGAGCGTTTGATGTTTTTTATACCACCCAACTTTATTTCTTTTTCCAGACCTTTTGGCAGACTTCAAAGCCCCCCCTGCTTGCATCTCGCTTTAATCCAGGAGCACCCTGGTCCTTCAGTTCAAAGCCCCTTCGCCTCCTCAGAACCCACCCCCCCGCACCTCGGCGGCTCCCCCACCCCCAACGCACGCAGACTTCTCGGGGAAAAAAATGCAACCCAAACTTTTCCTTTCCCGCTCGTCTACAGAGTAGCAATTACAGCCCCTCTTGCGCACTGACCAGCTCCTGTTATTAATTAATCCTACAAAGCGGGCCTCGTTTCCTGCCCGTCTCTGATTGACAAGAGAACGCAAGAACAGAGGAGGCTCTTTTCAAAGGCCACTCAGCCCGACCGGACAAAAAGAAAGGGTGGTTTAAGGGGGGAAAAGAACAGATGAGAAGAAAGACTTGCTCTCCTGAATGTGTGGAGGGGAGGGGGGGGGCACATTTGATACCATACTACTTGGAACTGATTGAATGCTTTGTTGCCAAGAGCCCTTTACTAATCTTTACCTGCCAAAAAAGCTGTGGAGAACGCGGGCAAGAGGGGCTGTCATGGGTGGCCTTCGGGCAGAGATCTCACGAGCGCCGCTGAAGCTTAAGAAAGATCCTTTTTTTTTTTGCCTCATTGAGGCGGAAGGTTGAGAATGCACAGAGGTGAGAAAGAAAGGAAAGGAAAGTACAATGGTCCAGAGAAAGGCCATGAGGGATGAAGAAGGTGGGCAGGATGAAGAGATGTGTGCCAAAGAGATTAAAAAAGGATGGCCGGCAAGCAAGAAGAGCTGTATATCGAGCTGTATACCCCCCCATCGTTAATTAGCAGTGTATGTGTGTTTATCAAGCAATGCCAACCTCATTCTCATGAGGCCGGATCCAGAATGGTGCAAGAGGCTCAGAGTGACGGCCATTTTCCCATTTTCGCTGTGAAACGGCGCTCTTAAGGTTAAAGGTGAACAGGTTGGATCAGAGCACCATCATCTTCTCAGCACTAATAAACCTCGCAAAGCGCTGACAGGTGTGAAGGCCTCAGGGCCAGGTTCCCCGAATCCGTCCACGCAGGAAACGAGCGGCTAAATATTCAAAGTAAAGGCGACATGCATGTCGGAGGGCATTCACAGGCCCTGTGAACTGACCCCAGATGCCCCTGGGTCCCGGAGACTTAAACGTCCAGATGTCCCCCAGGATGGGAGGAGCTGCCGCTTTATGGTTTTTATGAAGCCGGCATGGCTAGCAGCGGCGCGCTGCATGTGTACGGCGGCCTGTGTTTTCCTATCATTCATCAAACTCGTGTCACCGCTCAGGCTGAAGCAGTCAGCACGCCGGGTCACGTTAAATGAACGGTGACCCACCAGCGCAAACATGATTTATGGCAACACCCGATTAGACGTGATTTCCTTTTCCTGTCTGGTGTGTGGTCATGAGCGCGAGGCCGTATTCGGCCGCCTCCTCCATTACCAGCTTAAAGCCTTTGTTTATTCTGCCAATAAAACGGAATCCTTTAACAAGCGCGGAGGAGCAGTCGCGGGATCCGCTGGAAAACGATCTATTTATTTGGAGTGCGCGAACTCCCTCGCTGGAATGCTTAGCAGGACGAGAGCGGTACAGGCCCTGTGCAAACAGAGAGCTTCCTCTTGGGCAACGCGCTCCCAGGAGACGGCCTTATGAGCCATTAACAAACTTCCACTTTGCAAAAGGAAGGAAAAACTAACACTTTAAAGACGTTATTCCTCTCCTGTTTGCACGGCCTGATTACCTGCATGCTAATTCTCTTGCTGGCCGTAATCCATCAAACTGTCATGGCTGATGAGCGTCACGGATATTATTCGATTTCAGCTCTACATCCCTTCCGCGAACGCTTTGTCAGGTTTAACTTCATGCTCCGATCATGTTAATGATGTTACTGAACAATAACCGAGCGTTCGAATGTAATTGGCATGTATACAGTATGTGAGGATATTCGATTTGTTAAAACTATTGAGCTGCAAACCAGCTTTACTGAGGCAGAATTGTATTTTTTTTAAAATAATTTCTGGTTTTGCGTGAGACTTAGACTTCCTCCTCCCATGCGAGCTAGCAAATTGGACAACGAGTATCCTCCATCGATTGCGGTCTTGAAACGTGGTCTCAGCATCGTCCCATGACGTGAACAGGGCTTTCGGATCTTGAATCTGATTCCTCGTTGGATTCAAACTTGTAATGTTTGATCCTTGTGCCATTCCTTTGAGGAACTTCCAAATGGTGACGTGATCGTGATCAAGTTAGTACTAACACAATTAACCTAACTAAAGTTGGTTAGATATTTTCAATGTAATTTCATGTAATCTTTCACACTGTGCAATGTCATTGTGAAGCTCATAGCTACCTTATCTCTTATCCCTTACAGATGAAGGGCTATTTTCATGCCTTTCCCCTTGCATCGTTTAAATAGCAACGCTGCGTGTGAATATATTGTAACAACCACGTGTGTCCGCCATTTCGTGGGCTCTATGTGGAGCCCTCCATGTTGTATGTGGGGTGTATACAGGTCTCCATGTTGTATGAATGCGGTACCTGTGAGTTTTCCCAGCAGGGCAGGGAATATAAGAACATGGAAACTCCACCCAGATTGGGATTCGAACTGGGAATCCCTAGCGTTGAGAGGCAAACATTCTAACCATCACATTGAGTCCAGGTAGCTGCACCACTCAAATAGCAATCCACCAAAGTCAGAGTGCACCTGGTTCTTAAAGGGCTTATCTGACACGCTGATTGGTTTATTACACGTTTTTCTCAAAACACATCCATGAACAATTAAGAGGATTAGCACATGCCTTTTAAACATTTCGAGCCACGCATTCTTCCCCCATCCTCATGATAGCAAAGACACTGACATGTCCTAAATCAAGCTAAAGTTACAGCCTGTAGTCTTAATCTAGGAATCCAAAAGTCTCCATGTGAGTCTGAATATTAGCATTTTCTCACCACAAATGCTGTTGTTCTGCGGGTCACTGCGTGGGCTGCTAGGAGTTGTTCTACACGTTCTCTTGGCCGATATGTGTAGTATTTTTTTCAATAGCGCAACAGATAATAGTTTTGACACCTAAATTGTTTATTTTAAACATGCCGCCTCAACCACTCCCTCCTAACTCACTCCCACACTTATTAGTTCACTTTGTTTCCAGGAAGACATAACTCCATTATTAAATTAAGGCAAGTTTGAATGAAGGAATAATTTATTTTGGTGCAGAACTTCAAAGCTGACAGCAGATGCTGAGATTGCAAAGCCAAGGGAAGAAAACCCGACAAAGAGGAGGTGCAATAAGGTGAAAAAGATGGTAGAACAGAGGGAGTCCTCGCTTAATTCGTTATCAATTCTTTATGAGACGAAAACAAACGAATAGTGAATATTGATTCATGAGCACTATTAATATAAATTCCAAAACAGAGCAGCACAAGGTGCTTCTTTCATCATGAAAACAGACTGCATGTGCAACAGCGAGCTGCTTTTTGAGTAGTCCTCCTAGTCTGATCACCAATGAGCCCTTATTCCAACACGGGAGCACGTGATCTCCGACTACGGCGCCTGGCGAGGGACGGTGCCAGTGAGATCTGTCAAAGAAAAAGGTGAGAGAACTAGAAAATGGGAGAGAGAGAGAGAGAAAGAGAGAGAGAGAGGGGGAAAGTAGCAAACAACTCTGTAATGAATATTCATCAGCAACTGTGATGCAATGTGACATGCTCTTCTGGCATGGCACCTCGAGCACATGGCCGCTGTTTTACGGGAGGAAAAAGGCCACGGCCAATTATTTTACACAGCCCTGTTTGGATTTGTTTGTGATCGCATGACTGGTGTTTGTGGAATATCTGAGGATTTATAGAATCTCGGGTTTGCCTTCCGCAAAACCTCCCATCATTCGTAAGTTTACTAATCATGGCATAACAACAGTTTCATATAATATTATAACTCTTATTACGGAGTCTTGCTACATGTACCACACTTGTGTTACTGTCAAATATAAAACCAGACGATTTTATCAATGACATCATAGATTTAATCAAATAAAATGTAGATCATTTACTTTGCTTATATTTATTAAATTAATTATGTACAGTTTAATACAAAATAGTTGTTTGATAAATATATAAGGGTGGCATGGGGGTGCAGTGTGGAGCACATCCACCTCTCAGTACTGGGAATCCGCCCCATGAGCCGAGTCCCTAGCATAAGATTAGCAGAAGTCAATGAAGACGTCAGCAATAGATCTGCCCAGTGCCCTGGATAGGCATGGGGAACCCTAAGCAAACCTAGTAGAGGATAAAGTGGAAGATAATGGATGGATAATGAAGATGTAATGTTCGCCTCTTAGCGTTGGTAATACGGGTTCTGTTCTTCTTGTCGAGTTGCCCCTATATAGTGTGTATCTGTGTGAGTAAGTGCCCAGAGATTGATTGGCACCCATGTCCTGGGTGTATTTTCCCAGCTCCACAAACGTACTCCCCTGGATGGGCATGACGAATACCCCCAGACTCCCCAGAAGATAATGAGATAAGATGAGACATGCACCTCACAGCAGAAAGGTCCCAGGTTTGATTCCTGGTTTGGGTGACTATAGGATCTTTCCTCATGTATTCCGCATGTCCTCCCCTTGCCTGAGTGGGTTTTCCCCAGGTACTTCAGTTTCCACCCACATTCCAAAGACATGCTGATGAGTACATTGAAGATATCAATTGCCCCATGATTGGATTGTTTAAAAACTATGGTTGAGGAAAGACATTGTGACCTACCTTATTAAAACCTTCACCATGATGGATACGAATCATTCTAATCTGGCCTCTAGAGGATTTAGCCAATCAAAAGTACAGTGCTGTAGCTCTATTATTCCTCTGCACAGATGGGCTACAGCGCACGACCTTTGAGTGCCATTTTTGTTTTGAAAACAGAAAGTCAGGACCGCAATGAGCCAAAGAATGCAAATAACTGGGTCACCGAGAAGTGAGATAAACACGGCCTGGTCAGCCGACCAATTACCATCTGGGTCCTGGGACAGAAAAAGAATCCTGACACAGAGTGAGGTTTAATAAATGCCTGCAGGTAAGCTGGAGCTGGTCTGTTTTAACGTGATTCACCAGCATCAGTGTTTTGAGTTTGTTGTGTGAAGCTGTAGGAGGCCAGTAAAGGGAATGCAGGAGTGGACTGATGGAACGGGACTTGAAAGCTCTTTCAGGGAGTTTGAACCAAGTTGAAGATAATATGCAGCATCCAGGATAAAGTTGGATATGAGACGAGACCGGACAAGCAGCTGAGTGGCTTTATCCATCATCTTCCGCGTTATCCTCTACTTGGTTGGGTAGGGTTCCCACGCCAATCCAGGGGAGAACGTTTCGGCCGCTGGGCAGATACATCCAGGACAGGGTGCAAATCTATCACTGGGCACACACTCACTCACACAAACACACTCAATATGGGGCAATTTTGGAAAATGTGATTGACCTTGATAAGAGAACTCTGCAGAGTCAATCAAATCAACATGCTAATTAATAGCATAAAATTAAATAATTATATCATACTTTGTTCTTTAATCTTTTATACACTCACTAGCTCCTTCTTGGGGCAGCACGGTGGCTTAGTGGTTAGCACATACTCCTCTCAGCACTGGGGATCCAGGTTCCAATTCCATTTCTAATGGATGGAATCTGGATTTCTATTGGACTGGCGGTCCTTCAGGACTTATATAGTTTGTAATTGTTAAATTTGGGTCACCTGATCATCACACAGTCTGTACATTAGTGTCCTACACTGTTGATGCTGCCCTGGCCGCTTAAAGAGTACGAGTCCCCCACTGAGTCTCGGTCCTCACAAGGTTTCTTTATAAAAAAAAACAACATAACAGGAAGGTTTTTCTTGCCACTGTCGCTTCGGCTTGCTCTTTGGGGGTTTCAGGCTTATAAAACTGTAAAGCTGCTTTGTGATTATGTGCTATTGTTAAAAGCACTGTATAGGTAAACTAACCGAAACATGAAACTTAACAAAGTTAGCAACTGACCATCTGACATTCATTAGCTTGCTAAAGCAGAAGCCCACTGGCTAGAACTGATACATTAAAGTGTCCAGCAGCAACAATAATATATAACCGATTAGCTACGCGGCCTTTGTGGTGCGTACATATGTGAGTTTTTTCTAAAGATAACCCCCTCCCCCCCCCGCCTCTCGAAATGCTGATATAAATGTGTGCTAACAATTCCTTGTCCTGAGCCGACCATTGTGAGCGGCGCTGTGCATTGTTGGTCCCTGGCGTGTGCCAGCTGGCATGGAGACTGGCAGTACCGCCGCTGTGCAGCACAATAGCTGCTCCAGAGTGGGATCCTCAATGAAGAGACAAGGAAACGGGCACCTCGGTGGCACACAAGAGGTCTGGTGTTGTTGAAAAGCCTTTTGGGCAGGTGCATCTGCCAACGGCTCCGACACGAGTATGTAGCATTTAATACGAGGGCCTGAAAAGAGGTGTCTTCTTTCAAAACTCGCATTGTTCAAGGACTAGAGAGGAAGTGTGCGTTCGTCACACTTCCTAAGCAGTTGGAGCAAAGCTTAGATTAAAGATGCGGGAGAAAGCACAGTGGCCCATTTTCTACTTTTTAGGCATTTTGAAATATTCAAATTGTTTACGCGTGGTTTTCGTGGTACGTACATAACGACATGGGACGTGGTGATAAGAGGTAGATTGTATGACCAAAAGTAAGTAAACATCACTCCAATTTAGGCGTACGACCTTATTGCATGACCCCAGTGTCCAGTACTTGTTTATCTAAATGGGAATTAATAATTGGGCGGCACGGTGGCTTAGTGGTTAGCATGTTTGTCTCTCAGTGTTAGGGATTTCCGGTTCGATTCCCAATCTGGGTGGAGTTTCCATGTTCTCCCTGTGTCCACGTGGGTTTCCTCCGGGTTCCTCCGGTTTCCTCTTACAGTCCAAAAACATGGATCAAGGTCAATTGAATTCTCCAAATTGCCCTATTTGGTGTGAGTGAGTGTGTGTCCAGTGATAGATTGGCGCCCTGTCCTGGGTCTACCTGCCCAGCGCCCGAAACGTTCTCCCCTGGATGGGCATGGGGAACCCCCCGCGACCCTAGTGGAAGATAATGGATAGATTGAATTATTAATTGTGCCCGATGCCCTACCTGTAGTTTTTCCAC
Source organism: Corydoras sp. C115 (assembly GCA_019802505.1). Classification (NCBI taxonomy): domain Eukaryota; kingdom Metazoa; phylum Chordata; class Actinopteri; order Siluriformes; family Callichthyidae; genus Corydoras; species Corydoras sp. C115. The sequence continues at coordinate 1,285,662 of JAFMOC010000013.1, forward strand.
TCAGCTTGAAGACCAGCTTTGAGTGACTCAAGTCAAATTAATACAGATTAGAAAAGCCTAACAGAAAATCCTTATTTTTATTTTCTTTTCTATCTCATCTCTGTATCTTGACACATGGAGGTTCCCCATGCCCACCCATGCCCATCCAGCCCAGGACAGTGTACCTATTCATCACTGGGCACACGGCACACACTCATTCACTCACTCACTCACTCACTCACACAGGCACACACATACACTATATAGAGGTATTTTAGCTAGGGGCGATTTTGAGCCATTAACTGTCCTTGAATCCATGTTTTTGAACTGTGGGAAGAAATCGGAGAACTCGGAGAAAACCCACATGGCCACGGGAAGAAAAGATCGAATCAAACTTGGATCCCCAGTGCTGAGAGGCCGAAGTGATAACCACGACGCCACCATGCCACGCCACTGTAATTAACTGTGCCATGGAAATACATTTAATTTCAATTAAAATGGAATACCCTGTCCATGTGGGTCTTTCAGGTTCAAATACCAATCTGGGTGGAATTTCCATGTTCTCCTTGTGTCCATGTGAGTTTTCTCCAGGTTCTCCAGTTTCTTCCCACAGTCTAAAACATTCATTCATTCATTATCTCCCGCTTTATCCTATATTAGGGTCGCGGTGGGGTTCCCCATGCCCATCCAGGGGAGAACGTTTCGGGCGCTGGGCAGATAGACCCAGGACAGGGCGCCAATCCATCGCTGGGCACACACTCACTCACACAAACACACTCTTTATGGGGCAATTTTGAGAATTCAATTGACTTGATCCATGTTTTTGGACTGTGGGAGGAAACTGGAGAACCCGGAGGAAACCAACGCAGACACGGGGAGAACATGGAAACTCCACCCAGATGGGGATTCGAACCGGGAATCCCTAGCGCTGAGAGGCGAACGTGCTAACCACTAAGCCACCGTGCCGCCCAGTCTAAAACATAGATTCCAAATAAATTGGCTGCTCTAAATTGCCCCTATCTAAGGGTCCTTTCGAAATATGAAAGTGTGTCCCCTATGATGGATTTGTACCCTGTCTTGGGTATATCTGCCCAGCGCCCAAAAGGTTCTTCCCCGTGTATCCACCCCTCCCCGTCCCCGTCCCCATCCCCGCCCCACGACTGTAGTCCATAGTATAGGTTTCAGCAGAAGATAATCATCGCCACAGTAACACACATGTGGCTTGTCGCTTTATTTTTTCCATCACCGTCTATGATGCAAATCAAACGTGATGTGAGTGCTCAGACTCACCACCCAGCCTGGCTTACCATTCCTGAAAACTGCAGGATCAAAAGATGAGATCAGTCCATATGAACCCAGCAAAGCGAAACCTCGCAGCGTCAGATGTTTCTTTATGCACATGCTGAAATTCGGACAGTGTCTGACGGTGTCTGTGTGAATCTAATTAGGGAGTGTGTTTGCATACATGTATGTATGTGTGTGTATGTATGTGCGCATGCGAGTTCACGCACATGTGTGTGTGCAAGGCCCGCAGGAGGCCTGTGACAGTTTAAACATTGTTTTGATGTCGAGATGCCTCTCCCTTTTCCACCATGTGGCTCCTCTCAAGACCCCGCTGACATCACTACAGTCAGACCGGCCCCAAAGTACCAATCCAACCCCCCCCCACCACCACCACCACCACCACCACCACCTTCCTCTCTTTTTAATCACTCTATCCAAACCTGGCAACGAGTGCCCTCTGTTCTTCCTCCCTGCTTCGCTCTGTCGTTCTCTCTCTCCTTCCCTCCCTCCGGGCATCTCCTCTCCGCTGCTGTCAGTACTTTGGGACGTTTGGGGGAACGCTGTGGCTTTGAAATGCATATGCAGGGCTGAGCGTTGCCGTGTATGTGCTGCTGAGTAATTGTGGAGGCCAAATGTTTAATTGCACATGACAGGCAGAGCGGCAGGGAGCCGTGGAGAACAAGGCTCCAGCACCATAACCCAGCACTGAGCCGCCCGAAACACCAGAGGGGGTAGGGAATCATTTTAAGTGGAGATGTTTGGCCTGAAGTTTTTGCCCCTGTCAATGGTGTGCATGTGTTTTAGTTGTTCGAAAACTTTTTAGAGCTCAGGATTGTGTCGTCCACATCCTGCGGTTCTGCTGACCCTCCCGCCAGACTCAAGGGAAAGTAGCCTCCCGAAAACAGGAAGTGGAGTGGCGAGAGGAAACGCGAGCACCTGTGAAGGTCAGCAACGTGCCATCATGCCAGACTAATTTCAAACTTACCCTCTGACCCTCGTTCCCACGCCTGCCTCACAGACCAAGCCCGCTGGCTCGCGTCTGCTTCTGATTAGCTAAACCAGCCTTAAACCCTTATTTTGTAAAGCTGTTTTCTTATATTTGTGACAAATTAGCCCATTACGAGCTCAGCAGAGAGTTAAGAGGCTTAAGCACAGAGAGTCAACAGTTACCTACATCTGACATCGGACGCTTTTAAGGATGAAATCCCCAAAACAGAGGCATGAGGCAGACATTTTCAATTAATGATGATTCACTAAACTGAATTGAAATGAATGAACAATGAGGTGGAGCAGAGGTTAGTGCGTTTGCCTTACAGCAAGTAGATTCTTGGTTTGATTTCCGGAAGACGTGGTTCCTTACATGATAAGTTTTGCTTGTTCTTCTTCTGATTGCATGCGTTGTAATTTTCAAAGAGCTGCTCCAGTTTGCTGATAGGTGAATTATCCATCCATCAATTATCTGTCGCTTAGTCAACTGCTAGGGTTGCAAGAGGGGTGAGGGGGGAGGACGCCAATGCTCATCCAGAAAAGAATATTTCGGGCGAGGGCAAATGGTGGTGCCAATAAGACAGGGGGCCACTCCCTGGGCACACAATCACTCAAACACACATCCAGACTATAGGGGCAATTTAGATCATTGGATTCACCTTACATCCATGTTATAGACTGTGGGAGGAAACCGGAGAATCCAGAGGAAACCCACGTGAACATGGATACACAAAGATCTCATAGGGCCGTGGGGCATGATTCTAACCTCTAGGTGGCATTCTATTTATATATATATATATTCATTCATTCATTCATTATCTTCCGCTTTGTCCTATATTAGGGTCGCGGGGGGGGGTTCCCCATGCCCATCCAGGGGAGAACGTTTTGTGCGCCGGGCAGATAAAACCAGGACAGGGCGCCAATCTATTGCTGGGCACACACTCACACACACAGACACGCACACAAACACACTCTACATGGGGCAATTTGGAGAACTCAGGGAGGAAACCGGAGAACCCGGAGGAAACCCACGCGGACACGGGGAGAACATGGAAACTCCACCCAGGTGGGGATTCGAACCGGGAACGTGCTAACCACTAAGCCACCATGCTCTCTCTCTCTCTCTCTCTCTCTCTCTCTCTCTCTCTCTCTCTCTCTATATATATATATATATATATATATATATATATATATATATATAAATTATATATAATTTAGAGCTGCTCATTTTTCCTGAATTCATGTTTTTGGACTGTGGGCGTAAACCGGACAACCCGGAGGAAACCCACGCCAACACAGGGAGAACTCTACCCAGATTAGGATTTGAAGCTGGATCCCCAGTGCTGAGAGGCGGATGTGCTAACCACCTTCAACAGTTTCCTCCCACAGTCCAAAAACATGGATTTAAGGTAAATAAACTGCTTTAAATTGCCCTTATATAAATAGCCCCTCTATAGTGAGTGTCTGTGTGAGTGATTGTACCCAGCAATAGATTGGCAACTTGTCCTGCGCCTCTGCCCTGCGCCCAAAACGTTCTCCCCTGGATGGGCATGGGGAACCCCCCGGTGACCCTAGTGGTAGATTAAGATATATTAAATGAATGGATTATTGTTATGATTTGAATTATTATTATGTTTTTTTTACCTCTTAACATGGACGGTGTCTGGAAAGAGGACACTGTAGCTCACTAGCCACTTTGATCCTCTTCCATTATTACTGAGTTTTATCTAGTGTAGAATATTATGCACATCTTGAATAGAAGATGGATTTCTTTTAGAGACAGAACAAGACAGAAGCCCTCGATCTCCACAGACATGTCGGACGGTTAGAGACATAAATACAGAATCAAAGATGTTAAATTAGTCTTGCACATAAAGCATGGATGATTGGGATAAAGGACGCCTAAAAGTAGAAGTGTGTGTGCAAGTTCGTGCATGTGTGCATGTGTGTGTGTGTGTGTGTGTGCATGTGTGTGTGTGTGTGTGTGTGTGTGTGTGTGTGTGCACGCAAGCAGTAACATGCTGGAAACAATCATTTCATGGGAAGCCCACCTCAGCTCAGCAATCGTCAGTCACCCCGGGGTTTCTCATCTCCTATCTTCAAAGCAGGGCAGAATTTAAAATAAAATCCACTGAGCCGGCAGAATGCAGTCAGCTTCTTCATATGTCGACTTTCCAAGCTAATATTCCTCGATTTACATCAAAAAAATTAAAACGCAGGATTTTCCCAATGATTATAACAGAAAAAAGCCTGGAAATACATACAGTAGATCATCATCTTGATCAGGGGCGGTGGGTTAGCATGTTCTCCTCTCAGCACTGGGGATTCGCGGTTCGAATCGCAATTTGGGTGGAGTTTCCATGTTCTCGCTGTGTACACATGGGTTTCCTCCAGGTTTTCCAGTTTCCGCCCACAGTCCAAATCCATGTTTGTGTGTTTCTGTGTGAGTGAGTGTATCCAGTGATAGATTGGCGCCCTGTCCTGGGTGTATCCGGCCAGTGCCCGAAACGATCTCCACGGGATGGCCATTGGGACCCCCCCCTCCCCGCCCCCCGACCCTAGTACTGTAGAGGATAAGTGGAAGATAATGGATGGATGGTTGGATCATCTTGATCAGCGCAAGCAACTTTAAAACCTGCCTCTGTGGCACAGCAGTGTCAGACTCACTGTACAGAAGCTTAAAACATCCAAAACCATAACCACTGGAGACTCCACAGCCTCGTAATAACACTGAGGGACATTAAGTGATTCATTAAACACATAAAGTACACATCAAAATTTTGGACACACCTTTTCTCGCGCCATTATCTATTTCTTCTACTTAGATGGATTGGCGCCCTAACCTGGGTGTATGTGTCCTGCACCCAAAACGTTGGATGTGGTCCTAGGATGGGCATGGGGACGCCCCCACGACTCTAGTGGAGAATTAAGCGGAAGATAATGAATGGATGGATATTAATAAGACATAATGAACAACAAAACCATCTTTTTATGTTCTACAGTACATACTGTGTACCCTTTTACTCTGTTCTTTAATGGTCAGAACCCCAATAGTACCACCACAGAGCAGAGATTACTTGATTAATGTACTAGAGCAGTTAAGTTTTATTTATTATCATGATAAACTGACCCAACCATATCTTTATGGATCCTGCAGGCACCGAAGAACAGGGGTCTTCCCTAAACTCTTTTCCAAACGATCAAAGCATGCTTATAATACATGATTCATTAGAACTGAATAAACCATCTGAATGTAAAAATTAAGCCGTGTGTCCCAGATGTCCATGTAGATTTTTTTGTAGTAACAAAGTTAAATATTTAACATAAAAACCTAAATATCGCATATCGTTCCATCGTAGGTTTTAATTACGAACAAAGTATGATGCATCAGGAATGCTTTCGCTTTAATTTAATTACTTATGTCATTCGTAAAAAAGTGGTGTGGGGAGGTTTACTGCAGCAGTACGGTTCCTAGCGGCAGTTCTCTGTGTTGCTGGTACAGTGCGTTGGGTCACGCTGGCACATTTATTCGGCTCTTTCTCTAAATGCACTGTTTCTATGCGGGCGGCTCCATCCTAAATCTCCTTCACCCAGCATGAGTCCATCTCCTGCTGCAGCACTCCAGCTCCGCAGACAAGACGCAACACAACATAGCACTCATTGCACGCTGTGCCCACCTGCAGCAGGGGGTCGGGGGGCAAGGGGTCGGCCATACTCCCCTGGTCCAGTGGCTGACTGCTGCCTTTACTTCGCATGTCAACCTGAATGACCCTCCTGCACTAACTTTAGTGAGTCACTACGCCGAATTGTTTTGTTTTACGGCGGTGAAAAATGTAATGTTCTAAAAGATTAGTGTGAGAATAACATTGTAACAAGATTTAATCTGATAATATTTTTGGGTTTGATGCATGTTTAAATAAGGGGCAGTCGGAGGGTTGTGGTTAAGGAATCAGCCTTGCTACCTGAAGGTCTCTGGGTTGAGTCCTGGTCTCACCAAAAACTATGGCTGTAGTGCCCTTGGGTAAGACCCCTAAACCCAATTGCTCCCCGGGCACTGTATATACTGTATGCCCACCACTCTGGACATGTGTGCTGCTATCGCAGCGAGAGGAAAAGTATTTGTATACAGCGTGAAACATGCTTATTATTAATTTTTAGTATTATTTTTATTATTAATTATTAATGATTTATATGTGTGTTTTGGTCGTAACATGCATTAAACCAATAAGCATGCCACTGTCATTCCCTTTAGGAGCCTGGTGCTGTTTGACTTTGGCAGATTGCTATTTTACCTGCGCAGTGCACAATGGCACAATTTTGTAGGAGAGCAACGAGCATCGCGGCACATCTTTCATACGGTAAAGGAAGGAGCCAGAAAGTTTATCCCACAGAACCAAAACCAATTTTCTTTCTTTGAAAACTTTAACTTTAACTGATTACTAATGTTTCTAATTTAATTGAATCATTTCACAACTTTAGAAACTATAACTGTATCGCTCGTTATCGTTTGTGTTGTTCAATGGCCACTGATTGTTTCCAAATGTTAAGCTTCTCATGAAACTAAATACATCCTGACTGTTTAATCCAATCTTTAAAACTAGTCAACGATAAAAAGTCTCAAACAAATCAAATGACCCTCCGTTAGGGGTAGGTCTAATTGGAGGATGGGTGTTTATCTTTTACTCCATAACCAATTCTGCTTCATGCAAAGCATGCACTTTTGTGCTAATGCTGACTTTAAAATGACTTTGTTAACTGCTGGTTGTACTCATCTTTAAGGAATACATAGTCTCTGATCGCATTTCATAATTCTGCCTCTGCCAACATGATGGATTATTCTGATTTTAGATTGTAAGTTTGACAAGCAAAATGCAGACAAAGGTGGCGTTTCTCTTAAACATTGCAGCCCATACGCTGATAGACAATAAATCTTCTTGATGCATATTTTATACAGAATGAGTGCATTATGGCACTTGAAGGTTAACCAAGTTTCATTCAGAATTCATGATTCACACCAGAATTTTCAGTGCAACATGTAAATTAAATGTGTGAGTCAATAGTTTAAATGTTCATACAGTGTATAATAAGAAAAAGTCAATAATTCAATAACTTAGTTTATTACTTAGTTGGCTATGTGGACTCTGGAGCCTATCCTAGTACAGGTCAGACAGACAGATTCATTTATACACTGGGGTATATTACTTCGCTTTGGTTTACTTGACTTCCATGTTTTTGGACATGGTTGATGCACCCTGGTCACACGCTCAGGACTTTCTTGCTGTGAGGCAACGGAGCTGCCAATGTGGCACCACTGAAATCATTTTGTCTATTCCACCATGTAAGAATACATGCCCATATATGGAGCTTTGGGTTAACACTGGTATAAAAAATTAACTGGCCTTTTTAAAAAAAAAAAAAAAAACCCGTTTCCTCCAACAGTCCAAAAACATGAATTTAAGGTGAATTGGCTGCTTTAAATTGTCCCCTATATAATGTTTGTCAGTTTGAGTGAGTGTCCAGTGATGGGTTGGCACCCTATTCTGGGCGCATCTGCCCAGCATCCAATACATTCTCCACTGGATGGGCATGGGAAACCCTGCAGGTCCACCTTACTTTGGTGTAGCTAACAGACATTTATCAGATGTATTAATATAAGTATTATGATTTAATTCATAGTAAATAATAATTTAAATATCTTGTATAATGTACAGAGAAAACAATATACATAGAACTTAACAAATGTTTTTTTTTAACACATTTATTAATTAAACAACAACAACAACAATAATAATAATAATAATAATAATAATAATAATAATAATAAAAATAAACATTCATATTTTTTCTATTGGAAAAAGCGCACAATGCCATATATGGGCATAAGGATGACGCCTTGTTTAAGAACTCAGGGAAGTGGGTTTTCTGGGCGCAGCAGCACCCCCTATTGACCAGAGGTGTAACACAGTGTGGAAATATGCTGTTTGTAAAGAAAGAAAAGCGCCTCTGAGTTTTTAAAGCCCAGCTTTGTTTCAAAAATCCTAAAATGCAGGATCAACATCAGTATCTTCAATTAAAAGTAAGTCAGATCATCCTGTAACCCCAGATTATTATCCCTGTTAACATGAGGTCTGAAGGATTCACAGTGTGAATGTTTGTTGTATTTAAATAATACACGATTTAAAGTATATCAATAATATCACCAGCAGATAAATATTGTGTGGGTAACATTTTAGTGATGAAGTTATTAAGAATTTTTTTTTTAAAATATAAATAAATTGAACTGAACTTAATGAACTAGTTTGTTTGTTGTGTAGCAGTTGTAGTTTCTTGAAACAACATTAAAATGTGTATATTATTCTTAAAAAATATTATATTGGTATATTTGGTAAATTTTTTAATACATAAATAAAAACACTTAAACATAATTTAGTTCATTATTAGTTAGTATTAACACATGTTTTTATAAAGTGGCTGGAGTTAAAGGTGTATAAGGAGCTACAGCGTTTGTATTAGTGCTAAGAGAATAAGTGTTATTAGTCCTTTAATATGTAGCAACATATGTTTCTGGTTTTACACAGTTTGATTATTTTACAATGTGATGTTTGTACTGTGGTTTGTTGTTTTGGTGCATCATATTTCCAAGTGGGGCGGCATTGAGGCTTATTGGAAAGCACGTGCGCCTCTCAGTGCTGGGGATACAGGTTTGAATCCCAATATGGGTAGAGTTTCTGTGTTCTACCCATGTCCGCGTGGGTTTTCTACAAAACCATGCTTTCAAGGTGAATTGGCTGCTCTGGATTACCTCTATATAGTCTGTGTGTGTGAGTGTGTGCTGAACAATAGATTGGCTCCCTGTTCTGGGAGTATCTGCCCAGCGTCTGAAACGTTCTGCCGTGGATGGGCATGGGGACCTCGTGCCACAACAATAATAGAGAATTACGTGGAAGATAATGAATGAATGGGTTAAATCTTTTAAAATTTCTAGATCCGAATTCTTCCAGGCGGCACGGTGGCTTAGTGGTTAGCACGTTCGCCTCTCAGCGCTAGGGATTCTCGGTTCGAATCCCCATCTGGGTGGAGTTTTCATGTTCTCCCCGTGTCTGCGTGGGTTTCCTCCGGGTTCTCCGGTTTCCTCCCACAGTCCAAAAACATGGATCAAGTCAATTGAATTCTCCAAATTGCCCCATATAGAGTGTGTCTGTGTGAGTAAGTGTGTGCCCAGCGATGGATTGGCGCCCTGTCCTGGGTGTATCTGCCCAGCGCCCGAAACGTTCTCCCCTGGATGGGCATGGGGAACCCAACCACGACCCTAATAGAGGATAAAGCGGGAGATAATGAATGAATGAATGACGAATTCTTCCAGATCTGTTTTCCTCAGTAGAAATAGCACCACACTTGGCATACACGATGCCATCATAGGCTTGTGGTTAAGGAACCAGCCTTGTGACCTGAAAGTCCCCGGTTAGATTCCCGGTCTCACCAAGTGCCCTTGGACAAGACACCTAAGTCCAATTGCACATGTACTCACTTCCCTCAGTGTGTGTGTATGTGTTCACTGCATGGATGGGTTAAATGTGGAGTACAAATTCATTCATTCATTCATTCATTCATTATCTCTCGCTTTATCCTCTATTAGGGTCGTGGTGGGGTTCCCCATGCCCATCCAGGGGAGAACGTTTCGGGCGCTGGGCAGATACACCCAGGACATTTCGCCAATCTATCGCTGGGCACACACTCACACAGACAGACACACTTTATAGGGGGCAATTTGGAGAACTCAATTGACTTGATCCATGTTTTTGGACTGTGGGAGGAAACCGGAGAACCCGGAGGAAACCCACGCAGACACGGGGAAAACATGGAAACTCCACCCAGATGGGGATTCGAACCGGGAATCCCTAGTGCTGAGAGGCGAATGTTCTAACCACTAAGCCACCGTGCCGCCTCGTATTTAAGTTAATTAATTAAATTAAGGAGTACAAATTGATCAGTCAATTGAGTTCTCCAAATTGCCCCATGTAGTGTGTTTTTGTGTCTGTCTGTGTGTGAGTGAGTGTGTGCCCAGCGATAGATTGGCGCCCTGTACTGTGTGTATCTGCCCAGCGCCCGAGACGTTCTCCCCTGGATGGGCGTGGGGAACCCCCCAGCGACCCTAATATAGGAAAAAGCGGAAGATAATGAATGAATGAATGAATGAACTTTAATTCGAATTGCATGTGAGACAAAGGTGGCCCCCGTATGATAACATTTATATTGCACAGACATGTGGCTCTGCTACTATCATATGAGCCATAAATGGCTTTTAATTCAGTAGATCACCTACTACTTGATGTCTACTGCGTATTCTGACATACTAGCTATTGTCACCTACAGAATTTGCTCTCTGTGTAGTATGCAGTGATACAAATAATATGTTTGATGTGCATTAGGTGCACTAAGTTTGTTAGCTTTGTTATTTTTATGGACGCAATAATCTGTATTTGGAAATTTTTAAACCTCAGCGATTTCAGACACCTGGCTTTGTGTACAACTAAATGCACAATTGGGATTTTTGGATGTTTTAACATTGAGGGTATTATTATAGCAAATTGCTTACGAAGCTCACATTAAACTGCGAAGTATCAGTTGATCTGCTTCAAAGCTTTCAGCTCACGTTCTATAGCATGGATTTCCTGTGATGAGATCCACGTGAGCCATTATTTCACAAAATACCTGCTTGTTTAAAAAAAAGCAGTAAAATGCTTGATATTAGAACTCAACAACCATCAATCAGACACACATGCAGAGTTCTGCGGTGGCTGGAGGAACCGTTACCTGGGAGCACAGGCATGACAGGCCACACAAAAGCCTGACTCTGTGACAAACAAACAATCCAAATGTCACTGTTTGAATATCATCCTCAAAGAGATGCTTCCATCAGTCCAAAACCCATTATGTGTGGGGTGGGGGGGGGAGAGAAAAGAGGAAAACAAAGCAGGATGGAGAAAAGGAAGCGTCCGGTACATTGTTTTATATCTGCTCGATTGATGCCAGTCTAATTAATAAAGGGAGCTGTCCTTTCCTTGCTTTTGAAAAGCTGGGTGAAAGAGAGCAGCATATTAAAAGCTGCTTATTGTTTCCTTCGCAGATTTTTACAGGTTGGGATTTAATTTACGGGAGGCGGCGAGGAGCTCCGGGTCCAGATGGCGCGATAACCCCACTGAACGCTCCCACCAGCCACTGCGATAACAAAGATATGCAGATGAGAACGGGAGAGAGAGTGGAGATAGGGGAAGAGGATGGGAAAAAAGAGAGCAGGCAGCAGGGGGCATAGTGAAAAAAAAAACCAAAAAGAAGGGAACCACACAGGGGAATAGGGATTGACCGCGAGATCTAGAAAAAGAGAGAGGAATACAGAGTGAGTGAGCCGAACAGATAGGAAAAGAGCGAAAGAGGGGCAGAAAGACAGTTGGAATAGCGCCAGCACGCCCAGCTCCCCGAAGCAGGGTGACAAATTGATGAGTCCACTAAGCACCGTCCCTGTAGCAGCAGGGGTGGATGCTAGCCGCCTAAACTCATCACTCTGACAACATCCAGCCGCTTAGGAGTCTCCATTACACATCACAGTAAGCATGCAGTAATAAAGATCTAAAGCACAAGAAATAGGACAGAATTAATAAAAGCGATAAATAAGAACGAGGATTGTCTTCATGTAAAATCTTTCGTTCAAAAAGTAGATTTTTTTTTTAGACAAGTATTCAGTATTCAATGGACTGTTTTTGGGGGTTGGGGTTATTTATCAGTGGATTATACACAATAAATATGAGTTAAAGGGAGAAAACAACAACAATAATAATAATGATAATAATAATAATTGTGGGCAGGGTGGCACAGTAGCTTAGTGGTTAGTATGTTCTCCTCTCAGCGCTGGGGATTCCTGGTTGGAATCCCAATCTGGGTGGAGTTTCCGTGTTCTGTGTTCTCCTCGTGTCCACGTGGGTTTCTTTCAGATTCTGGTTTCCTCCCACAGTCCAAAAACATGGATCAAGGTGAATTGAATTCTTCAAATTGCCTCATATAGAGTGTGTCTGTGTGAGTGAGTGTGTGCCCAGCGATGGATTGGCGCCCTGTCCTGGGTGTATCTGCCCAGTGCCCGAGACATTCTCCCCTGGATGGGCATGGGGAACCCCACTACGACCCTAATAGAGGATAAAGCGGGAGATAATGAATGAATGAATAATAATTGTGGGCAGGGTGGCACAGTAGCTTAGTGGTTAGCATGTTCTCCTCTCAGCACTGGGGATTCCTGGTTGGAATCCCAAACTGGGTGGAATTTCCCTGTTCTCTTCGTGTCCACGTGGGTTTCTTCAGTGGGTTTCTTCAGGTTCCCCGGTTTCCTCCCACAGTCCAAAAACATGGATCAAGGTGAATTGAATTCTTCATGTTGCCCCATATAGAGTGTGTCTGTGTGAGCTAGTGTGAGCCCAGCGATAGATTGGTGCCCTGTCCTGGGTCTATCTGCGGAAGATAATGTCTGGATGGATGGATAATTGTGGCCGTGGTAGCTCAGTGGTTAGGGTGATTCCAGCAACCAGAAGGTTGGGAGTTCAAATCTCAAATCTACCAATGTGGTGTGTCCTTAACCCTCATTGCTTCATGGGTGCTGTAAGATGAACCTTATTAATTTGGGATATTTGTTAGTCCCTTTGGATAAAAGCATCTTCAAAGTGATGTAATGTAATGTCATTATCTTTCGCTTAATCCTATGCTAGAGACTATCCTAAGGGGATATCCTATCCTATCCTAAGGGGTTCCCCATGCCCATCATTGGGAGAACGTTTCGGGTGCTGTGCAGATACACCCAGGACAGAGAGCCAATCCATCACTGGGCACACACTCACTCACACAGACACACGCAATATAGGGGCAATTTAGAGCGGCAATTTCACCTTGAATTCATGTTTTTGGACTGTGGGAAGAAACCGAAAAACCAGGATGAAACCCACATGGACATGGGGAGAACATGAACTCCAACTCCAACCAGGATTCAAACCTGGATGCACAGCACTGAGAGAGGGACGTGTTATCCACATGAGCCTAATTAACGTAAACAGCCCAAATATCAGTAAAAAAACTCCTTTAATAAATAGTTTTTTCAGTTAAATTTGTTGTTTTTCACTCGCTTGCCATAAAACGACTGACTGAAGTGAATCATTTGAAGATTTAATATTAAGGATTAATTAAATTGTTGGTCACCACTCATGAACTCGAGTGTGTTTTGCAATTAAAGGCTTGATAATTAACTTTAATTGGTTTGCATCATTTCCGAAGCATACTAAATGAAATGTAAGTGTTTTAAGGGCTTGGGGTTTAATAGTATTAAATCCAAGGACTAAACAGACCACTGTTGTGTAGTCGACACCATGTCTCCAGTTTCCTCCCACAGTGCAAACACTTGGATTCAAGGGGAATTGGCTGCTTTAAATTGCCCCATATAGTGTGTTCCCAGCGATAGATTGGCACCCTTTCCTGAGTTTGTTTTCCCAGTGCCCGAAAACTTCTCCCCTGGACAACATTGGATTAAGTTGAAGATAATGAGATGAGATTAGATCTCCTGCTGCTGTGTTGCATCGCTGCCACCCTGTGGAGCCAGACTGTCACTGTGTCATCTTCATTCTAGCGGCAAAGCAACCACAGTGCACGCTGAGAAACTCGCAGTTCTATAATGTTTTATTTCATGTTTCACTGTTTATTGTACTTTTTATTTCGGTTTCCCACAAGCGGCTCTAATGACCCTGTTTGGTTTTGCAGTTCGTGCAAAATAGATGATTTGTGTCCTGCTTTTCGATTAGCATTTCACTCGCCGACTGGCACCTCCTTGTCCCCCATCTTCTTTTCCTACCAGAGAGAGAGAGAGAGAGAGAGAGAGAGAGCAGTGCTAGAGAAATAGCTGGCTTGTCTCCAAGGTTGTGTGTCTCTCCTGAGTTATTACTTGCACTGCTGCTGTCGCCCCTGACCCCTGCTCACACACACACACACACACACACACACAGAGTGCTTATATGTAAATCCTTTTTTTTCTCCCTGGCCTAAGATCCTTCCAAAGTCCCCTGCATAATTGATCCATGGAGACGTCTCGCTACAGAAGGAGGCTCAGTGAAAGGCAGCATGGGACCATTAGCGTAAAGCAGCTAGAGCCAAAGAAATACATGAGACCTGGGTTACATATCCAGACATGAACAACGAACCGGATGATGCAAGCACGCACTTGATTTTGCAAAGCGGAACATGGCAGAAAGAATGGGATCATTTTGTACCATACTGCCCCTGATAAGAATAGTAACTGTGCCGGGGTGAGGGTCCTGCCGCTAGCCCCTCATCCTCCTTTTGTTAATGTTATTGTTTTAAACATTCGTTCAGTCATGCATTTGCTAATCCTCTTATCCTAATTATGGTGACAGAAGTTGATCTAGCCTATCCCGGCACTCGGTGGGGCAATTTTAACGTCCTTAATTCACCTAAATGACATGTCTTCGGAGTGTAAGAGGCCATTGGAGCTCCCCAAGGAGAACATGCTCACAGCAATCTACTCCACACAGAAAGGACTTGTTCATCCAGAAACTTTTTGTTGTTGGAAAGCAGGGGTCCTGAATACATTCTTAGTAGCAGAGCCTTGATTGTTCATTAGGAACCATGAATCAGACCATTAACTGCAAATCAAAGCATTTAGTTTCAAATCTGTGTCTCCAACTTAAACTGAATGGAATATTTCTACAAAAAAAAAAAGCATTGCGGTTTTGTCTAAAATTCATTTTAATAAGTCAAAAGTGTATGTGTTTGTGTGTGTGTGTGTGTGTGTGTGTGTGTGTGTGTGTGTGTGTGTTTCCTTACTACTGTACACCATTGCTTCAATCACCACATTTTACATACTCTTTAGGACCCTGCAGAGGTTTATATACTCTGTTGGGTATACAAAAACTGCAAGCATGGAAGCAATCATAGGCTTGTGAATCAGGAACGACCTGAAGGTCCCTGGTTCTATTCCCGGTCCACCAAGTAGTATGGCTGAAGTGCCCTTGAGCAAGGCACCTAAACCTAATTGCTCCTGGGTGCCATGTACAGGACTGCTTACAGCTCACGGCACGTGTGCTCACTTTACTCAGTGTGTGTGTGTGTGTGTGTGTTTTACAGCTCGGATGGGTTAAATGTGGAACAGTAATTTAAAATCAGTTTTAAGAAGCAACTCAAGGGGCTTTATCTTAGCGATCAATAGAGAGCCATCAACCGCACATCCCGCAGCTTGATTTAGGGCGTGTCGGTGTGTCTTCGCTATCGTGGTGACGTGATTCATTGGTGTGGTTTGGGCGTCACGTGCAATAAACCGAATCAGCGTGTCACTTGCCGTTCCCTTTAGGAGCCTGGTGCGGTCTGACTTTGGTGGCTTGCTATTTCAACGGAGCAGTGTCTGGGCCAAGCGGCTAGCAAATAAATAAAAATAACTATTAAATTTACCCCTTAAATTAAATATTTATATACGTTTAACTGACTGCTGAATGAATGTACCACAGTTTCATACGTCCACACAGCCGACATGTTTGCTGCATGTAACTGCCTACTTAAGCAGTTTATATTCTTAGTTGGTTTTAAGTTTGTAAAATTGTATAATAGTGTACAATAGAACTTGTGGATAGAACTTCTGTTCTTCTAAGAACGTTGACAATGTTTTCTTTTCCATGGTTTACACTGCTAATTACCGCGGTTACCACGTTACAAAGTTCCACAGTTAGCAAAGTTAGTTCCAAAGAGTGCATTCGAAAGTTTAAGACCAGCAGGGTACAAACGTGACCATAGCTCTCCTTAGATATCTTCATGCAGCCAATGAGGTTTGTGTCTGTTGTTAGTATACGTCCAATTATGTTTTTATTACCTTTTCTAGTATTAGAGTGAATTGATATGTAACTACGGTTCTAAAATCAGATGTAAATTCGTGTGTGATAAAACCAACAAAGGATCAGTCCTTAGATTAATAGTCTACAATATGTAAATCTCATTGTATGGATTGTTTATTTGATTTATGTGTACAGTTGCTTAAGGTTGGGTGTAAGCCATTATGTACAAAGTTAAGGTGCTATACTCATGGGAATAAACCTAATCAGATATTGGATAAATATTTGTGCTGGGTCCCTTGAATCAGCTACACTGCACAAGGCTTTCCTCAAGCTATTGTCTGTCAGACTGTGAATCTGAGGACTATGGCCATCCTGCACGATGACTCAGCTTTCTCCAATTCCTCGCATCTCATGCTGCTTGTAGTAGATAGCGCATGATCAGCTCGTCCACATAGTCTGTCCAGGTTATTCTTGGTCTTCTATATCTTCAGACTCCCTCCCCAAGTCCTGTCAACACTGTAAGCACTGCAGCGCAGCCCTCAGGAAACAAAGCAGTATATTTAATAAAGATTAACCAACAATTGTTTACAGTTGTTAGTGGATTCGCCACTGTTATGGCCCTGGAGGTCTTCGGATCTTCCTAATAAGCTCCGTATTAAAGACGAAGTAAACGTCCAAAGGATACGAAACGGAGAACAACACGCACACAAATTAGCCACTAATGGCTCAGCGCTACTAATATCTGAATCCTAATCATCCTGTAATTGCTACAAAATGCCTCGGCTCGTTCGAGAGCCCGAACTTCTGTGCGATTGCACCTCATCTCATTAATGCCTTGGAAAAAATGAGCATACACGTACAGGATGAATTATAAGTTGCTGGTTTTCCCTTAAATCCCTCTCCGGCGGAATCCCCCAGACATCATTATCACTATTCCCCTGTTATGTGGTCTTGAACAAACTGAAGAGACTGCCTGTGAGCAGCGTGCCTCAATGCTAACTACAACTGAGAAGTGTGATTAATTTTCTCACAAGGAGAGCCCTTATTGAACGCCGTGCTATTTGCATTGGCATTTCTAATCGTTTAATGGCGAATCAGATATGGTTCGTTGAGGGCAACAGGATTAGAAAGTCATCTCCAGCCTGGGTTTTACTTAACAGAACTACGATGAAAGACCCCAAACGACTGCAACTGAAGCCAATTATACTGCATTTGCCTGGGAAATTGTTCTAAAGGACTGAACAATTGTAATTATTTAAATAGCATGTGGGTGGGATGGTGCAATGGTCTTAGGTTCTTGACCCAGTAAGGTCAGCCTGGATCCTATGTGTGGATTTTGTATGTTCTTCTTATGTCTGCATGGGCTTCCTCTGGAAAGATGCATTCAAAGCACACATACACCAATGAAAGTGTTTGCCTGTGTGTTTGCCCTGCAATAGACCACTGCAGACTGTTGACATATGAACTATAGTCATTTGGTTGGGTGTTTAAATCCTGTGTCCACTAAAGATGTCCATGTGAGAATCCTTGTCCCTGAATTCTTATTGCTCCAGTATCATGCCTGACCAGGTGCTTTAACCCTAACCATCAACTTGGGTTCCTTGTAGGTTTCTTTGTACGAAAGTTTGTTCGAAATGACATTATGTAATGTTTTTTCTACCGACAAACACATGCCTAATATCTCATCTCATTATCTTTAGCGTAATTAAATATGGGAGGGGGGGTTCCAATGTCCATTCAGGGGATAACATTTTGGCCGCTGTGCAGATATGCCAATCCATTTCTGGGCACTCACACCCTGCCACACACACACACTATTTAGGGTCAATTTAGGGATAGGGACTTAGTGAAGGGATTTAGTGCAGCTGATTTACCTTTGATCCATGTTTTTAACTGTAGGAAGAAACCCACACGGACACAAGGAGAACCTGAAAACTCGAACCTGGATATCCAGTGTTATATCCACCATGCCATCCTCAATCATACTATAAGTGTGTGATATGAAAAAGCTCCTAGACCTGTGCATTAGATAGGATCCCTTCATCTGTAATGAACAATGGTTTTTAAAAACATTCTTTTATTCACATTCTTTATAATATTGAATGAAAAATCCAGGATTATTTCGGACCCCATATAGCAACCTGCCACTAAGAGGAATCAAACGAGCTCCTGCACAACCAGATTGCATCATCAACATTATATTACCAGGTTGGGATCGTGTCTATAATGAGAGGGATCCTCATTTCACAGGGCTGCTTGCTCTAGCCATAAATTTATCATTAATATATTATGTAAGAAAAACAAATAAGCATTCCAACAGTCCCCCCTGAGGTAGAGAAAGGCTTTTAACATCCCTAAGTGTCTGATTAGGCAAAATGTGCTTTAAAAGACTAAAATGAAGGACACATCAGTTTGATGAGTATTCAGGAGCTAGAACATTGATGAGGCCTTCAAATTTTATCTCTACATTTTGCTCACTAAATAATGTGGGTGTGGAACCTCAACATTTAAGGGTTGAGGTTTGAAATCCCAAATCCACTAATGCTACCAACCCTCATTGCTCCAGGGATGCTGCATTGTGCCTGACCCTGTTTTCTAACCCCAATTATCAATTTGGGATACTTGTAAGTTTATTTTGGATATTAAGTGGTAATAAAATAATGGATATTTATTAAACAATATATACAACTTTTTTTAAAAAAAAAAAAGAATGAATACAATTTAAAGACAAAACAACTGCATTCTTGACAGATCGTCATTTGGATTCAGTACCGTGGACAGCGGTTTTATTTTTGGGGAATGATGTAAAGCAGAACAGCAGGATCCCTATCACTGATCTAAGGTCAGTTTTGAACGTTGTAAGGATGTTAAGATGAGCTGCAGGAACTCGGGCAACAAGGCCGAGGCCTGTGTAAGCCTTTATGAGGAACCTTAATCGTAGGATTCTCTTCAGCCTGCCAAGTAAGCATGTAATCCCTTAATGACCATCCCAGTGAGGATTCAGGAAGACGGAAGGTTTGGCAGGATTTTACTTCTGAACTAGACCAAAGAAAAAAAAAATTAACGGCTTACTGCAAAATATAAAACAGTGCGAAATAACTCTTAAACAAATGCTGCATTGACATTCTTGCGAGCGCCAAACAGAACCTCGTCTCGAAACCAAGTTGTTCCAGCTTACCAGCAAAGAAACATGAGAGCGTGGTAGAACGTTATTTTAAGTCAGGATAGGAATAATGCATCAACCAAATAATCCCTGTTCTGTGGTGCTACTATTGTGGTCTGACCATTAGAGAACAAAGTAAAGGGGATGTACACAGTATGTACTGTAGAACACAAACACATGAATTGTAGAACTACAAAGTCCATCTTTACAGTAAGTGGAACTGGGAACATGGACAATAAGTGGAGCAGAAAGGAGGCGTGTCCAAACTTTTGACTGGTACTGTACATCCAAGCCGTTAAATCATTAGTCGACTCACAAGACCGACTTTGTCCTCGATGAAAAATCAGTGAAGACGTATGGTAATGTCCTGTCCAGTCGTAGCCAGCGGCCGCGGTGCGAGTAAGAAAAAAGCCTTATAAAAGCTCCATGGAGAGAGGTAAGGAGATACATCAATCAATTAACAATTACCCCGTTGCTAATCAGCTGTCCCAGGCCCCCATCGAGCCCTGGCTTTGTAATCCCGTTGGCAGCATCAATTAAATTCTTAAGGTTAGTCTATTGAATTTCTCAAGCGAAGGCTGAGAGGCAGGAATGAACTGTAACCAGGGTTTAATCGCACCACAATTGTTCTGCCTTGGCTACGTTCTGCCTCCACCTCGATGCGATGGCACCATTTCAATGTTGATAGGATCACGCTGGGCATTTTTTAGACGAACACATATTGGTGTGTGATGGTGGAATAAAATGTGGCCACGAACACGAACATAATGGCTACTCATTAGAAATGCACCAATAGACGTAAGTACAAAATAAAGGGCAGGAATAATCTACGCTGAATATATTACTGTTAATTAACATTTGTTATTAAATATGTTGGACCACATGATGAAAGCGTATTGTGGGTGTGACAATGGAAATCCGATGCTACGCGAAGGAGGTTTTGCTTTTCACACCCACAGCGCATGACACGGTTCCGCCACCATCTCTTGATTTATTGTTTAATAACAAACAAGATCTTGGATGCCAATCCAAACCTTGACTAGATCAACATATCTGTGAGAGAAATGGCATTTTAAAAAAAAAAATTTATAGAGGAGGCATATGCCGGGTGTGTTTTAATAAAGTCAGCTCTCTTGGGTGGAGGAAACGATTTGTAATTTAAAGCAGAGGACTTGGGAATTTGATAACGTAGCGTGGCAGCCTGCTGGTGGCGGCCAGAGAATTGCTGACTCGCGTCCTATTTCCTGGGAATGAAACTTTAACAGGCTGACCTGCCGAACCTCGCCGTCTTGTCTCCAAAGACCCTGCTTCCCCGACCACTTATCTGGGTGATTGCCTTGGACACTGATCGCATTAAACCATCATGAATCATCAATTAAGATGTGACCAAAAGAAAGAGAAAGTCCACTTCGGGGGGCAACGCTGAGCCCGGTGGGGATTTGCAGACAGGTTTGACTTTGAAACGGTAAAATCGTGTCTTTGCACTTTTCTCTGTTCTGCATAAAGAGTAGTCCGAGTTGGGGAAGGGATAAGAGGAACCTGGGAACACGTTAAAGATGAGCTCTATGTGTATGAGGCTCCATCTGGCACATGTCTTCGCCGTGAAGCCCGTCGGCTTTGAGACACTTCAGCAGGCCTCTAGGATACAGTCCTCGATGGCGGCTGACTGTTGGGGAGATTGATTTAATGTGATTTAGTGTTGGAACTGAGTGCCTCAGCATGAACCAACCATCATGGTGCAGCGATTTAGACAATAACTTCCAGTTGCTGGAAAAAATGTACCACCCAAGTTGAGTGGATGGTTCCACAGAAAACCACATGGACGTGAATGAACCACAATAAACGTCAGTTATTTGGGCCCCTTTTTTTCACTTTATCTACAAATAAATAGCACATTGGGGCTGATTTTACAGGCATGTCTTGATGCTCAACTCACCAACAGTCAATTTTCACGCCTTCCGTCTGTGTCGTTTAAATAGCAAGTTCAAGTTAAGAAAGACAATTTGGGTAACATATCGAGATTGTGATTCAAACCTGAATTCTCTGTGCTGAGAACCACTAAGCCACCATGCTGCCCCTGGGGAAGATGCTGGAGAGATGTCTAATGGGCTGGAGACCTTTCCAGGGTGTTTTATTAATGACTAATGACCTTGATTATAATAATAAAGTTCCCCGGCTTGCTCCCACAGTCCAAAAACATGGATCAAGGTCAATTGAATTCTCCAAATTGCCCCATATAGAGTGTGTTTTGTGTGTGTGTGTGAGTGAGTGTGCCCAGCGATTATATTGGTGCCCTGTCCTGGGTGTATCTGCCCAGCGCCCAGCGTGATTCTAGTAGAAGATAAAGTAGAAGATAATAGATGGATGGATAACTAAATAAAGGTTAATTGAAAAAATACTTTTCTATGCCTTCAGCACATTAGAATGAAATACAAACACAGGTAGACCGGCTGTGAACTGAACAGGGATCAGTGTTATCAGGAACCCGAATTCTTTCTTGCCCCCTCCAGGTGTGTGTTTATCGGCTGGCAAATTCAGTCATGGCTCCTTCTCATCAGAGCACCACAAGTGCAGTCAGTGAAGCATGTAGAGGCAGATTTTCCGGTAGCGCAAGCCTGGGATGGGTCTCCGCACCCGGGCCCCAGTCGACCAAAACCAACTCCTGCCGAGCTCACGCAGTCGCACGGCTCGGCGACGTGATTCTGCAGCCCTGGGACATAGGGGGAGGGGAGGCGAATGAGGGAGACGGGGAGAAAGCGAGGGAGAAGCTTGCTCCCGGCTCATTTCTCCACGCGTGAGCCCATCTGCTGGGCACCAGGGGTGGGGACCACATTGCTTGTCTGTACCAAATGACAAAAAAAGAAGAGCTCCAACACCACGGGAAGCCAAATGCAATCCCATGAATCCCTGCGACTGCCATTATTTCACAGAAAAGCTTTTAAAGAGCCATCGCTCTCTCCTGATGGGGGCGTGTTGATTTACACCCGCTTCCATCAGGACTTAAGCTGACCGTAATGTTCTGCGAAAAAAGAAGCATGGCGGTGTATTTTTGGGGCTTTGAAATATGGGCTCGGCGCGTGTAGTTTCAGTCTCGCCGAGTGTGTTCCATCAAGGCGCTGCACCGGAGGGGGGGAATGGAATTGAGTCAGAGAGCACGAAATGGTGTTTGCAGGGAGCATCTTGTGATATCGTAATATTTACTGTTAGCTCCTCAGGCTACACGACACGCATGACTGTTCGGCCCAAAGAGAAGCACATCTGGTGCCTTTCATCCGCCCTCCCTCCGTCTCCCTCTCACCCACTGTCTTGCTCTCTCATCCTCGTACCAAGCCGCTCTCCCGAAGTCCAAAACTTCCCAATCCTCTCGCATTAGGTCTGGGACCTCAGACCGATCGTCGATAATTCGTCACGACAGCGCCTTCGCGTCTGCTGCATACAAACCAAATCCACGCGCCAATGGCGATGGGCGCCGGCGCTCACGTGACCCGTGCTGTTTAACCTCTGATAAATGATGGGTCACACCTCACGGCGCATCCACCCCGGTCCCACGGAGCCATGTCATGTCGTCAGACACTCCCCGTCAAGCCGACACCCTCGGGCGTGCGCAGTCCGAATCTGAATGCAACCCCCCAACCCCGTCCACACCACCCCCCCTTCATCCTTCCTTCCCCATGGCCAATTACGGTCTGTGCTCTCTGCTCTGTCAGCACTCAGGAGATGCTGACTTCTCCTACTGCCTTTAACTCGGAACACAATTAACTTGGTAATTGCGTTTGTTTTTGGAGGACCACAGACGCGATTAGCGATGCTGTCCCTCCTCCAGCCTGTACGCATGCTGGAAGCCTGAGCAGCTCCGACTGCAACTGAACAGCTTTGCTTTTTAAAATGATTTAAGTTACTGGGATGCAATCGACGTACAATTGAATTTGCGTCAGAATCGAGTCAAAGAATTAGATTTTCCAGATTGCACTGGGATGTATTTCTATTACCACATCCATAGCTTAAAGATGTAATTGGTGTATCGTGCCGTTACAACACTCAGTAGCCACTTTATTAGGTTTACCTCATTTTATTTTACACTTATTGTCAATTTTTTTTAGTTGCAGTCATTATATAGATGCACTTTGTACTAAAACTACATCCTTCCAAATTGCGTTGTTTAAATAGCAACACTTCTTGTGAATATGTCTGATGGGAGTAGCTGTCTTGGCAGGAGGTGGGATCAGAAACATTACTGGTATATTGCTAACATGGTGGACGGAAAACACCCTCTCCAGATGTCAAGAGTCAGATGTTCATCGCTATCTTGGCGGTGAAGTGTCAACATCGGTGGCAGTGCACAAACCCATGTGCCAGTTGGCTGGTCCGCAAACTTTTACATCAACAATAAACAAATCACAAAATAACATTATTCCGCATCAACACAAAATTGTAGCATGTGCCGTTGAAATAGCAATCCGCCAAAGTCAGATCTCACCTGGTTTCTTAAAGGGAACATCAAGTGACACGCTGATCGGATTATTGCATGTAACACTCAAAACACACCCTTTACGAATGAGGAGAATCAGTACCTGCCTTTTATTCCTTGCACGTAAGTTCAGCATCATCACGATAGAAAAGACACACCGGCACGTCCGAAATCGAGCTGAGATCAAGCAAAGAGCGCTAAAACAGGGTCCTATGTGTAGAGACAGGGAGGTTAACCAAATAAAGAGGCTGCTGAGTGTACGTTTCAATTTTGTTTCCATCACCATTGAGCACCTGTCAGTCAGGACATGTTATAGCGTTCCTTTAGGAAAGTAATAAAACGTTCCTATAGGCTTTCGAGATACATTATTTTATAGACATTTACCTTCACTGGATTATATAAATGGGGAGTCTCTGTGTATATTTCTGGTCTTTGAATCCCCTGCATGTCTAATACTATTGGCTGTCAAAGAGCCCGGGATGTGCCTGAGCACTTATGCCTTCTGCCTGACACTGACTTTGAGGAAGCCATCGTTTTGCCTCGGTTTAATTGAAATGCAAACTACATGAACGGCCGAACAGAGGAATTGCCAATATTCGTTTTTTTTTTTTTTTTTGCACGGAAGATAAAGGCCTTCACTTTTTCTGTGGCTATCGACTTGGTCATGTGTGTAATTGCTTCATGCGGCTTCAGACCCTCAAATGCACCAATGTAAATATTGAAGAGCGCAGGCTTAATAAAATGCTGTTTAAACAATATGGGACTATTCTCTCGCCAAGCCTGTCCAGCTCCACAAAGCTGTAGATAGATGATGGTTGGCTGAGGGGGAGGGGGAGGTTCTATCAAGATGGAACTCTTTGCATAGCCAGAAAACGGCCTGAAGTGAAGCAGACGAGGCCGAGTGGACGGAGCCTGAGGTTTAAAGGCTCTGAGCTCATAGATCAGTCAGACCTTTTAATGGTATTGATTGCTAGCAAGGGCACAAGGGAGATAAAGGACGGCGAGCAGCTACCAACTTGACCTTGGTCCTGGTAACCCCCAAACTCCTGATCCGTCCTGCGTGACCCTGTGATCTCCTAGCCAGATCGGTCAGGAGGAGCATTAACCCCCTCTTTTACCTTTACCTCATCTCCCTCCAAATGAGAATTGACTTTCCTCCCCTTGGACACTGGAAATGTGGGTTAAAACATGTCAATAATGTTTCACAAGAACAATTTCGCCAACCCCTACCACCTCCCCCCTCCCTCCAGCACCAGCACGGAACGTCCGAGTTGGAGCGTTTTGACATTTGGCGAGGTAGAGGAGGTCCAAAGGCACTTGAAGGGAGTTGTTGGCCACTAACTGCATAGACATATTGATCGGGGAGCTTAAATTGCGTTCAGACACCGCCGAGTGCATCAAGATGCAGGCACAGGGCATGTGGAGTGCAGGCGCACCAGTGCTGTTTTAATGGTAATTGCTTTCGATCCTCCCTCACGCATTCATGATGTACTGCCTTCTCCTGATGAATGGTCAGACCCAAAATATTTTGGAAAGGGGGGGAAAAATCAGATCGTAATATTTTTTCCCTCTTTCAAAAAGGCTTGAGCCGGGCGGCCCGGTTTAAAAGGGACATCGCTGACAGGATGGAGTCATTAATAAAGTGAAACGCATAACCGATGGCTGAGAATGGACAGGATGGGTCATTAGAGAAGAATGTTTGGCTTTGTCCTTTTTCATCAAGGCTCGATGTCCTGGGTACACGCGTGTGGGTGGGTGCTTGTCCGGGACTCTGTATCATTACGGCAAATGGATTGTGGGCCAGATTGCCTGTCGCTCGCTAAAACTGCCAGGTGCCATCAATTCCCACTAAACACATTATTCAGCCGGGTCCCTAACACAACTTGGAGTCCTAATAACAGGGCAGTGCTTGATTGAACTGATTGCTCTTAGACATCATCAGTGGTTGGGCCGTTGCTCCTTCTGCGCCAAGTCAGACTTCGACATTGACTGCTATATAAGATGTTTAGGTATATGGATTCAGATCAGTTGGCTGCTCCTAATTGCCCCGATATAGTGTGTGTGTTGCCCAGCGATAGATTGGTGTCCTGTCCTGGGAGTATCTGCCCAGCGCCAAAACGTTCTCCCTGGAAGGGCATGGGAACCAATCCACACCACCCCCATAGCTCCCCTCCCCTGAGAACAGAGATATAAACAAAAGTATTGGGACACACCCCCTAATGACTGAAGTTGGTGGATGATGGTACGATGTTCTGATTTGTGTACTGTTCTCTGTCCAGCAGCACTGCTGTGTCCACGCACACACCACCATTTCAGTATCCCCTGAATACTGAGAATCATCCACCATCCTAATGGGGTTCTGGTGTTCTATCAGAGAAGATACTAAAGCGAACCAACAAATTATTTTCAGAAACGAATAAACCACACAATAGAATTGCAGAACTACAAAATCCAGCTATTTGATCAGTGGAACTTACAAAAGCACACTGTTAGTGTAGAACTGAGGAGGTGGACCTAATAAAATGGCGGTGAGTGTATATGTAATGCTTAACATGTATACAGTGTGAGTATGTATGAATGTTTTTACATTAGGTATAAATAGTGCGATACTTCCAGGACATTCGCAGTGCAGAGTGCGTGATGATGGAGTTAAAGTGACAGTATGGAGTTCAGCCGGGTCACAGCCTGAGGGAAGAATCTCCTTCAGAGCCTGCTGGTGTGAGAGCGGAGGCTCCCGTAATCCCTGCCAGACTGCAGGAGGATAGATAGTCTGTGGTAGCATGAGAAACGGTTTTAATGATGTTACTCACCCTGCCTGGGTAGCACCTGTGGTAAATGTTCTCAGTGGTGGGTACCTGGGTACCTGTAATGCGTTGTGCAGTTCTCACCACCCGCTGAAGTGCATCATGGTCCGATGTGGAGTGGTTGCTGTGCCACACTGAGATGGAGTCTGTGGGTAAACCCTCAAAAGTGGACCAACAGTGGAAAACGTATCAGTGTCCTGAGACACTGCTGAGCTGTTCTGAAGCGCCGTCGAAAGTTAGAACACTGCTGCGTCTTTTTTGACCCTGATGGCAGAATTTAGGAAGCAGATAAGATCATCAGACATGCTGGGGAACTCCAGGTTACAAAGGAACCTGGAATCTATTGCAGGTCCAGTGATGCAGATGGGTGTGTGAGGCTACTAACTCTGAGTTTGGCCCATTTTTTTGCATGCAGTATTTAATTGCATTAATAAACATTTTTAAAGAACTTAAATATGCCTCTTATAGCATTAAAATGTTATTACATTAATTTATGTGTGTGTGTGATATATATATATATATATATATATATATATATATATATATATATATATATATATATATATATATATATATATATATATATCATAGTGGCATGTCCACCTTTCAGCGCTGTTAATCCAGGTTAGAATCTCGACCCGGGTGGAGTTTTCCTGTTGTCCCTGGGTCTGGGTGGGTATTCTCCGGGGGTTCTCCAGTCTTCTTTCACAGACCAAAACCATGAATTTAAGTACAAGCTCTAAATTGCCCCTATGACGTGTGTGTCTCTGTGAGCGAGTGTGCCCAGTGATGAATTGCTGCCCTGTCCTGCGTGTATTTGCCCAACTCCTAAAACATTCTGCCCAGTAAATTTCCCAGGTCTGCTCTTTTGGAAGCATTCATAAAAAAATCACATTCACATGTACATTAAAAAGTTGGTTCACCGTAGCAGGACTTCTAAAAACATGGCTCATTCTACACAATGAATGCAAACTGTTTTAATTGCTCTACCACTAAAGCACTGCTGATATAATGTGATAAATCGCATGCATCCTCTTCCCTCTCTTGTTCTCTCTCTCTCTCTCTTCTCGTCTTTCTGAGGCGTGAGACACTTGACTGCAGTTTATCAATAGAGATTTGAATCGGCTCTAAAGCAGTTGTTTGTATCTCGTCTTCTCTGCAGTCTGGTCACAGTAATCCTGTTTACACGGCTCGGAAAACAACTAGCAAAGCCCATCTTTTCGCACCGCACATTGTTCTGTCAATAAACCAACCAGCAGCCTACAATTTATGTCTCCATGCAGACTGTGGGGCTTTCCTGACGTCTCAGACAAAAAAATTAGGAGATGTCTGTGATGTAAGAATACCTTTCAGCTTTTTAAAGTATGTGATAGTGATTCTTAACATATATATTTTTGCCTTCGCATTCTGATCTCATTATCTTTTGCTTTGGGTTGCAGGGGGGAGGGATGGGGTAGGTTCTCCATGCCCATCGAGGGGAGAACGTTTCGGGGGCTGGACAGATACACCCAGGACAGGGTGGCAAATCATTGCTGGGCACTCACACACATTAAGGGACAAGAAACAGCAGCCAATTCACCTTAAATCCATGTTTTAGGCTGTGGGAGGAAACCAGAGAACCCGGAGAAAACGGACAGATGTGTTTGCCTCTCAGCGCTCATCCCCATCCCCATCTAGTGGAGTTTTCATGTTCTCCCTTTGTCAGCGTGAGCGTTTCCTCTCACAATCCAAAACCATGGATTCAAGGCAAATTGGCTGCTCTAAATTGCCCCTGTCAAAAATGGTCCTTATATATAGTGTGTGTGTTTGTGTGAGAAAAACATTTTACACATTGTGTGTATTGGCGCTCTGTCCTTGGCTTTTCTGCCCAGCGCCAGAAACTATCTCTCCTGGATGGGCATGAAACCGCCCCCCACAACCCTGGTCACGTGGGTTCTCCACTTTCCTCTCACAGTCCAAAAACATGGATTGAAGGTAATATGGCTGCTCTAAATTGCCCCTATCAAAAATAATCCCTATATAGCATATGTTTCTGTGTGAGTGAGTGTGTGCCCAGTCATGGGTGTATTTGCCCAGCACCCAAAAAATCCCCACCCCCCACCATCCCCGAGGACCCTAGTCCCTTGTATAGGATTAAGCAGAAGATAATGAGATGAGATGAGGCTTTCTTTCTCTTGTTATTCACAGCAGTGTCATTTTTTTTTCTATTTCCTATGTTGCCATTTCCTTTAATCACTTTTAATTAGCTATTCATGTAATTTTGCAGCAATTTAAAGTTTGTGTAGTGTGTCCTGAAAGCTCAAGCCAGTGCTTATCGAAGCCCAGTGTAGCAGAATGCTAAATTTAAAATCCCAATCAAGTGCCATTAGGATCAGGCTTTTTTATTCTCCTCACCATGCTGGGCATAAATATGTGTTTGTGAGCAAAGGGTCTCTGGCAATTGATTTACTGGACCGAGTCCAAGAGTTTATCCTGTAAATTTGTTCATTAAGCACGGGGCTATCATGCGATACGGGTTGTTGTGAGGGTTCTCGTCGCCGTGCGAAGCCCAAAGAGACGTAAAACAGGCCTTTTAAAGTGCTCCGTCTAATGGAATGTCCATTTTAACCATCGGACGACGAGGTTTAAGGACCGCTCCCTCCCTCTTCACTGGTCCTCTAATTAATATCAAGCAGTTGTGTTTTTTTAAAATAAACAATTGGTTACTTGGTTTGGAACATCATTTTTAGCAGCAGGTTGTAGGTCACGCCGCAGTTTTCTTTCCTGAAAGTTGTTTCTTTTTTGTGTAATCTGTTGCATGATGGTAAAGATGATTTTAGCTTTCCAATAAAGTTATTTCTTATTTTCAATACCTCTAGAATCCACGCGACTTCGGATGATTACCAGATGTCTTGATCTTTCTCCGAAAAATCTCTGACTTGCATTTTTAATTTGAAAATCTTTTTGTGGTGTGTGTGCGTGTGTGTTTTTGGTTTTAGGTGTTTGTGTATTTCTGTGTGTGTGTGTGTGTGTGTGTGTGTGTGTGTGTGTCTAGGTGTTTGTGCATTTGTGTGTATGTCGGTCATTGTATTTCTGTCTGTCAATCTTTGTGTGCATCCACCTGTGTGTTTGTGTATGTGTGTATTTCTAGGTGTTTATGCATTTGTCTTTAAGTGTGTATGTGTGTATATGTGTGTGATT
This sequence comes from Corydoras sp. C115, assembly GCA_019802505.1. Classification (NCBI taxonomy): domain Eukaryota; kingdom Metazoa; phylum Chordata; class Actinopteri; order Siluriformes; family Callichthyidae; genus Corydoras; species Corydoras sp. C115. The sequence goes on from JAFMOC010000013.1 coordinate 1,315,395, forward strand.
CTAGGTGTGTGTGTTTGTCTTTGCGTTTCTGTCTGTCTATCTTTGTGTTTGTGTGTGTATGTATTCTGTGTGTATTTCTGTGTGTGTGTGTCTAGGTGTTTATGCATTTGTCTTTGTGTGTGTATGTGTGTATATGTGTGTGATTCTAGGTGTGTGTGTTTGTCTTTGCGTTTCTGTCTTTCTATCTTTGTGTTTGTGTGTGTATGTATTCTGTGTGTATTTCTGTGTGTGTGTGTCTAGGTGTTTGTGCATTTGTCTTTGTGTGTATGTCTGTCTTTGTATTTATGTCTGTCTATCTTTGTGTCCATCCACCTGTGTGTTTGTGTATGTGTGTATTTCTTTGTGTGTTTGTGTGTGTTTCTAGGTGTGTGTGTGTGTGTGTGTGTCTGACTGTCTGTCTGTCCTTTTTATTTCTGTCTGTGTATCTTTGTGTGTGTGTTTATTTCTAGACGTTTGTGCATTTGTCTTTGTGTGTGTGTGTCTGTATTTCTGTCTGTTTATCTCTGTGTGTTTGTGCATTTGTCTGTGTGTGTGTGTGTGTGTTTGTGCATTTGTCTTTGTGTGTGCTCATTTGTGTGCGTCTGTCTTTGTATTTCTACCTCTGTGTGTGTGTGTAACATGGACAGTTCAGGTGTCCATGTTACTGAAAATGTAACAATTTAGTGAAGACTGAATGCAGAGGGGCGGCACGGTGGCTTAGTGGTCAGCACGTTCGCCTCTCAGCACTAGGGATTCCCGATTCGAATCCCAATCTGGGTGGAGTTCCATGTTCCCCGTGTCCGCGTGGTTTCCTCCGGGTTCTCCGGTTTCCACCCACAGTCCAAAAACATGGATCAAGTCAATTGAGTTCTCCAAATTGCCCCTATAGAGTGTGTTTGTGTGAGTGAGTGTGTGCCCAGCGATAGATTGGCACCCTGTCCTGGGTGTATCTGCCCACCGCCCGAGACGTTCTCCCCTGGATGGGCATGGGGAACCCCACCGCAACCCTAATATAGGATAAAGCGGAAGATAATGGAATGATGGATGAATGCAGTGGGACCGTGTGGTGCGGGTGGTCCGGGTCCTGTGGGTGGTCCGGGTCGTCACAGTTTGTTTGTTACCCGAAGGTCCAAAGTGCAGAAGCGCTCACTGAAATATTTATGATGGTTTGATTTAAAATATCTCCCCAAAGATGAAGTGCTAAAAACACAGGATCTGTAAACGGCCGTGGGCATCACGCTGAGGGGTCGCACTCCGCCGGGGCTATAGGTTTAGCTTTACATCAAAACAACTCATCAAAGTGAAAAGACCCAGTGAGGAAAAGAAATGCCTTGTCCACCTGGGAGCAGGATCTCAGCTCAGCAGCATTATAGATTCCCTCCATTCCCACGTTTTTTTGATTCTTTTAGTTCCTCCAGCCTTATTTTCCCTGGATCAAAAATCCATTTTGGGATCATCCATCCTATATTAAATCTGGCAGGTGCTTGTAAACACAACAGTCTCAATTTGCCTCCGAGGTTTTGAGCTGGTTCATGCTGTGTGTCAGTGACTTGCATCAAAGCAGAGAGGCGTTGCAACGTTCACAAAGAACTTAGTGCTATCTGTTTGATAAATTAGGGATCATCATCACTGATCATCTAAATTCCCTTTAGTTGGTTTTATGCTTCATGTTATTTTTGTTAAATATCTGTAGCTATTAAATTCAACAGGGTTAAAAAACACTTTTTTTAATGACTATACAGATTCTACTTTGTGGGAACAGTTTTGATATATACACATCTTTCGCTTTGTGTGTGTGTGACTATACAAATCATACTTTGTGAGAACATTTTGGTGGCATTTGTGTGTGATTTTATGTGTATGTGTATATATATATATATATATATATATATATATATATATATATATATAAAATGTGTGTAAATGTGTGTGTGTGTTTTTGTGTTTTTTATTAATACAATTGCATGCTTCTTTCTTACAGTAGATTAGTAAAGATCCTGTGAAAGAGATAAAAACATGATTTGATGTCATTGGTGGGTGCAGAGCAGCTTCAGTGTCTCTGTCCATTTAACACTCCTGGGATTTAGGAATCGGAACGTCCAGAGCCATGAGTCAGAGCATCTCATCCCAAATCACAAATGATCTTTTGATTGATTGATCACAGAGCACTGCAAACAGAGCGTGTGTGTGTGTGTGTGTGTGTGTGTGTGTGTGTGTGTGTGTGTGTGTGTGTGTGGGAGGGGTACACTGGAGATACTGAATTTCTAAAGTTTGAATCCGATTTAAAGGCCTGAACCAATGTTAAACATGACATCACAAATTTATGATCAAACAAATAAAGCCAGCTGTCATTGATCGATAAACATCTTTTCTTCGATAATTTTAGATATCTAGCTCTGTGCTTTAAACTCGACTTTTCCACGATGGCGTCCGCCAGAAGAGACGTGGCTGTGTCTCTCATTTCCTCCTGGTTACACAACCAATGAGCGAAGCCAAGATCTCGGGCTGATGGAAAACGTCGCAGCGCTCCAAAGAGGTCCTTTAGGGAACGGCTGGGATATGGCTGGTTACTCTTCTGTCAGTTTTACTATGCGTCTGGGAATCTCAGTCTGATAAACTACAGATCACTCTGATTTATATCATGTAGCTTCAGCAGGTTTGAAGACATGAGACGCATCGCGAGGCCGATCCTGCGCGGTTGTGATGTTGTGTGGATCGGGTTTTACGCAAATTAAATAACGTGTAACGTGATTACGATCCTGACGGTGACCCGGTAAACCCAGACGTGATCAATAGGTCATCAGACAACAGGTCATGATGTCAGGGGTCAAGCGCCAGGGGTCACTGCCATCATGGACATGTGTGTGTGTGTGTGTGTGTGTGTGGGGGGGGGGGGGCACATAAAATGCTGCTGATTCAGATAAATGTCAGTCAAAATGGAGCACACAATACTTTGAAAAGATGATGAGTGTCACGTGACGTGAGCTGGAATCTATCGATTGTTTTGCTGCAGCGTTTCCACATGGAGTGAGAGGGAACCTTTAATTGTTATGGATGCAGGTCTGTCATCGTTTTCATATGGTTCTGTTTCTGTATGTCCACTCAGAGACGTGTTGCATTTAGGAAAATCAAAATACTAGTTTTCTATTTTTTTATATTGTACTTACACACAAATGGAGAATTTGTCCTCCATATTTAACTCATCCGTGCAGTGAAAATCACACACACTGACCTGTACACGGTGCCCGGGGAGCAATTAGGGTGCTGCCTTGCCCAGGGGCACTTCAGCCGTTAAACTTGATGAGACGGGGAATCGAACCGGGGGTTTCTGCTTACAACAGAACCCAATATACACAAATAACTAATAATGAGTATGTGTCCCCAATACTTTTGGCCATATCCACATCATATCGCCTTAAGAACCAGCCTTGTGACCTGAATGACCCTGATTCCCAGTCCCACCAGGTACTATGGCTAAAATGCCCTTGGGCAAGGTTCCTACCCCAATTCCTCTATGTGTAAGTACAGTAGGCAAACCGGACCAGTTTAACATCAAGTTGAATCCAGTATGTTTTTGTGTGCCCTTGGGCACAGCACCTACCCCAAGTTGCTTCTTGGGTACCACCTGAACCACTTGTATGTAGAGCAATGAACTCACAGTCTGTGAATCTGATAAAGTAGACGTGGATAGTAGTATCTGGTTAGTGAGTTTCTTAAAACGTATAACCTTCTAATGAAGCTTAAGCTTTCATTTATAGAACGACATCACATGTCCTTCCTCAGTAAGCCAGGCATTTTAACCACAGGCCTGCCCCATGTGAACCTAAAATGTGCATTTGTTTACACCTCGATTCTCCTAAAGGAAGCCGTACTGTTCTGGAACCAGTGTGACCTCAAGATTAAACTCCTGAAACCGAAGATGCGATAATGTGTGCTGGCTACGAAAAAACTCACCTCCTGCCTGCGTCATCCCGCTGTAACCGAGAACCTTCACATCAGGGTGCATCCTGGAGCTGAAGTGGTAGTCAGAGAAGCTCTGAAGCATATAGAACCCGCGCTCGGCTCACCTGCGGGGAGGACATATTTAAAGCGCTTAGGTTTTACTCCAGCCTGTTATTAACCGGCCACAGTGAAGGCCTCGAGATCTATCGGAAGCCCATAAGCAATAATCTTTAGAGCCGTGTAGAGAGAAATCCATCCCTGAGCATCTCCTCCTCCTTTAGCGGCTTTCCCAGGCTGTTCCGTCGCTCGGCTCCTGCCTGTTCCCAGCGTGCGACGCCATTAGCACCACAGCCAACATTCAGCCACCTATGATCCGTGACCCGCCAAGGGGTTTGGAGGTAGAAGCAAGATCCCGGACGCAAAGAATGCGGAGATGTCCGAAAGAGCCCTACATCATCGGCCTCCCCTCCTGCCCAACAACCCGCCTCCCCCACCCAAATCTCCCAGTGTTTCTATGAAATATGTGCTACTTCCCATTTAAATTAGGAGCTCCTGAACCATGAAGAGCACCACAGGTATCTGTGGTGGCGGCAAGCCGGCGAATGCAGACACATGTACGCATCGGCCTGTGACATATTAAAGGCAGAGAAAATAAATTGCCTCCTCCCTGATGACTTATGAGCTGTGTCTGCGGACCCCCTGCCGCTCGTTGGGGATACTTCCTCATATTTTAAGGACGTGGTTGAGTCTCTCGTTTTTTTTCTCGCCACCAGTAGTTAATTGCATGTAACTGGTACAGTATGAGATTTGTGAACATGAGAGGTGCATCTCCTGCCGATTGGTCAGAGACTTCATCTCTTATCCGTGCAGAATTGCACGCCCCAGTACTGTCCAAGAAAAGAAGTATATTTCATTTTAATATTAATTCATCCATCCATCCATTATCCTCCGCTTTAGCCAATACTAGGGTCGTAGGGGGTGGGGGGGGGGGGGGGGGTGGGTGTTCCCCATGCCCATCCAGGAGAGAACATTTCGGGCGCTGGGCAGCCCAATCTATCGCTGGGCACACACTCACACACACAGACACACTCAATATGGTTAAATTTGGAGAATTCAATTGAACTTGACCCATGTTTTTGGACTGTGGAAGGAAACCGGAGAACCTGGAGGAACTCCACATGAACATGGGGAGAACATGGAAACTCCACCCAGATTGGGATTCATAATCGGGAACCCCTAGTGCTGAGAGAAGAACATGCTAACCACTAAGCCACCGTGCCGCCCACTGTCATTATCCATCCATCCATTATCCTCCGCTTTATCCATTACTAGGGGGGTTGCCCAGACTCATCCAGGGGCGAACGTTTCGGGCGCTGGGCAGATACACCCAGGACAGGGCGCCAATCCATCGCTGGGCACACACACTCTATATGGGGCAATTTTTGAGAATTCAATTGACCTTGATCCATGTTTTTGGACTGTGGGAGGAAACCCATGCGGACACAGGGAGAACATGGAAACTCCACCCAGAATGGGATTCAAACCAGTAATCCCTAGTGCTGAGAGAAGAACGTACTAACCACTAAGCCACAGTGCCGTCCACTGTCATTATATTAATAATTAATCATTTTTATTAGTCTTGCTTTGTTGCTTTGACTAAGGTGAAAGCAGAGCTCTCACGGCACTTCAGGTGACAGTGGAAAAGAAGGAGGAACGGAAAGCCACCGAAATCCGACAAGCCACTGTTACCTGGTTTAGAGTAAATATTGATGCAGTTCATCAAACCTGTGAAACAAGCCTCGGTGTTGTGCTCCGATCCTGCCAACATCCCGAAGCCAACGGAAGGTCATCAACACCCAGCCATTAATTAAAGCTTTACACTCAAAGAAAGTACGGTACGGTGTGTAGGGCTATTCCTGGCACGGAAATAACACCCATTAACACTCTCTCCTGCATTTGTGGCGTTCACTCTGTGCCGATCGGTAATGATTTCACAGCGCTGTTCCTCCACGCTTTACCTTATAGAAGTGTGTTGTCATTTTTGACGTCTCCCCCGTGTGATAACTTCGTACAAGGTAACGAAAGAGGCTGTAGCACTTTTAGCACATGGCGAAGAACAAGGTTATTAATTTATTACAAGAAACCCAGTTCGAAAGGTTTTCCAAGGTGAGGACAAGCACAGTGGTTTTCATTGGCTCTGTGGCTTCAGCTTGGGCTTTAGGGGTCACTCTTAGAACGTTGAGAGAACATACTATTGTAAACCCTGTGAGACTTAACACTTTTACAACTTAACAAAACGGACAAATTGGGATTAATAATTTTAAAATTTAATCTATTGAAAAAAGGTTTTAGTCAAACCTTTATTAAATTTATTTTTATTTATTAAAACCATTAGTTAAAAACGATGGTTCAGGGACCAATAAAATGAAAGTTGAAAATTTCTCATCTCATTATCTTCGGCTTAATTATATACTGGGGAGTAGGGTTGCGAGGGGGTTGCCCATGCCCATCCAGAGGAGAAGTTTGTTTTGTGCATAGGGTGCAATAAACCTATTAGCATATAACTTGCTGCTTTCTATAAGATGCAGGTGCTGTCTCACTTTGGCAGGTTGCAATTTCGGCGGTGCAGCTACCTGGACTCAATGCGCTGTTCCATGAGGTTCGCCATTTGACCGTGAATGGAGAATCCACAGTACAGTATAGTGTACACTATGTGCCTGCATTCTCTGTACAAATGCAGTGAGGTTTAATAGGGTTCTGTTCTATTCAACGTTCAGTGGCGTTGGACACATACCTGTGTTTGCATCTGACTGTTGACGTCTATAGAGGTTGATTACGTCACCGGTCTACCTGGGTTTTACGTCGCCAAGAAATATACCTGAACACGTTTTAATGCTCATCAGGGTTGATATATTCACCAGCAGCGTTGCTATTTAAACGACAAACTTGGAAGGCGTGATGATAGACTGTTGGCAGGATGTAAGATGGCAATGAGTAAAATAGGACCCTAAATGCTTTATTGGTTTATTCTGATTTTCCAGAGCATTTTCGTTCCCGACACCAATTTAACGTGAGGAAACGGACAAGATCGCGAATTCGACTTGGTATTGTTTCAGTCCGACGGCTTTACATCCACTGCATACATCAGCCATGTTAAGTTCACCCGAGTTGCCCTTCTTAACTTGAAATCCTCTTTTTTTTTACCTGCAGAAACCCGCAAAGCAAATGTCACTTCCCCGAGTGGGTTGTGCGAATGGTAGTAGTAGGTGCAGTGAAAATGCCATGGGGCCCAGGACCATGGCTGCAAATTTAATGAAAGGATTTCACACATGATAAGGCCGTGCACCGCTGCTCGTTCCCAGGGAGCCCGTGCGTCTTCGCTCGCTCGGCGGCTCTCCACTGTCAGAGACGGGGGGAAAAAATCCACTGTCAGTATTACGGCGAGCAGTTCAATAATTCAGATTAGCCCTCATGTTTATTAATGCTCTACATCTGTGCAAACAACGTGTCAAGCAGAGAGTTTATTGTAATTGCCAGCGCAAACAAAACCTGAAAGAAGCAATTTCCAGCTACAATGTGCCACGATAAGTAATGAGGCCATTGGCATTCGTCTCTGACTTTTCTTGCTGTTCCTTCGGCAGAAAGGAGGTACATGTCATGAGGCTCGGAGGTGATGGAGGTCAGGCTTTGCCATGAGTAGAAGGTGGGTCATGGGGTTTGTAAGGTTAAGAGATGCACACGCGTCATTACTAATTGAATTGCAGCAGCACACGGTCAATTAAATGACAGCTATGCGTTTTAAATCGCTCTTCTCTGTTGGAAGCAATGGAAGCAAGTCAAGGGGGGGGGGGGGGGGGGTTGGTTCCCCATGCCCATCCAGTGGCGTACATTTCAACCACTGGGCAGATACACCCAGAACAGGGTGCCAATCTCTCACTGGGCACGCACTCACTCACTCAGACGCACAGACAAACACACACACTACATAGGGGCAATTTAGAGCATTCAATTCACCTTGTTTTTAAACTGCGGGAGGAAACTGGAAAAGCCAGAGGGAACCCACGTGGGAATGAGGAGAACATGGAAACTCCACTCAGATTGGAATTCGAACCTGGATCCCCAGTGCAAACGTCTTAACCACTAAGCCACCATAACCTCGCAACCAATTATGCTGAAATGTGATTGGTTAAATGTTTTAATAAGAAAATACACGTCTGGAAGCAACACAATCAGGGGAAACTGAATAAAAGGAAGCGGACAAACAATTTGGAATTAATTATTAAGTATTTATCAACTAAATATAATTAACATCACACTGTGATTCAGATCTTTTTAGGCCATGAAGGATCTGATTGGCTGCCTCTATATGTGTGTATACATATATATAAAAGGCACGGTGGTTTAGTGGTTACCACGTTCGCTTCTCAGCGCTGGGGATTCCCGGTTCGAATCCCAATCGGGGTGGAGTTTCCATGTTTCCTCCGGGTTCTCCGGTTTCCTCCCACAGTCCAAAAACATGGATCAAGTTAATTGAATTCTCCAAAATTGCCCCATATAGAGTGTGTTTGTGTGAGTGAGTGTGTGCCCAGTGATAGATTGGCGTCCTGTCCTGGGTGTGCCCAGCGCCAGGACATTCTCCCCTGGATGGGCATGGGGAACCCCCCGCAACCCTAGAAGATGATAAAGCGGAAGATAATGGATGGATAAATATATACACATATGTTTGTCTCTCTCTACCTTTATCTATTATATATTATCAATAATATGCTTAATGTGTTGCTAACCTTATAATAGTGAATATTTACTGGGTCTACAGTTCAGAAAGAACAGTACCAGTTTCTAATCCGGTGGTCTGTTAAAAAGGAAAAGGCTTAAAGCAGGACACGGAGATGCTCACCAGCAGTGACCGACTTTAATCAGCTAATTACAATGATGTATGTAGTCTGCTATTCCTCAGCTAATAAAGTACAGTATATTTAACATGTGTAAAGTGCTCCCTACGCACCGCCTCTGTCTACTTGATTTATGTAAATTTAATTAGGCCCAATGCTAATTAAGCAGTAAATAATGAATAGGTGTGCATTTGTGCAAAGATAATGGCACACCTTGGTAAAAGGATACTTAAACAGCCCCATCATCCCTGATGTTCTACGCATTCATTCACGTCACAGTGATACAATAAACACACCGTGTCCAGACGACCGGCGTGCACATCACAGCTAAAACCACCACCTATCAAATCCACGAGGATTGAATATCCCCCGGGGGGGTTCATTTTTAATTTATTTATTGGAAAGATTCTACACATTACGGGCGAGAAGGTGGCAGTAATGATGGGAGGCAGGTTGTGGCTGTGGGGTGGTGGGAAAAAATCAAAGCATAGCTGCATTGCATAGTTAGGGTGTGAATGCAGATTGTTTTCAGATCTTAAAAGGAGGTCATGTGGCTTGAAAAGGAAGACATTTGTTTGTAGGAGACTGTTACAGACCGGAGTCTTTATTTATTCTCTGAAATAATTTCCCAAATCATTTATTAAGGATGGACGGCACGCTGACATAGTGGTTCGCATGTTTTACCTCTACTCTGGGGTTTGAATCCCAATCTGGGTGGAGTTTATATGTGAGTTTTTATGTCCGTGTGGGTTTTCTCACGTTCTCCAGTTTCCTCCCACAGTCTAAAAACATGGATTAAAGGTGTTTTAGGTATTTTACAGGCATATAATGTGTGTGTCTGTGTGAGTGAGTGTGTGTCCAGCAATAGATTGTCCTGGGTGTATTTGCCGACTGAAACGTTCTCCCCTGGATAGGCATGGGGAACCCCCCCATGACTCCAGTAGAGGATTAAGTGGAAGATGATATATGGATGAAGATATTAAATTATATAATAAAAAGATATATAATATATATATATCCAGGATGAAGTATTGAGGTTAAATAAAGCTGCACTTCAACCTCACAGCAAGTTCAAGGTGAAGTCCTTCTGCATATCCCCCCCCCCCCCCCCCCCCAAATAACTCCAGTGCCAGTGTATGAGTGCATCTTTGACACGACGACCAGAAAATCAAAACTGTACTAATAAACCTACTAATCCTCATTAATTATTCATTGGTGTGTTTTGGGCAAAAAAAAATAATCAGTGTGTCACTTGCCATTCCTTTAAGAACCAGGTGCAGTCTGACTTTGGTGGATTGCTATTTGAGCAATTTGGTGCAGCTACCTGGACTCGATGCTCTGCTCCATGAGGGTCTCCATTTGAGAGTGAATGGAGAACCCACAGTATAGTGTAGACCACGGACTATTCCCTGTACAAATGCAGTCAGATTTAATAGTGTTCAGTGGCATTGGACACGCACCTGTGTTGACGATTCACCGCCGAGATAGAGACCAACGTCTGGCTGTCGACGTCTGGAGAGGTTGTGCACCTGGGTTTGCGTCGCCAAGAAATGTACCCCATTTTGAGACAGCCACACCCATCAGGGTTGATATATTCACAAGCAGCGTTGCTATTTAAACGGCCCAGGCAGAAGGCGGGATGTAAGAAAGCAATAAGAACTGCGACGTGCCTCACGCAGGGTGTAACGGAACCCATTTGCTCTCTATATATTTATTTACAAGCCACCATTAAGATGACTCATGGTACTTAGATGTTAATTGTTATCTTGCTTTTAGTTTTTTTAATTATTTCTTAATAAGCAATCATGCACCTTTAAAAACGACTGAGCCGCCATCCCTCCTGTGTGCTCCATCTTTCTGTAGTTAACGTTGTTGACCTCCTATTTGCTGTAGCGGGGGAACAGTTCCGTGGACAAGTCATGTCATGTTATCAATTTGTGCAACATGACACAATAATAACAACCATAAATGAACATGTACTTTGGGAGGCAGCGTGACAGATTGAAACGCTCGATCTAAAGATTGCTCCTCGCGGAACCGTACGGGGAACAAGGCCCTGCATTCTTTTTTTTATGACACATTCTATCATATAAGCCTGAATGGTGTCAGTGAGTTACTGCCTCACATTGTGCATTAACAGAAATGCTTTTCGGTGGGCGACCACTCGCGTGCCGTCGTCTTACGGCTTCATCGCCGCTCATGACGTGTGTTTATTTATAGCCAGTCTGTCAATATTAAATACGAGTTTGCTAAAATGGATAATTATCTGGTTGTTGCTACTGATACGAAATGAATAAATAAAACCTGAGATGCACAGGACATTAATGCAAATGGATTTGGGTAACACGCTGTTACTTAATCGCTTCATACATTTTAATACCAGGTAGATAAAATTAAACTTGTCTCACGAGGTTATAGTATTTATTCCGAATGTTTTATAATAAATATGACTGCTGTTAAATTCCATGGACAGATATAATGCAAATGTTGATTCGCATCTCGTTTTATCTCATTATCTTGCGCTTAATCCCACACTAGGGGTGCACATCCAGGGGAGAACGTTGTGGCTGTTGGGTGGCAACACTCAGGACAGGGCGCCAATCCATCGCTAAGCACACTCTCACTCACACACAGACACACACTATATAGGGGCAATGTAGATGGGGCAATTTCCAGCCAATTTATCTTGAATCCATGTTTTTGGACTGTGGGAGAAAACCAGAGAACCTAGAGAAATCCCATGCAGACATAGGGAGAACAATGTAGACACTTGTCCTGGGGTAATAATATCCCAGCCCTTTGTTAGCTCCCTATATAGATTGCCCCTATGTAGTGTGCGTCTGTGTGAGTGAGCGTGTGCTCAGCGATAGATTGGCGCCCTGTCTTGGGTGCATCTGCCCAGCGCCCGAAATGTTCTCCCCTGGATGGGCATGGGGAACCCCCGACCCCTCCCCCGCCCCTCGGCAGCATGAGTGATGCTTGAAGAGTTTTAATGATTTTCTAAATACTTTTTGTTTACTTACAGCCCAAATATCCATATGTGAAATCACAACCATAATACCTTAAACAGATGATTTTTCAGATTTAAAGGTGATTTAGAGAGTTCGGGCTGGATGGACATGTCCTTTTTCGTGGTATGTTAATGAACGGAGGCCTCGGATGCGCTGAACATAATCCAAGGCTCATTAAAAACACAAGCTAGGCAATTAAACACTCAGTTAACATGCTGAACTTATCTTAACTCATTAGTGTAGCAGCGCTTAACCTAGCCAGTGTAATTTCTTCTTGCCACG